>CM076576.1:348717313-349317313 GCA_034641835.2 Pinus albicaulis
GTACTTGGGTTCATCTAATAATAATAGGTTAGATGACCAAAAAAATGGTGTAACAATGATGCTCAGACAAGACTATCCTTGACAGCATCAAAAGAAGCTTTCGCAACTTGGTCCCAATGGAAGGGAAACCCCTTTTTCAATAATCGAGTAAATTCTTTAGCCATTTCGGCATAGTTTGGAATGAACCTTCTTAGGAAGTTAGCCTTTCCTTGAATTTTATGTATATGAAGTAAGTTTGATGGTGCATGAAAATCAAGAATGGCCTGAACCTTCAATGGGTCAATTTGAATTCCTTCTTTTGAGACTACAAATCTAAGTAAACGACCAGAACCAACACAAAACACACATTTATTTGGATTGAGGCATATTTTGTAGTGTCGGCAGCATAATAAAATGGCTCTCAAATGCATCGGGTGATCAGTCTGATTTCGTGAATGCACTGGTAAATCATCTAGATACGGTTGAACAATGTGCTTAATGTCATTGAAAACATAGTCTATTGCTCTCTGAAAATTTTCCCTAGCATTCTTTAAACCAAACTGTAGTTTCCTATAAGAAAATGTGCCCCAGGGACAGATAAATGTTGTCTTATGTTGATCCTCTAGGCGAATATTGATTTGATTGTAGCCAGAAAATCCATCCATGAACGAAAATATTTCACATCCAGCAAAATCATCAATAATCTAGTCGATAAAGGGAGTAGGATAGTTGTCTTTTGGACAAGAAATATTGACATCCCGATAATCGACACACACTCTAATGGTTCCTTGATTTTTCATGACAGGAGCGATATTGGAAACCCACTCAATTAGTGGAACAGGGTATATGAAACCAGCATGTAGAAGTTTTTCAACTTCTTCTTTGATTGCAGCAGCTTTCTTTGGATGAACAGGACCAAGCCGTTGATGCATTAGTTTGACATCAGGATACATATTAATAGTGTGTTGAACAATACTAGCATCTATGCCTAGCATTTCCTCATAAGACCAATAAAATACATCATGGAATTCACGAAATAGAGAGCAATATAATTTGAGTTCTAATGGAGAACAAGATACACCAACATGAATATTTTCAACCAATAAGGTTTGGTTGAAATATCGATAGAAATTGTTTCTTAAATATTTGACATATTTTGCTCGGAATCGATTGCATTAAAGGGTAAAGAATTCAAAAATAAATTTTTGATTGATGGGTGATATAGTTCACTAAGATAATTTTCTTCATAATGAAGAATATGGGAACGATGATGATAATCTTCCCATGGTTCTCCTTCTGACATAATAGCTTCCAAAATCTTCTCATCTGGCAAGAACATTGAGGAAAAAGGATCAGATGGAGTACCAAAATCTAAGGAACGATCAACCCAAACACTCAGCGAAGATGATTTTGGATTTGTCGCCCAAGCCAGATAGATTGATTGCTATGCCAGCTCAATAGGGTTGGGCAGAAAAAATTCATCCAACATAGTAATTTTAGAATCACCTGTACTCTTCCTTAAGCTAGATAGAGTGGAAGAGATCATGTAGCAGGTCTCTATACTTGCGATTTCTACAGACATCGCGGACGGTGGTAATGCAAAGTTTCCCATAAGAGTGGAATCCTTTAAGATTCATACACCAATGTTCTGAAGTTCTATTTGGGGTATGTGAACGAATGGAATGCTTCCAGTTACCTACGAATTGGAGGCAAAGAAGGATAGTTGATTAATGATAGTGATAGTACCTTTATGTGGAAAGGAAATCATTCTAAAATATGTAGAAACAATTGCAGTCATTTCATATACCCATGGCCTTCCAAGTAAAATATTATATTCAAGGGGTCCGTCAACAACCTCAACATCAATATTCTTTGTTTTTCCCCCTAGTTCAACATGCAAGTTATTAATAATACCACAAGGTTTATATGTACGTCCATCAAATGCCTTCAATGTCGTTGATGATTGTGATAATTGCGGCGAGCCAAGTGACTTCCAACAATTTAGAGACATAATGCATGTAGATGCTCCCTCATCAATAATAGTGCGATGAACAAGGTGATTGAGAACATTTACTTGTATGGAGAATTCCAATTCTACTGGTAGTTGTAGCACATAGGCCGTATGATTAAAGATGACAATATTAGAATCAGTTGGATCAATTCCACCAATAGCTAACAATAAATATTATTTTTGGGAGGGACAATTTTGTAATACCTCAATAGCAGACATAGCTGAAGGGGATTGAGCCAAATCTTCAACTATATTATAATTTTGTGCAGCTCTTGCTCGAGAGTTATATTTTGATTTGTGAATTACTCCCTTTGGTGGCTTCATTGTCAATTCAGGAAAATAAATAGGCGGGACTGATTCTGTAGACGAATTCATTGTCAAGGTAGTAGGTTTATCAATGGCCTGACTACCATAATATTTATTACGCGTAGACACCAAAATATCCATTGAAGGTTTTGTGATAGATAACATTAACACTTGGGAACTAGGAGCTAGATCCATAGCAACCATGTTTGTGTCCGGATTTGGAAATGGGTCTGTCAACACATCTGACACATGGGAAGTCTTGATTATTTTTGAGACTTCAGCGTGGTGAGGAAAATCCCTAAAAAAGTGCTCCTCATTACAGATTATGCATGGATATCGAGGTTTCCTAGGTCCAGACAATTGATTAGATGATCTTTCCTGCGGATTAGAAGTTTGCTTTTTCTTAGATTTCCCCTTTTTCTTACTTCCAAGTTGCTTGTCACTTTTGCCTTTGTCAAATGACACGGCATTAATTTTGGAAGCAAGAGTAGAATCAGATGCAGTAGTTTGATGTGTGCTTGCAGTGCCAATCAAGTCGTCTCCAGCAGGAGAGTCCTTTAATTGAGGAGGAACATTAAAATTAGATATCGGCACATTAGGAATTTTTTCATAGAGCATGCCAGACTGAGTATAAATCAAGTCTAAATATTGGGCACGAGCGATAACTTGCCCTTCTGTGATGACGCCACCCTTAGCCAAATCCTCAGTTATAGATGGTAATAGGGACTTAATGAACCATTCAACAAGGATCTAATCCGGAACAAATGTCTTGACCATTCTACGACAATGTCACCACTCATGAATATGATCAGAGATGTGAGTAGCATTAGTCTGTTTGAAATTGGTCAAGAGTCCCGTTCCAGTTTCATATCTAATGGGTAACTGGAAATGAGTCAAAAAAACAGTAGCTAGGGCAGTAACATTTTCAAAAGAAGCTCTAGGTAATTCAGTGTACCATTTTGCAGCCGGACCTATGAGCGTACGCTGGAAAAGACGTAGTCAGACAGAATCATCATTCAGGGAGTTTGATGAACACCATAAATGATAAGTCATAACATGAATCGACGGATCTTCTCCGGGGTTTCCATTGAACTTAGGAATATCAGAGGGTAATTTATGAGGTATCACCATCCAGCAAGGAGCATAGTTAATTGGATCATTAGTTAGCCGATTTAAATCTAGTAACTCTAAAGTTGCAACAAAGGGAAACTGTCTATTAAGGTCAAGTTGAGCATAGCTAGGGTAATATGGAATTGCTTGAGAAACAGGCCTTTGAGCACCAGCATAAGGAATCTTTTGCTGGTAACCCAGATAGGGGTTGTTTTGAAAATAAAATGCTTGAGGATTCTATTGACCAAAACCTGGATATGATACTTCTTGAAACGAAGTTTGAGGCATTTTCACCTGAGGCTGCCAAGGGGTCTCTCCACCAATGTTAAAACCCAAATTAGGATAACTTGGATTCCATTGATAGGTATAACCAAGTTGCGGTTGTGACATCCCATAAAATGGTAAACCAACATGTGAATAAATGATTCTGGATACAGGCTGTTGTAGATTAACTGAAGGATTTGGAGTTTATGGACCCAACATTTGAGGATATTGAGTTGAAGAACCCGTTTGATAAGGCTGTACAACATTTTGATTCTGTAACAAGGGTAAAGATGTTTTGAAAAGTTGAAATGATGCAGGTGTAACAGGTTGAACTGGTTGATACAAGTGTACAACCATTTGTGATTGCATAGGCAGAGTGGGCTACCATTGAAAAACATTCATTTCGACATTATGTTGACCAAAAAGTGACGGAGTACTGTCATATTGGGTGACCAAAGGTTTCCCCCCAGCATGAGGAGGATAATAAGACAAAAAATATTGCTCTCCAAATGTTGGGAGTCCAGTTGATATGGTACTTGAAGGAATAGACCCAGAAGGACCGGCTTGATAGTGCCCTGAAGATGTGTATAAAGAATCAAGTCGTTTAGTACTTACTATAGGATTACCAATTAAAATACCAGATGATGACATTGGTAAAGTCCATGGATTCGAAGATGCACCAGAGAAAATTTGAGATAATGATTTGTAACCTGATGGGACCAAAGGGCCACCATGAAAATATGACTCTGGTGAAGTTGTAAACATCAACGGGGTAGCTAGGGCAGGAGCTGACGTAATTGGAACAGACGGCCCAACCGAAGATGTTGGTTCAGGCATGGTTACATGACCAAATGTATACCCTTTTGAATTGATGGGAATTTGAAAAGGAACAGGATAAACAAAATCAGATAGTGTCGATTGAGGAAAAGACTCGTACAGGTAAAGGTCCTCCCCAAAATGGGTTGGAGTTAAAGGTGTTTCATCTTGTGGAATTTCTCCAATCGCAATTAAACCAGGTGGAAGTATTTCACCATCGGGCCCAAAGTATATTTCAGGTGGTTGATTGTGTGATATTGGAGATTCAATAGCGACAGAAATTTGTGGTATGACCAAGGTAGGAACAACTTCCAATTGTATGACTTCAGGATTCAGATTTTCTAGCAAAGAAGAGACATGATCTAGATCAATTTCTAGTTGAACAACGTTGGGTCCAGGAGGTATGGTCTCACTGACTGGATGGATTGTGACCACGGGTGGCTGTGAAGACTCTTTTTAAAAAACAATAGAAAAATCAGGATCTGTAGAAACAACTTGAGCTAACTCTGGTTTATGGAAATATGATGTTTCGCCAGAGGTACGAATTGTACACTATTCAGTAGATCGTGATCTCCTTCGCCTACTATAAGTAACTTCTGGTGGTAAAGGTGGTTTTAACGCTAGTCTACGCGAACGACTGGGGAAAGGATTTTGTTCTTCCATGATTACTGATTTATTTTAACCAAAAAAAAATAAACAAAATAAAAGGGTAATGCTAGGCAAAAGGGTTTACCGAGAAACTGTGAACTGCAGAATACCTCCTGGCAAACCAAGAAGTACGGGCAGGCAATCTCCCCGAATGTTGTGTTCGGTGTATCATAATTTACAAGGTGGATGACTCAGTTCACTATGGATGGATAGCACCTAAAATTTGTCCTCCCGAATATACCCAAAGGTACATGGAGGCCCAAGTCTGTATTAGCATTGTCTAATGCGAAACTGCATAGTGAGAACACCCCTTTATACTTATCGTACTGTAACACCACCCGATATACCCGAAAGTATGTGGAAAAGCTACAATATACTTACGTACATGGAGTGAGGTATCACACTTGGAATGTATCACAGACAATTTAACGACAGCTGCTATGTTTTATGATGTCAGAACACGTCTCTAGCCTAGACCTTCTAAATGTTATCGTTATGGTTCCAATGCTTTGTTAGGTAAATTGAGATTAATTTTATGTTGATCTTATTTAACAATTTTCCTTTCAAAGGTTCACTGTGATGATGTATTGGAAAATTCCTAAAATTAAACTAAGAATGATAAGAAATCTTTCACTTTTAGTTTTTCAATGAAAATCGTAGCTACTAGAGGGAAAGAGCAATCAATTTGCGAGAAAACAAATCAAAGAACACAAACTAAATGCAGATTTCCTAATTTTTCATTTTTCAAAACACACAAACCACTACATGCAAATGTAAATATTTCTTTTCAATTCCTTTAATATTATGAATGCAAAAAAGAAACTAAGTGCACTAAATCAACAAAATCAAATTCCTTTTACTTTTGAGAAATGAGGAATGAAAACAACAATTTTTCTTTTGAAGAAAAAATTAGGAATGAAACAACAATTTCTCCTATCAGGAAACAAAGATTTTACAACAATTTCATTTTTCAAAAGCAAATGGATCTAATGCAACAATAAAAATACTTTAAAATTAACTTTCCAATGATAAAGAAAAATGATTTAAACAAACATTGAACAAATTTTCTTTCAAAGGAGGAAGAGGTAGATGAATTCACTGGTCAATATGAGACTCAAGCTTTTCAAAACATAGCAGCAAACAAACTTAAAAAAATTGCAAAGACAAATTCAAGGGAATTTGGATGGTTTCAGGAGGCAATGTAGTCTCTAAAGAGAGACAGTGCTTTGCAACGCAGGCCTAAAAGGGAGACAGTGCTATGCAAAGCACTGTGTCCTGTCCAAAAGTGCATTGGGCGTAGTGTAAAAGGAAAAACACAGTTGTTTAACACACTTATTTTGCAAATTTTGATCTTAAAAAGCCTAATCTTTGTGAGTAACAACTACTGGCTGAATAAACAAAGAAAATAAGAGGCTAAAACACCTAGGATAAAGAGTAATTTCCCCAATGGAGTCGCCAATTTGTTATGAGGAATTATGAATTACGGATAAATCATTCTTCCCTAGACAGGTGCTAATCTAGAAAAATAGGTCAAAGACTTTACGACTATCTTTCCTAACTGTAAACAGACACACAGAATGAAATAAGGAACCCACTTGGGATCCAAGCGCTTCCAAAGTCTCTTTCAGTCGCTTTTGTTGTAGCTTCAAATTCCAGCCAGTTGTGCAAAATATTTCCTCCAAGAATGAACACTAAATAGCAAGAGATAACAATAATATAGATTTATATTCAAGTTATTTAGGTAAATCAATAAAGTATAAACCATATACATCAACTAAGAACTCATGAAATTGAAAATCAAAGCTTATACAGATGCATATAGGGAAAAATAAGCAATAATCTTTATTGGTGATAGAAGGGGAGGTTACAACCCAGTGATTGATTTGGTGTCACCATCTCCAGTAGCATCCCAACCTCATCACAATGCAGATATCCCAAGAAATCTATCACTCAAATCAATCTCCTCAATTTAAATTCCACCAACATTTCTCTACACAAATTCTTCCTCCTCAAACACTAATATTTGTGCTCAATTTATAGAGGAGCTGAGGGTAGTTTCACAATCAATAACTTTCCAATAATAGGCAAGACATGTTCCTAATCTTGTAGATGTCAAATGGACACATGGATTCGAATTTTGACACACGCGAACTCTTCTAGAAGGCACTGACCAAGTGGAGATTCCAGAACAATGAGAATTCTGCTCCCAATGTGACCAACGCACCCATGAATGTCGGGAAGTGCTTTGCAGAGCAACCTTGCATAGGGCTACCTTTATATGCAACGCACTTAGTCCATTTAGAGGCAGCGTTCGTGAGATCTCATATGATATATTATAAACTTCAAACTTTTGAAACCTTTGCAGATGAAATTATTTGATTGATTTGTCTTGTTCTTTGTCTTAGGGCATGTAGCAACTCAAATGTTAGGGAATGATAGACCTTATACATTGGTCCTGGCGATGATGCCCAGCTAACCAGGTCATTGGGAATGATGCCCAAATTGACCTATAACAAACCTAAAGTTGTCCTCCAAAATATAGTCGAAGGTACGTGGAGGCCCAAGTCTGTATTAGCGTTGTCTAATGCGAAACCGCATAGTGAGAGCACCCCTTTATACTTTTCATACTGTAACCCCGCCCGATATACCCGAAAGTACGTGGAAGAGCTACGATATACTTATGTACGTGGATTTAGGTATCACACTTGGAATGTATAGCAGACAATTAACGACAGTTGGTATGTTTATGACGTCGTAACACGTCTCTTGCCTAGACCTTCTAAATGTTATCGTTATGGTTCCAATGCTTTGTTAGGTAAATTGATGTAAATTTTAAGTTGATCTTTTTTATCAATTTTCCTTTCAAGGTTCACCGCGATGATGCATTGAAAATTCTTAAAATGCAAACTAAAATGATAAGAAATATTTTCACTTTTAGTTTTTTCAATGAAAATCCTAGCTACTAGAGGGAAAGACCAATCAATTTCAGAGCAAACAATCAAAGAGCACAAACTAAAATGCAGCTTTCCTAATTGTTCTTATGCAAAACACACAATCCACTACATGCAAATGCAGGTTTTTATTTTCAATCCCTTTAATGTGAATGAAAAAAAGGAAACTAAGTGCATCAAATCAATAAAAACAAATGCCTTTTACTTTGAGAAATGAGGAATTGAACAAAAATTTCTCTTTTTAGGAAAAATGAAGATTTTAACTACAATTTCTCCTATAGGAAACGAAGAATTTAACAACATTTCCTTTTCAAAAGCAAATGGATCTAATGTAGTAATGAAAATACTTTGAAATTAATTCGTCAATGATAAAGAAAAACACTTTAATAAACATTCAACAAAATTTTCTTTCAAAGGAGGAAGAGGTAGGTAAAGTCACTATTCAATATGAGGCATCAGGCACTTTGAAAACATGATAAACAACAAACTGAAAGCATTTGCAATGAAAAATTCAATGGAATTTGGTTGGCTGTAGGTGGCAATGCAGTCTCTAAAGGGATACAGTGCATTGCAATGCACCCCTGGGTGGGAGACAGTGCTATGAAAAGCAATGTTTCCTGTTTAGCGGTGCATTGGGCACAACATAGAACAACAACTCAAGCTATTTAACACACTTCTAATGCAAATTTTAATTCAAAAAGCCTCATCTTTTTGAGAATATGCTACTGGGTTGATAACAGAGGCAAAATGCACCAAGGATGAAGGGTAAACTCCCCAGCAGAGTCGCCAATTTGTTATACGGAATTATGAATTACGGATAAAACATTCTTCCCTAAATGTGGTGTAATGCATTTAGAATAACAGGTTAAATAATTTGCAAATACTTTTCCTAAAAAAAATAGACACACAGAACAGATAAAGAAACTTACTTACAGTCCAAGCACTTCCAATTCTCCTTATGTTGCTCTTGTTGTAGCTTCAAATCCAAGCTAGATCGCCAAAATATTTCCTACAAGAATGAACACTAAATAGCAAAGAGATAGAAATATACAGATGTTTATTCAAGTTATTCAGTTAAATCAATGAAACATGAACCATATACATCAGATAAGAATTCATAATATGAAATACATAAGCTTATACAGATACATATGTGGGAAAGTAAATAGCAATATTTATTGATGGATAGAAGGGGAGGTTACAACCAGTGATTTATTTCATGTCACCATCTCCAGCGTCATCTCAGCCTCATCACAATGAACATCTCTCCAGCAGAATATCACTCAAATCAATTCCTCAATTGAAACTCCACCAGCATTTCTCTACTCAAATTCTTCATTTTTAAGCACTAGTATCTCTGCTCAATTTATAGATGAGTTGAAGGTAGTTTCATAATCAATGACTTTATAATAATAGGAAATACATGTTCTCAAGCTCAGAGGTATCAAATGGACACATGGATTCGAAGTTTGACACATATGCACTCTTCTAGAAGGCACTGGCCAAGTCTTCACTCCCAATTGACCAGCACACCCTTAAGTGTCGGGAAGTGCTTTACAGAGCACCCTTGAGTGGATTTTCTTGCATATGCAATGCACTTAGCCCCTTGAGAGACTGCGTTGGTGAGCTCATAGGTTTTATAACATATACTTCAAATCTTGGAAACCTTGCAATGGAAGTCATGAATGATTTTTATTTGTTCTTTGTCTTAGGGCATGTAGCAACTAAAATGATAGGGGATGATAGACCCTATTCATTGGTTCTGAGGATGATGTCCAGTTAAACCAGGTCATTGGGAATGGTGCCCAAATTGACCTATAACAAAAATTTCTTTGTAAATTATTTACAAAAATTATAATTTTTGAACTATATATAAGTTTAACTAATATGTATTGTTTACTGTGTATCATGCAGAGCCACAAAATGATGAAGCTCGATAAGATTATTTTTGATCTAGGACTAGAAGAGCATAAAAGCTTGATGGAAAAATTGCAAAAGGATGAATGAGGTGAATGAAAAAATACTATCGATCCAATATGAGTTTCTTTTTTTAATTTTCATTAATAATATACTTAAAATTATTAGATAACATGTTTCAAATAATCTATTAATTCACATATGTTTAATGTTCTACAGGGACCAACAACTCATAAAATGGATGTTATTCTAAGAAAAGAAAAAAAATAGAACATGAAAATGAAAATGAATTGATCCTTACGTCATCTGGAGTGGTGTTGGAGGTTACCAAAAGGGGGGGGATTTTACAAGAGGTTGAGGGATCTAGTGGAATGAATGTATATACGTTCTTTTCACTTACAATACAAAAATAAATCCAATGATTCCAAGAACCAATTTTTATCGAAACTACGGGAAGAGTTTCCAGAGAATTGGTCAATGAGACATGTCAGACTTTTAATAGCAAAAATGTACAACAAAAAAAAAGAAGGAATGAAAATGTAATATCCCTTTAAATGTTTTTCTATAATTATATGTATATATTTCTAGAAATAAATCATTTATAACCATAACTTTCGTTATATTTACTTTTCATATATCAATATAAAAATTAAATAGTTTGCTTTCATGTTACATTTTCAGGAAGATTATGAAAATATCAAAAGATGAACAAGATGATATTAGAAATATGCCAGTAGGAATGTCCAAAAAGGTGTACAAGGAGATGTTCAAAGAAATGGACATAATTGCATCGCATGAGGAGCCATCTCAACAACAACGTGCTTCAAATGTAATATGTAATCATTAAATTTTTCGATTAGGTAAAATAAGTAAAAAATTTAGCATTAAATATTAATTTTCAAGTATTTTCTTGCAGAAAAGAAGAGAAAATGGAACTCACTCAGCACACAAAACATGATGAGAAGGATAAAAAGGGTTGATATCTAGTTTGTGAGTAATTTTTACTTCCTTATAACAGCTTAACTAGATTTCATTTTTGTGTATTTTAAGTTTTTTTACAACAATAATCATTGAATGTCTTCAAACAGGTGCTAACATACAAAGAATAACCATCAGACAAATTGATTGACATTGGGTTAAATATGGGTTGTCAGTATATGTTGGCATATCATAAATTAATTGTGGAATTTGTAATAATCTATTGATCTTGTTTTACTTAGCTCCGTCTATAATTAATAGAACAAAAAAAACTTTTATATTAAATATATGATTTGTTATGGGGTATAAAACTTGCAGGAAATAAAGTATGGAACTGCGCCAACAAATTAAATCTTGAAATATGGCATGAAATTTGGTTTTGAAATAATGTGTTCATGAGTCAATTGTTTCTATGGTACATCATTTCTTTTCGATTTACATTGATTTATATTATTTAATATTGCAATTTTCATTATTCTCACCAATGTATATACACTCATTACATTTTATTTTTATGTTTTTAGATGTAAGTCGAATAAGAAGAAAAAAATCAACGTCGTGAACAAAACATTCCTCAAAATAACCCAAGTCATGGAAGTAGCTCAAGCAGTGACAGTAGTTCAAGTGAAGAATGATGATCATTATGTTTGGATATCAAAGCAAGGCGTTGTATTTTTGAAATATTTATCTGTGAAATCAGACATTTTGTTTAATGTAATGGACATAGTGTCCCAATTGAAAGACAGAGGGATACCAATAACTATCCCATTTTTTATGAAAAAGAGTGTATTATATATATATATATATATATATATATATATATATATATAATAAAATACGTTTTAATTTATTCTATTGTGTTCTCCATTGTCACTGTGAAATGTAATACTACAGATTAAATATATCGATGATTAAATATTATAATGGAGAGATGTGAAATATGATTATATGATATAACAAATTAATCCAAACATCACATTCAAATGCACTAATAAATATTTAATTGATATCAATACTGTTATAAGATATGTGTTTTCTTTTGATGAGTACTGAATTTAAAAAAATCACAATAATTATGATACGATATAACAAATGAATGCAAACATCACATTCAAATGCACTAATAAAAAATTAATTGATATGAATACTGTTATAAGATATGTGTCGACTTTTTAATAATTAAATTTTAAAAATCACAATAATTTCATTCTCACGGGTTGATGTTTCTAAAAAATAAAAAATGAACACTGGTGTGTTCATTTAATGTGCACCAATATGTTTTTATTCTAATGCGCAATGGAGCGTTTCTACGACATATGGGCACCACAAAAATACCAATACCAATTAAAACTCTCGGTGCGTTTGTGAGATACTGCGCATCGGTGCATTTATGTGAGACTACTCACTGATGTGTTTCTACAACCTATGGGCACTGCACAAATACCAATACCAATTAGAACGATCAGTGCATTTGTATAATACTCCACATTGGTGTGTTGATATGACCTATGGGCACTACACAAATCCCAATACCAATTATAAAAATCGATGTGTGTAGAAATTTGAATAACTGATATATTATTCACCGAGATTCTCATGATCACACACTATTTTAGCTTCATGCATAATACATAATCTCTTCTACCATTGATCATTAATTGCGAAAATAAAATCAATTGCATGCACACATTAAAACCACAAACAATCACACATATGAACAAAGTATTTAATGGAAAAGCTTAAAGCTGAAAACCCAACTATCTGTATATTATATGTCATGGATATCATGTAACAATCATAGTACAAAGCTCCTCACAAGCTCTCATGCACACCCTCAATTGTTGCACACTATCAAGCTAGATCTAGCAAAACACATGCTCAAATATTTTGCCACTTGATAGCCATCCTCTATTGCATTTTTTTAATGCTATGGGATGGATTCATTAAATAGATAAACCACCTGGCTTGTACTGCGCAATCCTCATGGGCTTCTCCACCTATATGTGTGTTGCAAATAGCAACATTATAGTCACAACTGATAGTTAACCCGCTCTTTCACCTATTTCTGCACTGGTCTCCACTAAAAATGTCCATGCACTGAAGTTAACTGATGCATTCTTTAGTTGATTAATGAGTTTATAATTAGTGAATTAATTAATAATTAATTCACACCACTCTCACTAATTGTATCAATTAGTTAAACTGAATACAAATAGCTCAACTATGTTTAGATTAGTTAAACTAAATACAAATCCACTAACTTCCTCAATCAACTCCACCAAAGTCTATCACATGAGTTCTAACTGAAGTATCCATGATAACCACATAACCCCTCAGAATAAGTAATTCATACGTCGACTCTACTGTGCATACATCGTACTTAGCGAAGTGCTCAAGGAGAATAAGATAATGTTTAGAGTCTAAATATTATTAAAAATTAATAATCGACATATCTATTTTTAGACTGGCAATCTAAAAATAGATTCTGCCCAGTATGTCTAAAAATAGAAGTCCATCTATTTTTTCTGACTTGACCAACCATCCACAAATAGCATCCTGCAACTCATAGAACATGATCCATATGTCTAAAAATAGACTTTGCGCCAGAATTTGCCTGCAGGCCCACTTAGTGAAGGCGACTTCATTTCACTAAGCTCCATCATCTTGCTGCATTCTCAACACTCCCTCTCAGCAAGATATGGATTGTCTGCAACCCCTATCCTGCCTCTGTGGAATTCGAACTTGCTCCTGGTGAGCGCCTTCGCAGATACTCAGCCTCTGATCCTTAGGTAGAATGTATGAAAGTAACATGATCCTCCGCTGCACACAATCTCTGATATGATGATACCGATCCGTGAAGCCATGCCGCCTCAACTCATCCTCCTGTCTGTACCATGATCCATATCCCGATGTGCCTCTGAGATATGTGCCTATGAGATATCTCACTACATGCTTGCTTGCCTTCCAAAAGAGCTTGGTTGGCTTAACCATAGCTTGTGAAAGCTTGTTCACTGCATAGAATATATCGGGTCGTGTATTGACCAGATACATAAGCGACCCCACCAACTGTCGATAAACAGTGGCATCCACTACCTCCGCTGCAGTAGCATCCTCCTTCCTCCAACCACCAGGAAGAGGAGTATCAACAGGCTTGCAGCCATGCATGTTGAACTTCTCCAGTATCTCCCGGGCATACTTACCCTGAGAAACAAAGAGTCCATCACTGCGCTGCCAAATTTCCAATCCCAGGAAATAATGAAGGAGGCCCAAGTCCTTCATCTCAAACTCTCTTGCAAGATCCTCCTTGCATGAAAGTATCAACAGCTCATCACCTGTCAAAATCAAATCATCTACATAAATTACAATGATCAGCAACTTACCCTCCACCACAATCTGGTATAGGTTCGGATCCGCCTCACTCTTGGAGAATCCAATTCCGGTGAAATAATTGTCTATCCGTGTGTACCAAGCACGAGGTGCTTATTTCAACCCATACAGCGCTCTCTTGAGCCTGCACACATGCGACTCGCTGCTGAAGATCTCGAAACCTTCAAGCTGCTCTATGTACACCTCCTCATCAATGACTCCATGGAGGAACGCAGTCTTCACATTCATCTGATGAATGTGCCACCCCATCTGCACTGAGAGAGCAAGAATCGTCTATATGGAAGAATACCTTGGGATAGGTGCAAAGGTCTCCTCATAATCGATCCCCTCAATCTGTGAAAAGCCTCGGGCAACAAATCTTGCCTTGTACTTCTCCACACTCCCGTCAGCTGCCTGCTTCACTTTGTAGATCCATCTCAAACCCACCCCTTCCGACCTCGGGACAATCTCCCATGCATTGTTTCTGACAATCGAATAATACTCTTCCACCATGGCATCTACCCATGTGGAGTCCTCCACAGCTTCCTCGAAAGAGGATGGCTCTGTCACGATACACTTGCTCATAAGAGCCATGTATCCAGTATACCGGTCAGGTGACTGTCTCTGTTTGCGCTGTGATGTAAGTGCTCCTACAACCTTCTCTGCATCTTGAGCCAGTCGCTCAGCTTCTGTAGTGCACTTCCATCCTCTGATGGTTGGCACTGCATGAGTGGTCTCTTCCACTCCATGAACCTCATCTTGTGGCTGATCCACATCCTGAGACTCATCCTTAGGAACTAATAGCTCCTCATCTGCATGCAAGTGTGGCTCCCTCTCAAGTGAACGCCGTGGCTTTCTCCCTCTCTCCCCCGACATTTGAAATTATCCGATGGCACAATAGTCTTGCGTATCTGAAAAATACACACGATAGTTGTGGGGCGTATCAGTGTACCCCACAAATATCCCAACCTCTGTGGTCGGCTCCAGCTTCTTCCTGACATCCTTCATCACATGAATGTAAACAGGTGAACCAAAAATCCTTAAATGGGAAATATCAGGCCTCTTACCAGAAAACGCCTCCTCGGGTGTACTCATGCCAAGTATCTTGTGAGGACAACGGTTATGCACTTATACTGCAGTATTGCATGCCTCCGCCCACAAGTGAATGGGTAGGCCTTGATCATGCAACATCGCCCGTGTAGCACCCACGATCATTTTGTTCTTCCGCTCAGCAACCCCGTTCTGCTATGGGTTATGGGGTGCTATGAGCTCTCTCTGAATTCCTTCTGCACTACAAAAGTCCTTGAATTCAGCAAAGATGAATTCACCACCATTGTCGCTCCTAAGATCCTTCACATGCTTCCCCGATTCCTTCTCAACCAACGCCTTGAACTCACATAACTTTGAGTATGTCTCGCTCTTCTTCTGCATGAAGAAGATCCAGCACTTCTGAGAAAAATCATCAACAAAGATCACATAGTACGTGGCACCAGTGACTCTTGAGAAGGTCCACACTGCGGCTGTGGCCAATTCTCTCAAGGATGCGTGGGTGAGCAACTGTCCTTCTGAAGTGAAGGTTGCTTTCCTGAAATTTTCTAAGGTACACCCTTGCAACGATATGAAGGCTGCGCCAGGCCACCTTTAGAAGCCAGTGAAATGCATTGCGATATCTTCAAAAGCTCCATGGTGAAGGTGGCCAATCTCAGTGCCACAACTACTTTGCCATCATCTGGCTCACACCACTCCTTACGCCTTGCACCGCCATTGCTGCATTAGCCATCTACACAAATTGATAAAGGTTCAACAACTTCGAACCCTATCTCCGAGGTCTCTGATTTGCCTTCTCTTGCGTGGGAAAGCCTTTCCCTCATCGAAGACAGCATCATATCCCTTGTCTTCTAACATATGAGAGGAATAGATTCTTCAATCCTGGAACATGCATGACATCCTTCAATATGAAAGGTTTACCAGACTCCCTCTCAAAGGAAATGGTACCAATCTGGAGTCACTTTCTCTCTACCATCGCCCTTCCCATCTACGTGTACTCAAGATGTTCTCATCCCAGTCCCAATTGCACAAATCTCGATCTCCTGTCATGTGAAAATATGCACCACTGTCCGAGAACCACACTAAACCCATCACACTTGATACCAAGCATGCGATCAACAAAAAATCCAGCTCAAACTATGAGGCTAAGGCCTCTCCAGCTGCAGATCCAGAAGCCTGCTTATTTTTCTTCTTTTGCGGACAATTTGTGGCATAATGTCTGTGTTGGTGACAGTGAAAGCACTTCACCTTGGACATGTCCTGCTTCTTGCCTTTCGCACCGGATTGAGAAGCTTTCTTTCTCTTCCCCTTCTTTGCTTTGGTAGCCAAAGCGCAATTCTCTTCATCAGAGTTCATTGATGAAGATCCATCCCTGGTACTTCGCCTTATCTCCTCTTACTGCAAGATACGACCAAGAAATCGCTCCCCATCACAGCATTCTCTGACCATTGGCAGAGTGTCCAGAATGCCAACTCTTCGGAAGCCCAAGGAGAGCCAAGCTTACCAAGTCCTCATCATCTATAGTCAGCCCCACACTTCCTAGCTCATCCCTGCATTGGATGAACTTCATGAGGTACTTGGGCATACTGTCGCCTTTCTCCCTTTTTATGTTCCCGAGTTTATCCTTGAGCGCCAACTTCCTCTGGTCGCTCTTGCTTTGGAATAAGTCTGTCAAGGCTTTCCACATCAAGAATGGAGAAGCCTTACCATGCAGGCTGGACACTATGTGATCCTTCACGCCCTCCAACAGAATCCTTTGACACTTTGTTGTCTTCTTTTGCCATGTCTCAAGTACGCCAGCATCACTAGAAGTAGGCTTTGGAATTTCTGCATCTATGAACTCCTTCAACCCATTTTCATCCAGCACCGCCTCCATCCTGTCCTTCCATGAAATATAATTTGAGATACCCTCAAGGGCATACTCCAATTGCAATATGTTGAAAGACATCTCAACTTCGACACCAAGAAAACACTGCTGCAAATTCAAATTCCACCAGCACAAAACTCAACCGCTTCAATGTTTTTGCAATTGTTCCAATGATCAATATCGCTCTGATACCATGTATAAATTTGAATAACTGATATATTATTCACCAAGATTCTCTTGATCACACACTATTTTAGCTTCATGCATAATACAGAATCTCTTCTACCATTGTTCATTAATTGCGGAAATAAAATCAATTGCATGCACACATTAAAACCACAAACAATCACACATATGAACACAGTATTTAATGGGAAAGCTTAAAGCTGAAAACCCCAACTATCTATATATTATATTTCATGGAGATCATGTAACAATCATAGTACAAAGCTCCTCACAAGCTCTCATGCACACCCTCAATTGCTACACACTATCAAGATAGATCTAGCAAAACACATGCTCCAATCTTTTGCCACTTGATAGCCAGCCTCTATTGCGTAATCAATGCTATGGGATGGCTTCATTAAATAGATAAACCACCTGGCTTGTACTGCGCAATTCTCATGGGCTTCTCCACCTATCTGTGTGTTGCAAATAGCAACTGTATAGTCACAACTGATAGTTAACCTGCTCTTTCACCTATTTCTGCACTGGTCTCCACTGAAACTGTCCATGCACTGAAGTTAATTGATGCATTCTTTAGTTGATTAATGAGTTTATAATTAGTGAATTAATTAATAATTAATTCACACCACTCTCACTAATTGTATCAATTATTTAAACTGAATACAAATAGCTCAACTATGTTTAGATTAGTTAAACTGAATACAACTCCACTAACTTCCTCAATCAACTCCACCAAACTCTGTCACATGAGTTCTAACTGAAGTATCCATGCAATAGCTCAACTTAACCTTTAGGAATAGCATAATTCCTTCTGTCAGCTCCTGTGCCACATCTGTGCACTTAACTGAAGTGCTCCAAGAGAATAAGATAATGTTTAGAGTATAAATATTATTAAGAGCTAATAATATTCGACATATCTATTTTTAGACTGGCAATCTAAAAATAGATTCCGCCCAGTATGTCTAAAAATAGAAGTCCATATATTTTTTCCGACTTGACCAACCATCCACAAATAGCATCCTGCAACTCATAGAACATGATCCATATGTCTAAAAATAGACATACTCTAAAAATAGACTTTGCGCCAAAAATAGCCTGCGGGCCCACTTAGTGAAGGTGACTCCTTTCCACTAAGCTCATCATCTTGTTGCATTCTCAACAATGTGTTTGTGTGAGACTGCGCATCGGTGCATTTGTATAAAACTACGCACCGGTACATTGATACGGCCTATGGGCACCACACAAATCCCAATACCAATTAGAATGGCCCGGTGCATTGTATCACCTACAGTGTGCTTGGTGCAGTTGTAGACCTTAACGTCCCGGTGCATGCACCTTTGACCGTTCCAGGGCGACTGTCTGGTTGAAACACACTGGGACGTTTCTAAATGCCCTGAGGCATCCTATATTTGTTTTCCATCCCGGTGCTTATTTTCCGTCACTCTAAAACGCACTGGTGTGTTGACACCTGATTAGCGCACCGATGACAAAAGAATCTGTAATAACCTCCAGCCAACCAGGTTTTTTTAGTGGTGTTGAAATTCCGTTAGAAGGTTGGCCAAAACCTCCGTTATGGGAAATGGATGTTGTAGAAAATATTTTTTTGACAATTTGGCCAATTTATAACACTAAAAACCTCCTTTGTAACCTCTACTAGAGGGTGTTTTCCTTGTAGTGTCTCAATATCTTCTACGCATGGGGTTTTCCATGATAATGACCTCCTACAACACCTCCATGTGCTTTTGATAGTATATTTTGTCTTTCGAATTCGAGAACATATCTCCTCAAAACTTCATCGGCTCTCGGCTTGTATAATTGGCCTGTGATCAAGGTGAAATATGTTGCGCATGAAACCAAATCTCTCTTCTTCTTAATTGTATACTCCACAGGTGGACTTCCAGTGGTTAGAAAATGGATAATATCTGCAAAATTTTCATCAGGTACCTTAATAGAAAACAGTTGTGCATCTAGTAATCCTTCCTCCAAATTAGTTGGTTCCTCCCCACTTTCAATGTGCGATAAATGTTTTGTCCTAGCATTCAATCTTCCTAGCTTCACAATTACTTCAAAATCATATTCCTGGAATATTAGGAGCCATCTACAGATCTTCCCCCCCAACACAGGCTTGTTCACCAAGTACTTCAAAGAAGAATGATTAGTGAACATCTTAAAGTGACCTCCAATCAAATGTTGAGATTCAACAAGATGATGATCCTAGTGAAAATTAAGCACCTACACTAGGTGGGGCTCGTAGGCTATTTTTAGGTGTATGTATATTTTTAGAATGTTGAGCATATTCTATTTATAATGGGAGTCTATTTATCGATGGTTGAGAAAATTCTATTTATAGATATGATTATATTTTTAGATGCATGGGTGAAGTCTATTTATAGATCGCATGTCAATTATTATTAGCCCTTAATAATAATTAGGCAATAAATAATAATCTATTATCTTGAAGCACTTGATTTCAATTAACTGATGTGGAAAACCAGTTGACTGAAGGAATTACGAGTTCTAAGGTTGGTTGGTGGGACATGCAGAGTGGAATTCATTATAATTGAGTGATACAAAGTTGTAACAGAGTTGCATGTGTAGTTATGTGAGTTGTTATTTATTTTAACTCAGTTAAGTGAGTTAAACTCAGTTGTGCTAGTTTTAACTAGTTGTAACTAAATATACACTAGTGAGAGATCAGTGAATTAATAATTTAATTAATTCACAAGTAGTGGTATCACATGCAACTGAAGAAATACTATTGTTAACTACATGCATGTCAGATCCAGTGGAGACCTAGTTGAAAGATAGGTGAAAGGATCTGTTTGACCATCAGTTGTGACTATAGTGGGTGCACAAGTGAAACCAAACACACATTGGAGATGCCAATGAGGATTGCGCAGTCAAGGCAAGGAAAGATCAAATTCATTCAGGGATCTTCATCAGCAAGGCTTGCGTAGTGGAGGCAAGCTGTCAAGAGGCAGTAAATTGGTGAATGTTTATGACAATTTTTGTATGACAGTGTGAGACAATTTTATATTGTACTGAGAGCTCTTGGAGTAGAGTTTTGTATGATATTGTTTCATGATCCATGATATATACACAATATATGATAGTGGGGTTTTTAGCTTTATGTTTTCCCAGTAAAAACATCTATGTTATGTGTGATTGATTTTTCTTCATGTGTTTGCAATTGGAGATTAAATTTCTGCAAAGATTTAAGTAGAAGGATTTTGTATTTAATAGTGGCATATAATTGTTAGATCAGGAGAATCTAGCAATACATAATTGTATTAAGATTTCTACATGGTATCATAGCAGTGTCAATCTTTTCTACATGGTATCGGAGCAAAGAAAATTGCAATATTAAAGCAGTAGCTGAGTTTGTTGATGGAAACAATTCGAATTTGCTGCAACAATTTCTTGGTGCGATAGTTGAGTAAGCATCGAAATGGCTTTCAATGGTTTGCGGTTAGAGTATGAACTCAAGGGTAGCTCTAACTACATTGCATGGAACAATAGGATGGAGGCAGTGCTTGAAGGAATTCATCGACGGTGATGTTCCTAAGCCCACTTCGACAGATGTTGCATTACTTGATGCCTAGAAAAAGAAAGTAGCAAAGATGAGAAGGATTATGTTGGAAGGTGTGAGAGACCATATTTTCTCTAGCCTTCATGGAAAAGCCACTCCATTTGCAATGTGGAAGGCTTTGACATATATTTTCCAAATCAGCAGCAACCATAAGAAATTGGCACTAAAGGATAAACTCAGAAAGATCAAAATGGAGAAGGGCGAAAATATTCCTAAGTATCTCACAAATTTTGTCCAATGTCAGGATGAGTTGGGGAGTGTGGGCATCACGATTGTTGATGATAATTTGGTGAGCTTGGCTCTCTTGGGAATTCCTAAGAGTTTTCACAGTTATCAAGACTCTGTCAATGGACAGGAAAAGCTGCCATATTGGGAATGACTATGGTCAGATCTAGTGCAGGAGGAGTTCAAACAAAACACCAGGGATGGATCTTCATCAAAGCATGATGATGAAGAGGATTCTGTTTTGGCTGCCAAAGCAAGGAAAGGGAAGGGGAATAAATTCCACTCAAAATCCGAGGCTAAAGGAAAGAAGCTGGATTTGTCCAAGGTGACGTGTTTTCATTGTCACAAACATGGGCATCTCGCTACTAACTGCCCATATAAAAAGAAGAACAAGAAGGCTAATGGAGTTGTAGCTGGTGAGGCCCTTGCCTCACAATTTGAACTTGATTTCTCTTTGATCGCATGCTTGGTTTCATGTGCAATGGGATCAGTGTGGTATCTTGATAGTGGTGCTTCCTTCCACATAACAAGAGATAAGGAGCTTTTCAGTGACTTGGAGGAGAAAGATCTCCAAATGCATATAGATATGGGTGACGATGGAAAATACAATGCAACCAGCATTGGTACCATTACCTTTAAGAGGGAGTCAGGTAAACCATTTCTGTTGAATGATGTTATGCATGTTCCAGGTCTGAAGAAACACTTGGTCTCAGTCGCGATGTTGGAGGACATAGTTTATGACGTTGTTTTCAGCAATGGAAAAGTTTTCCTACAACATAAAAAAATGGGTCAAACCAAGAGCATAGGGATTCGAGTCAAGAATCTCTACAAGCTAGAGGTAGATGGCTGCGCTGCAATGGTGGGAAAAGAAGAAGAAGTGGTGAGCCGGGATGAGTGAGCCAGGATGAGGGTGAATTATGGCATAGGCGATTGGGCCATCTTCACCATGGCGCCCTGAAAATATTGCAGTAGATTTCTACTGGACTTCCCAAAGGTACACTTGTGCAGATAGATCAGTGCAAGGGATGTACTATGGGAAAGTTTGTGAAGACCACCTTTCATGAAAATGAGAACCGTGCTTTGGTGATCTTGGAGAGTGTTCACACAAATGTGTGTGGACCATTCTCGATTGATTCAACAACAAAACACAAGTCTTATGTTATTTTTGTTGATGACTATTCTCATAGATGTTGTATCTTCTTCATGCAGAATAAATATCAAACATTCTCAAAGTTCTATGAGTTTAAAGCATTGGTGGAGAAAGAGTCGGGGAAGCAAGTGAAGGCTCTGCGAAGCAATAATGGTGGTGAATATATCTCAAACGAATTCAAAGACTTCTGTAGCAAAGAAGGAATTCAAAGATAACTCATAGCGCCTCATAACCCACAGCAGAATGGGGTCACGGAGAAGAAGAATAGAACAATCGTGGGTGTTGCACGAGCTATGTTGCATGATCAGGGCCTACCAATGCACCTGTGGGCATAAGCATTCAACACTGCGGTTTATGTGAAAAACCGTTGTCCTCATAGATTACTTGGCATGAGTACACCTGAAGAAGATTTTACTGGTAAGAAACCAGATGTTTCTCACATTAATATTTTTGGCTCATTTGTTTATGTGCATGTGACCAAGAACACCAGGAAGAAGATGGAGCCGACTGCTAAAGTTAGGATATTTTTGGGATACAAAAAAACACCCCATAATTATCATGTTTATTTTCCAAACATTCGAATGACTGTGGTGCGACAAGATATAAAATTCAATGAGGATAAAGCCACGAAGTTGTCGCTTAAGAGGGAGCCAGACTTGCATGGAGAAGAGGAACTGCTTGTTCCCAAAGATGAGTCTCTAGATGTGGATCAGCCACAGGAGGAGGTTCATGGAGTGGAGGAGTCCATTCATGCATATCCAAACATCAGAACTAGAAGAAGGAATACCACAGAAGCTGAGAAGCTAAAGCTTGATGCGGCAGAGAATGTAGGAGTCCCTACTTCACAGCGTAGATAGAGACAGTCTCCTGACCAATTTACTGGATACATGGCTCTCATGAGAAAATGTATTGTGACTGAGCCATCTTCCTTTCAGGAAGCAATGCAGGAGCCCACATGGGTAGATGCAATGGTGGAGGAGTATGACTCCATTTTCAGAAACAGTGCTTGGGAAATTGTTCCAAGACCGGTTGATAAATCAGTGGTAGGTTCGAGATGGATCTACAAGGTAAAGAAAGCTGCTAATGGGAGTGTTGAGAAGTATAAGTCAAGATTTATGGCATGGGGCTTCTCATAGATCGAGGGATTGATTTTGAGGAAACCTCTGCACCTATCCTGTGGTGTTTTTCCATAAGGACCATCCTTGCTCTCTCAGCACAGATGGGTTGGCACATTCATCAAAGAGATGTGAATATTTTGTTCCTTATTGGGATCATTGAGGAAGAAGTGTACATTGAGAAGCCTGAAGGATTTGAGATCTTCAGCAGCGAGTCACATGTGTGCAGACTCAAAAGAGTGTTGTATGGGCTGAAGCAAGCACCTCATGCTTGGTACACTCGGATCGACAGCTATTTCACTGGACTTGGTTTCACCAAGAGTGAGGCGGATGCAAAACTATACCAAATTGTGGTGGAGGGTAATCTTTTAATCATTTTTCTTTATGTTGATGATTTAATACTGACTAGTGATGAGTAGATGATACACTCATGTAAGGAGGACCTTGAAAAGGAGTTTGAGATGAAGGATATGGGCCTCCTCCACTATTTCCTTGGATTGGAAATATGGCAGCGAGAAGGTGAACTGTTTGTGTCTCAAGGAAAGTATGTAAGGGAGATACTCAGTAAGTTTCACATGGAGGGTTGCAAATGGATACTCCTCTTCCAGGAAACTGGAGGAAACAAGACGCTACATCTGGAGAGGTAGTGGATGCTATTGTCTATCTATAGTTGGTGGGTTCAGCCATGTATTTGTTTAATAAAATACCAGACATATGTTATGCAATGAACTAGCTTATTCAAGAGATGGTTAAGCCTACCAAACTCTTTTGGAAGGTGGGCAAGCATGTTTTGAGAAATCTCAAGGGCACATCTGAGTATGGCTTATGGTACAGACAGACAGATGATGTGAAGTTGCATGGCTTCACAAATGCAGATTGGGCAGGCAGCCCAATGAACAGAAATAGCACATCAGGAGGGGTTTTCAGTATTAGATCTATAGTTTTTTCTTGGTACAACAGGAAACATAGATCCATGGCACTCAGTTCAGCGGAAGCAGAATACATGGCAGCAAGTTAAGCTACATGTGAGTCTATCTGGATGAGGAAGATCTTGGTCAGTTTGTTCGGTTCTCATTTAGATCCTATAGTGATTCATTGTGATAATCAAAGTTGCATTGAACTCTCAATTAATCTTGTGTTTCATGATAGATCTAAGCATATAGATATCCGGTATCATCATATCACATATTGTGTGCAACGGAAGATCATGTTGCTTCAGTACATTCCTATGGAAGATCATGATGCAGATATTCTAATGAAGGCACTCACCAGGTTCAAATTCGAATACCATAGAGACAAGATCAGGGTGAAGGATAATCCCTTTATTTTTGAGAGGGAGTGTTGAGATTCAACAAGGTAATGATCCTAGTGAAAATTAAGCACCTACACTAGGTGGGGCCCGCAGGCTATTTTTAGGTGTATGTCTATTTTTAGAATGTTGACCATATTCTATTTATAGCGGGAGTCTATTTATAGATGATTGAGAAAATTCTACTTATAGATGAGATTCTATTTTTAGATTCATGGGAGAAGTCTATTTATAGATCGCATGTCAATTATTATTAGCCCTTAATAATAATTAGACAATAAATTATAATATATTCTCTTGAAGCACTTGATTTCATTTAACTGATGTGGAAAACCAGTTGACTGAAGGAATTACAAGTTCTAAGGTTGGTTGGTGGGACATGCAAAGTGGACTTCGTTGTAACTAAGTGATACAAAGTTGTAACAGATTTGGATGTGTAGTTATGTGAGTTTTTATTTAGTTTAGCTCAGTTAAGTGAGTTAAACTCAGTTGTTCTAGTTGTAACTAGTTGTAACTAGTTGTAACTAAAGATACACTAGTGAGAGATCAGTGAATTAATAATTTAATTAATTCACAAGCAATGGTCTCACATGCAACTGAAGAAATACTATTGTTAACTACATGCATGTCAGATCCAGTGGAGACCCAGTTGAGAGATAGGTGAAAGGGTCTGTTTGACTATTAGTTATGACTATAGTGGGTACACAAGTGTAACCAAACACACATTGGAGATGCCAATGAGGATTTCGTAGTCAAGGCTAGGAAAGATAGAATTCATTCAGGGATCTTCGTCAACAGGGATTGCGCAGTGGAGGCAGGTTGTCAAGAGGTAGTAAATTGGTGCATGTTTTTGCCAATTTTTGTGTGCTGGTGTGAGACAATTGTATATTGTACTGAGATTTCATGGAGTAGAGTTTTGTATGAGATTGTTTCATGATCCATGATATATGCATAATATATGATAGTGGGGTTTTTAGCTTTATGTTCTCTCGGTAAAAACATCTATGTTATGTGTGATTGATTTTACTTCATGTGTTTGCAATTGGCGATTAAATTTTTTCAAAGATTTAAGTAGAAGGATTCTATATTTAATAGTGGGATATAATTGCTAGCTCAGGAGAATATGGCAATACATAATTGTATTAAAATATCTACAGCAAATAGTGACAAAAATTCTGCAACACATATACCATAGCTAACCCTTCTCTCTCTGTTATGGTACAATTGTGCTCAGCATGTTGAGATTGCAACAAGATGAGGAGCTTAGTGGAAAGAAGTCGCCTTCACTAAGTGGGCCCGCAGGCTATTTTTGGCGCAAAGTATATTTTTAGACTATGTCTATTTTTAGACATATGGATCATGTTCTATGAGTTGCAGGATGCTATTTGTGGATGGTTGGTCAAGTCAGAAGAAATAGATGGACTTCTATTTTTAGACATACTGGGCGGAATCTATTTTTAGATTGCCAGTCTAAAAATAGATATGTCGAATATTATTAGCTCTTAATAATATTTGGAATTTAAACATTATCTTATCCTCTTGGAGCACTTCAGTTTGATGCCTGGATGTGGCACATGCAGTTGACAGAAGGAATTACGCTATTCCTAGGGTTTAGTGGAGCTATTGCATGGTTGAATTCAGTTAGAACTCATGTGACAGAGTTTGGTGGAGTTGATGAGACAGTTAATGGAGTTGTGTTCAGTTTAACTTAGTTGAGCTAGTTGTATCTAGTCTAACTAATTGATACAATTAGTGAGAGTGGTGTGAATTAATTATTAATTAATTCACTAATTATTAACTCATAAATCAAATAAATAATACATAAGTTAACTGCAGTGCATGGACAGTTTCAGTGGAGACCAGTGGAGAGGTAGGTGAAAGAGCAGTGTGACTATCAGTTGTGACTATACTGGTGCATGAGATTTGCACACACATTGATGGAGAAGCCAATGAGGATTGCACAGTACATACTGGTGGGATTCAAACTTGGATCTCATGATTATCCATATTGGATTGCACAGTAGAGGCAGGCTAACAGGTGGAGTAGATTGGAGCATGTGTTTTGTATGATCTGAGCTTGTGTAGTGTGTAACAATTGGAGATAGTGATGAGAGCTTGTGAGGAGTTTGTACTATGATTGTTACATGATCTCTATCATTATAATATACAAATAGTTGGGTGTTTTCAGCTTTAAGATTTCCCATAAATACTGTGTTTATATGTGTGATTGTTTATGGTTTTAATGTGCGCATGCGATTGTTTATAATTCCGCAAATTGATGATCAATAGTAGAAGAGGTTATGTATTATGCATGAAGCTCATATAATGTGTGATCAGAATAATCTCGGTGAATAATTTAAAATTTATTCAAATTTCTACATGGTATCAGAGCAGTATTGATCATTGGAGAAATTGCAGAACATTGAAGCGGTTGAGTTTTGTGCTGGTGGAATTCGAATTTGCAGCAGTGTTTTCTTGGTGTCGAAGTTGAGATGTCTTTCAAAGGATTTCAATTGGAGTATGCCCTTGAGGGTAGCACGAATTATATTTCATGGAAGGATAGGATGGAGGCGGTGTTAGATGACAATGGGTTGAAGGAGTTCATAGATGTTGAAGTCCCAAAGCCTACTTCTAGCAATGTTGTTGTAATTGAGGCTTCGCAAAAGAAGACAGAAAAGTGTCAAAGGATTCTGTTGGAGGGCGTGAAGGATCACATAGTTTCTAGCCTTCATGGTAAGGCTTCTCCATCCTTGATGTGGAAAGCCTTGACAGATTTATTCCAAAGCAAGAGCGACCAGAGTAAGTTGGCGCTCAAGGATAAACTCAGAAACATAAAGATGGAGAAAGGCGACAGTATGCCCAAGTACCTCACAAAGTTCACCCAATGCAGGGATGAGCTGGGAAGTGTGGGGGTGACTGTAGATGATGAGGACTTGGTGAGCTTGGCTCTTCTTAGGCTTCCGAAGAGTTGGCATTCCTATCAGGACTCTGTCAATGGTCGGGAGAAATTGCCAGGATGGGAGCGACTTTGGTCGAATCTTGTGCAAGAGGAGATAAGGTGGAGTACGAGGGATGGATCGTCATCAAAGAAATTTGATGAATAGAATTGCGCTTTGGCTACCAAAGCAAAGAAGGGGAAGAGCAAGAAAGCTTCTCATTCCGGTGCGAAAGGCAAAAAGCAGGACATGTCCAAGGTGAAGTGCTTTCACTGTCACCAACATGGACATTATGCCACAAATTGTCCGCAGAAGAAGAAAAATAAGCAGGCTACTAGATCTACAGCTGGAGAGGCCTTAGCCTCACAGTTTGAGATGGATTTTTCACTGATCGCATGCTTGGTCTCAAGTATGGCGGGATCAGTGTGGTTTCTGGACAGTGGTGTGTCTTTTCACATGACAGGAGATCGAGATTCGTTTACTGATCTGGATGAGAAAGATCTTTGAGTGCACATAGATATGGGTGATTATGGTAGATATATAGTGAGACCGATATCGGTACCATTTCCTTTGAGAGGGAGTTTGGTAAACCCTTCGTATTGACAAGGGATATGATGTTGTCTTTAGGGAGGGAAAGGCTTTCCTGCGCAGTAAGGGAACTGGTGAGACCTGGAGGATAGGGGTTCGAGTTAAGAACCTTTATCAATTACAGGTAGATGGATGTGCAGCAATGGCAGGCAAGGCAGAAGGAGTGGTGAGCTGGGATGATGGCGAGTTGTGGCACCAGAGATTGGGCCACCTTCACCATGGAGCTTTGAAGATACTGCAGCAGATTTCTACTGGGCTTCCTAAGGGCACTCTTGCGCAGTCAGATCAGTGCAAGGGGTGTACCTTGGGAAAATTTGTGAAAGCCACCTTTCACGAGAAGGATAGTCGCGCCACGACGATCCTTGAGAGAATTCACGTAGACGTGTGTGGACCTTTCTCAGTAGCTTCAGCAAAGTACGGTGTATTTATGTTACTTTTGTTGATGATTTTTCTCGTAAGTGTTGGATCTTCTTCATGTAGAAGAAGAGCGAGACATAATCAAAGTTCTGTGAGTTCAAGGCACTGGTTGAGAAAGAATCGGGGAAGCAGGTGAAGGCTCTTAGGAGCGACAATGGTGGTGAATTCATCTCTGGAAAATTCAAGGACTTTTGCAGCGCAGAAGGAATTCGAAGAGAGCTCATAGCACCTCATAACCCACAGTAGAATGGGGTTGCTGAGCGGAAGAACAAAACGATCGTGGGTGCTGCACGGGCGATGTTGCATGATCAAGGCCTTCCCATACACTTGTGGGCTGAGGCATGCAATACTGCAGTATATGTGCAGAACTATTGTCCTCACAGGATACTTGGCATGAGTACACCCGAGGAGGCGTTTTCTGGTAAGAGGCCTGATATTTCCCATTTGAGGATTTTTGGTTCACCCGTTTACATTCATGTGACTAAGGATGCCAGAAGAAGTCGGAGCCGATCGTGGAAGTTGGGATATTTGTGGGGTACACTAATACGCCCCCCAACTATATCGTGTGTATTTTCCGCATAGCCGTAAGACTGCTGTGCCAGATATCAAATAACTCAGGGAGGAGAAAGACATTAAGTGTTCGCTGAGAGAGGGAGCCACACTGCATGCAGATGAGGAGCCTGCTGAGTTCTGGCATGAGTCTCAGATGTGGATCAGCCACAAGATGAGGTTCATGGAGTGGAAGAGACCACTCATGCAGCGCTAACCATCAGAGGGCGGAAGCGCACTACAGAAGCTGGGCGACTGGCTCAAGATGCAGAGAAGGTTGTAGGAGCACCTACATCACAGCGCAGACAGAGACAGTCACCTGACCGGTATACTGGATACATGGCTCTTATGAGCAAGTGTATCGTGACATAGCCATCCTCTTTCGAGGAAGCTGTGGAGGACCCCGCATGGGTAGATGCCATGGTGGAAGAGTATGATTCGATTGTCAGAAATAGTGCATGGGAGATTGTCCCGAGGCCAGAGGGGAAATTAGTGGTGGGTTCGAGATGGATCTACAAAGTGAAGCAAGCAGCTGACGGGAGTGTGGAGAAGTACAAGGCAAGATTTGTTGCCCGAGGCTTTTAACAGTTATAGGGGATCGATTATGAGGAGACCTTTGCACTTGTCGCAAGGTATTCTTCCATAAGGATGATTCTTGCTCTCTCAGCGCAGATGGGGTGGCACATTCATCAGATGGATGTGAAGACTGTGTTCCTCAACGGAGTCATTGAGGAGGAGGTGTACATAGAGTAGCCCGAAGGTTTCGAGATCTTCAGCAGCGAGTCGCATGTGTGCAGGCTCAAGCGAGCGTTGTATCCGAACCTATACCAGATTGTGGTGGACGGTAAGTTGTTGATCATTGTACTTTATGTAGATGATTTTATTTTGACAGGTGATGAACCTGCTGATACCCTACAGCAAGGAGGATCTCGTAAAGAGAGCCCCGTAGATGAAGGACTCGGGCTTCCTTCATTATTCCTCGGGATTGGAAATTTGGCAAAAATGCTAGCAGGATCAAGCGGTCTTAGGGTAAGTGTATGCCTGGGAGATACCTGAGAAGTTCAACATGCATGGCTGCAAGCTCTATTGATACCCCTCTTCCGGGAGGCTGGAGGAAGGAGGATGCTACTTCAGCAGAGGTAGTGGATGCCACCGTTTATCGATTGGGCTGGTGGGGTCGCCATATCCGGTCACAGACGACCCGATATTATATGCGCAAGTAGCAACCAGCTTTCACAAGCTATGGTTAATCCTACCAAGCTCTTTTGGAAGGCGGGCAAGCATGTATTGCGTTATCTCATAGGCACATCGGGATATGGATTATGGTACAGACAGTCGAATGAGGTGAAGCTGTGTGGCTTCACGGATGCAGATTGGGCAGGGAGCTCAATGGATAGAAAGAGCACATCTGGAGGGATTTTCAATATCGGGTCAACAACAGTTTCTTGGTACAACAGGAAGTAGAGATCCGTGGCACTCAGTTCAAAAGAGGTCGAGTATATGGCAGCGAGTTTGGCTGCATGCGAGGCTATATGGATGAGGAAGATCCTGGTCGGCTTGTTCGGTTCACACTTAGAGCCTACTGTGATTTATTGTGATAATCAGAGTTGCATCAAACTCTCAATTAATCCAGTATTTCATGATAGATCTAAACACATTGACATCCGGTATCATCATATCAGAGATTGTGTGCAGCGGAGAATCATGTTACTTTCATACATTCCTACGGAGGATCAGGATGCTGATATCTTGACGAAGGCGCTCACCAGGAGCAAATTCGAATACCATAGGGGCAGGATAGGGGTTGCAGATAATCCTTATCTTGTTGAGAGGGAGTGTTGAGATTGCAACAAGATGATGAGCTTAGTGGAAAGAAGTCGCCTTCACTAAGTGGGCCCGCAGGCTATTTTTGGCGCAAAGTCTATTTTTAGACTATGTCTATTTTTAGACATATGGATCATGTTTTATGAGTTGCAGGATGCTATTTGTGGATGGTTGGTCAAGTAGGAAAAAATAGATGGACTTCTATTTTTAGACATACTGGGCAGAATCTATTTTTAGATTTCCAGTCTAAAAATAGATATGTCGAATATTATTAGCTCTTAATAATATTTGGACTCTAAACATTATCTTATCCTCTTGGAGCACTTTAGTTTGATGCCTGGATGTGGCACATGCAGCTGAAAGAAGGAATTACACTATTCCTAGGGTTTAGTGGAGCTATTGCATGGTTGACTTCAGTTAGAACTCATGTGACAGAGTTTGGTGGAGTTGATGAGACAGTTAATGGAGTTGTGTTCAGTTTAACTTAGTTGAGCTAGTTATATCTAGTCTAACTGATTGATACAATTAGTGAGAGTGGTGTGAATTAATTATTAATTAATTCACTAATTATTAACTCATAAATCAACTAAAGAATACATCTGTTAACTGCAGTGCATGGACAGTTTCAGTGGAGACCAGTGGAGAGGTTAGGTGAAAGAGCAGTGTGACTATCAGTTGTGACTATACTGGTGCATGAGATTTGCACACACATTGATGGAGAAGCCAATGAGGATTGCGTAGTACATACTGGTGGGATTCGAACTTGGATCTCATGATTATCCATATTGGATTGCGCAGTAGAGTCAGGCTAACAGATGAAGCAGATTGGAGCATGTGTTTTGTATGATCTGAGCTTGTGTAGTGTGTAACAATTGGAGACAGTGCTGAGAGCTTGTGAGGAGTTTGTACTATGATTGTTACATGATCTCTATCATTATATTATATAGATAGTTGGGGGTTTTCAGCTTTAATCTTTCCCATAAATACTGTGTTTATATGTGTGATTGTTTATGGTTTTAATGTGAGCATGCGATTGTTTATAATTCCACAAATTGATGATCAATAGTAGAAGAGGTTATGTACTATGCATGAAGCTCAAATAGTGTGTGATCAGGATAATCTCAGTGAATAATTTAACAGTTATTCAAATTTCTACACAGCACTTGAAATCTCTTCTGAATTGCAAATGCAGTCGGATGATCAATATCTCCAGCTTATGGTTGCACTAATACAGCTCCTAGTGTGATGCAAGATGCATCAACGTCTACATGGAATTATTTTGACCAATCTGGGAATACCAAGATAGGAGAAATTACCATTTTATCCTTAAGCATATCCAAACTCTTCTAGAAGTCCTTATTCCAACATAAATTTTTATCCTTCTTCAACAGTTTCTCCATCAGTGCAGTGATCAGTGCATATACCCAAATAAACTTATGATAGCAGCTAGTATGCCCCAAAATTGAGCACAGCTGCTTCACATTCGTTGGAGCCTCTAGATTAATGATAACAACAATCTTGGTGGGATTGACCATCAATCCCCGTTGATAGAAAATATGGCCCAAAAAATTACCAAAAGGAACACAAAACACACATTTCTTCAAATTCAGTGGGATCTAATACTTCCAACAAGTATTCAGCATTAAGCACAGCCTAGAAAAAAAATTTCTTCACTAATCCAAAGATAGTCTAATCATCAAAATATACTTCTAAAAAATTATTGATATAGTATTTAAGAGCACCAACTACTACGCATGAAAATATAGTTGGTGCATTCTTCAACCTGAATAGCATCACCGTGTATTGGAATGATCCCCATTCTGTTGCAAAGGTTGTCTTACTTCAGTCTTCTGGTGTGATCCTTATCTGATGATACCCTGAAAATTCATCAATGAATGAGTAGGCCTCCTACCCTCCGATATTTTCCAGGACTTCATCTGAGAATGGATTTGGAAAATGATCATGTACACAAACATCATTTAATTTGCACAGATCAACACAGATCCTGCATTCGCCTTTGCTCTTATTTTCTTGGACTATCATAGGGCTTACTGTTAGGGCCCTATATTACTAGTGTAGTCCCTTATTTTTGTTAGTGTAGCCCCCTTATTTTTATTTTTGTACCCTATAGTCCCCATATTTTTATTATTGTGCCCCATAATAGCCCATTATTGTTATTGTTTTGCCCTTGCATGATTATTATTAGGTCGGCTAGTATTATATTGTGACCCCATGGACTCCTATATATAGAAAGGAGGTTTTTTCATTTGAATCATCTAATATTTTTTCATTTATTTAATGTAAAGGAGGTTTCCCCGTCGAAGTGGTTGATTTCTAAGTCGTTAATCTCGCTTTTCTTCTATTTTGTGAGCTAGTTTCATAACATTTCGTATTAGAGCTTTGGATTCTAGGGTTTTGTTGCTTCAAACAAGTCATCATGGAATTTTCACTATAAATTTTTTTCTACAAAGGTTCATAAGCTAAACAAACCCCATTTGTGGTGAATCTAGAGAAACATTTTGGAACAATTTCATATCTTAGTTTGAAATATCTTCAGAGATATGATCTATTGAATTTATGGTTTTTGCAGGCTCCTAAATTTCATCTCAAAGAGGTGACCTTGGGAATATCATCGTAAATCTCTCTCTGAGCATCATATTTGAATTATGTAAAAAGTGGCTGAAATTACATAGACTTTAGCTTCCTCTGTATCGATTTTAGAGCCGAAGGAGGAAACAGTGACGCGTGGAACGTTGTACAATTTTTCTCTACTAAACCAGTCCATAATTAGGTCATTGTGGGAGATTAGGCATAAATTTTCTTTGAAGAATCCAAATCAGGTCAGGCCTATGGCATTGGAAAGAAGATTTAGAGGGCTACTAAAAAACCGAAGATAAAATCTTAGGGATTTGAAATTACATATATACATCAGTTTAAATATCGATCTCCTCAAAATCAAGAAAAAGGTGTGTATTTTTTTTTTAATTGCATAAGTCTTGTTTGAAAAATCAGTTTGAAGTGATTCCAAGGGAATATTGAAGCAAAGATATCAGTATTGGGTTATAAAATTCCCCCTAAAAATAATTCAACACCCATTAAGCCCTCATAAGGCTCTATTATGACTCATGAAGAGGAAGAAGTGAAACATGAGCTATCAAAATTACAAGACCAAGTGCAACAAATTTCGTTGTTGCAAGGAGTAACAGAAAATGAAATGGAAGCTAAGATGGATGGATTGAAGAAAGACGTGAAAGCCAAGATGGATGGTTTGAATAAATTCATGGAAACTAAGATGGATGGTTTGAAGAATGGCATGGTAGCTAAGATGGATGGCGTGGAAGCTAATATAGATGACGTGGAAGCCAAGATGGATTGCATGGAAGCTAATATGGATGGCATGGATGCTAATATGGATGGAAAGCTAAGATCAATGGTATAGAAGGAAACATGGAAGATTTGAAGAAAGACATGGAAATTTTGAAGGAAGGTTTAGCAAAGTTGTTACAAGAAAAGCTTCCTAATTCCTAAAAGGTAGTATAGAAAACTCATGATGAGAACAAAAGAAATGTTAACCATGATTTCATAGACTCTAATGTTGGATTTAAGACCCACCATATTCCAAAGATATATATGAGGAATTTCGATGGCGAGGATATGATAACATGGATACTACAAATAGAGCAATACTTTGAGCTCCATAATATGAAAAACACATAAAAGGTACGCATTGCAACTTTATATTTAGAAAAAAATCAATCTGTATGGTATCGATGGCTTTGTTCTTGTAAACCACTAGTCACTTGGTCAATTTTTACAGAGGAAATGATATCACATTATGATGATACAAATAGAAACACCTTCTTTAGCCAATTGCTAAATCTCAAACAAAAGGGTTCAATGATGCAGCACATTGAGGATTTCCAAGAATTGAATATAAGGGTAAATAATATTCTAGAGGAACATAGGATTGATGTCTTCATAGGGACTATAAAGGATAACATCCAACATGAGGTTTGCCTTTGGGAACCTGATACATTGGAGAAGGAATTCAGGTTGGCGAGAAAAATTGAAAGAAAAATTATGGCAACAATGAAGCCTACCACTCACAACTATAATGATGGAAGTGTTGCTACTCCTAGACTTCCACAACCTACAAGGTTGACACCACAAAAACTGGAAGAAAAAATAGCAAAAGGGCTTTGCTATAGTTGTGATATAAAATACACTAAAGTTCATAAGTGTGCTAAGAAGAAATTAATTTACACATATTGTGAAGAGGAGGAGGAAAAGGAACAAGAAAATTTAAAATAAGAGGATATACACCATGAACCAACCCTAGAGCAAGAAGAAATGAATCCGACCATATCCTGTAATGCATTGTAGGGAATTACCACTACTCAAACTTTCCATATTTAAGCACATATCAAGAAGAAAAATGTAATAGTGCTTATTGATTCGAGTACTACCCATAATTTTATTCATTGTAAGGTAGCCAAGGAATTGAATTGCTTCATATACCCAGCACCAGTGTTTCAAGTGATGATGGAAAATGGAGGAACTATAAATTTCTCTGGAAAGTTCCATAATATCAAGCTAACCATGGGGGAATATGTATTGAATAGTCCAATGCAAAACAGCCTTTTGGCCTTACCAATGCACCTTCTACATTTCAAGGGTTGATGAATCCAATTTTCAAACCCTTCCTTAGAAAATTTGTGTTAGTAATTTTTGATGATCTACTAATCTACAGCATGTCTTGGAAGGATCATGTTCAACATGTTGATAGGGTGCTCAAACTATTGGAGGAGAAACAATTATATACAAAAAACTCCAAATGTTTCTTTGGAGTAAAAGAGGTGGAATATTTGGTTCATATTGTATCTTAGGAGGGTGTTAAGGTAGACCCTAAAAAAATTAAAGCCATTAAGGAATGGAAAGTCCCCACAACCATAAAGCAGTTGCAAGGATTTCTCAGGTTAACTGGGTATTATCGCAAGTTTGTTAAGAATTATGGGATCATAGCAACACCTTTAACAACATTATTGAAGAAAGATGCATTTTCAAGGAATCCTGAAGCAACTAAGGCCTTTGAAAATCTTAAAGAGGCAATGTGCCAAGCACCGGTCTTAGCTATGCCAGACTTCACAAAAACCTTTATTATGGAATTTGATGCCTCAGGAAATGGAATTGGTGTTGTTTTAATGCAAGAAGGAAGACCCATTTCTTTTGTACGTCGTCCAATCAAAGGAAAGTATTTACATAAGGCTATTTATGAGAAGGAAATGTTGGCAATACTACATGAACTAAAGAAATGGCAACCTCCTTTACATTACATAAATGAACAATTCTTGGATGATACAAATGGAAAAACATCCTTTATATATATAGGAGTCTAATGTGTCACAATATACTCCTAGCCGACATAACAATAAAAATGTAAGGGCACAACAATAACAATAGAGGACTTCTATGGGGCACAATAGTAACAATATGGGGACTACATGGGCACAACAATAACAATAAGGGGGCTATAGTAATAATAATAAAAAAAGGATACACTAGTATTATAGGGACCTAACATGCTGCTCATTCAAACAAGTTTTTTCCTCAACGCTTGATTATTTATGGATGCTTCTATACAAAATTTGCATCCTCCCATGTGGAATCTTGAGCGGGTAAGTTCTTCCACTTGCTGAGATACTCTGAAATTGATCGATTTCATAGTTGTCAATTTCTTGTTTCCTTGAATGCTTTAGGTTCCAATATGAATTTTCCTTCCTCATCAAGTTCTAGAAATATTGTTTGAACTAGGAATTTGTCACCTATAACCTTCTTTAAGCATGAAACATGGAAAACTGGGTGGACTCGGGAAGATGCAGGCAGTTCCAATTTGTATTCCATGTACCAATATTTTGCAGCACCTTGTAAGGAACATAGTACTTTAGTGATAATTTATTATACTTCTTAGCTTGCTTGAGGGACACTGATTTGTATGGTTGTAGTCATAAAAACATCCAATCACCTATATCAAAATTTCTTTCACTGCAATGTTGATTTACATGTTGTTTTATTCGATTATGCACCAAAGTTAGGTTATCCTTTAAGAGTTGGAGAAATTGTTGTTGATTCTCGATGTGACATTCCATTTCTTGATCATCCATATTAGATTTCATTTCATCCTTCAAACCATCCACCTTAGCCTCCATCTCTGCTTTTAAACCATCTATTTCATCTTTTGTTGCTCTTTGTGAGATCGAAATTTGTTGCACTTGGTACCGTAATTTTGATATAGCATACTGCAATTATTCATTTTCATGCATCATAGTAGAATTTTCTGAGGGATTAATAGGTGTATAATTATTTTTGAGAGGCGTTGTAGAACCCAATACTGATAACAATGCTTAAATATGCCCTTGGAATCACTTCAACTTCTTTTTTAAACAAAAGTTATGCAATTTTTAAAAAACAAATACACGCCTTTTTCTTTCTTTGAGGAGCTCGATATTGAAATGGTTGTAACTATGTAATTTAGGATCTCATAGATATTAACTTCGTTCATGTGGTATCCCTCTAAGTATTCTATCCAATGCCACAGGTCTGGCCTGCTTTGGATTCTTCAAGACAAAGTTATGACCAATATCCCACAATGGCCTAGTTATGGACTGGTTCAGTAGAGAGAACTTGTACAATGTGCCAGGTGTCACTATTTCATCCTTCGGCTTTGAAATAGATACACACAAAACTACAGTCTATGTACTTCCTACCACTTTTTATAGAATTCCCATCTGATTCTTAGAGAGAGAGTTATGACAATTTTTCCTCGGTCACGTGTCTGCGATGAAATTATGGAGCCTGCAAAAACCCTATTTTACACGATATTCCTCCGGATTTAAACTCAAATGGGTTTTTTTTTATAGCTTTTGAATCTTCATAGAAAAATTTTATAGCCAAAATGCCACGATGACCTGTTTGAAACAGTGAAACCCTAGAATCCAAAGCTCTGATACCAAATGTTATGAATCCAACTCACAAAATAGAAGAAAAGAGAGATCAACGACTTAGAAATCAAGCACTTTGAGGGGGAAACCTCCTTTACATTACATAAATGAATAATTCTTGGATGACACAAATGACAAAACCCCCTTTCTATATATAGGAGTCCAATGGGTCACAATATAATCCTAGTCGACATAACAATAACAATGTATAAGCACAACAATAACAATAATGGGCTTCTACGGGGCACAATCTAATTGATTAGGGGAATTTTGAGGTCAAAAATAGGCCTCCTAAGGAAAATGTACAATCAAAATTCACTTTATGAGAACCAATCACATTTTAGGGGATCACATCATCCCCCATGGTTGAGGTGGCATTGTTTGAGTTAAATGTACTTACTTGTTACATTTTCAATGGTGGATAAAAACTCATGGTTAACCATGGTAGTATTATAAGCACTTTTAAATTCACAAAATAAAGTACTCATAATAAATGTCATTTCACAATTTTTGAATAAAATACTATTATTTTCATTTCATATTTTTTGAAAGAAATAATGCATATCTCTATACAATCTTCAGTTTTTACACACTTTTCATATATCATATTAATTTTTATATTAAATATTATTATTTTTTATGTTATAAATCAAATCAATTCAATATGTAATATCAAATTAATACATAAAATAATATATTACAGTTATTTTATTATAGTACTTGATTTTTATATAGTATATTAATTACATGTTATTATAATTTAATTTTATAATTTAAATAATATAAATTTTAATTAATGGTATGTTGTACAACTAAGAATTTATGAATTTATATTTATAATTTATTTTAAGTTATTTAAGTACAAAGTACAAATGCATTAGTTGTTCAACGATAATGTCTTTTTCTTGAAAAGGTCATTATTATTTATAGCCACATCAATACAATTTTTTATATTAATTTTATTTTGGTGCAACTTTTCAATTGAATTTAACCATGGTTAAATGGATTTTGGTGCAAAAAGTGAATTGTAAATTCATAAATATTATTTTATTAGTTTAGCTATTATTTTATTATTTCCTTAGGAGGCCCATTATAGACCTCAAAATTCCCCTAATCATAACAATATGGGGAATACATGGGAAAAAAATAACAATAAGGGGATTATACTAACAATAACAATAAGGGGATACACTAGTATTATAGGGATATAAAATTTCCATTCCAATGGGTGGCGCTGATTTGTACTAGGAGTACAATGGTTACAATCTTTGGGGACAATAGCTCTTAATTTTCAAGAACTTTTCTTGAAATTTTTTTCGGAAGAAAATGAAGTTGAATTATAGGGTATCGCAGGGAAGCTAGGAAATAATAAGCTCTAATGACATGAAAAAGCTTCTAAAGAAATAACAGTGAGGTGTAATTGCACAATTATGGTCACTAGAAGTTCCAAAATCAAAATCATCTATTTCTCAAAATCTCCAAAAAGTCTTGGACAATCATTCCAAGGTGTTTGAAACTCTCAAAGGACTCCCACCTATTTGTGATCGTGATCATGTTATTCATTTGATTCCAGGAAGTGTTCCTCCAAACATCAGGGCTTACAGATATCCTTATGTCCAAAAGAGCGAAATTGAATGTATGATTGTAGAAATGCTAGAGGCTAGTATAATTCAACCTAGTCATAGTTCTTTCTTTAATCCAGTAGTATTGGTGCACAAGAAGGATGGATCATGGAGCATGTGTCTGGATTATAGGGAGCTCAATAAGCTCACTATTAAAGATCAATTTCACATTCCTGTGATTGATGAATTATTGGATGAATTACATGGAGTAATTTATTTCACCAAGTTGGATCTTCATTCAAAATATCATCATATTAAAATGAAGACTAAAGACATTCTGAAAATAGCATTTTGAACTCATGAGGGTCATTATGAATTTTTTATCATGCCTTTTGACCTTACCAATGCACCTTCTACATTTCAATGGTTAATGAATTCCATTTTCAAACCCTTACTTAGAAAATTTTTGTTAGTATTTTTTGACGATATACTAATCTACATCAGGTATTGGAAGGATCATGTTCAATATGTTGATAGGGTGCTCAAACTATTGGAGAAGAAAAAATTATATGCAAAGACCTACAAATGTTTCTTTGGAGTACAAGAGGTGGAATATCTAGGTCATATTTTATCTTAGGAGGGTGTTAAGGTATACCCTAACAAAATTAAATCCATTAAGGAATGGAAAGTCCCCACAACCATAAAGAATTTGCCTGGATTTCTTGGGTTAACAGGGTATTAGCGCAAGATTTTTAAGAATAATGGGAGAATAGCAACACCTCTAACAACATTATTGAAGAAAGATGCATTTTCATGGACTCCGGAAGAAACTAAGGCCTTTGAACATATTAAAGAGGCAATATACCAAGCATCGGTCTTAGCTATGCCAAACTTCACAAAAACCTTTATTTTGGAATTTGATGCCTCCGGAAATAGAATTGTTGTTGTTTTAATGCAAGAATTAATACCCATTGCTTTTTAAAGTCGTCCAATCAAAGGAAAGTATTTACATAAATCTATTTATGAGAAAGAAATGTTGGCAATACTACATGCACTAATGAAATGGTGACCTTACCTAACGGGAAGACACTTCAGGTAAAAACTATGCATGATAGCCTTAAATACTTTTTTGAAAAAATATTATATTCAGAAGAGCAACAAAAATGGGTCACAAAGATGTTGGGTTATGACCTTGAAATCATCTACAAAAAAGGGAACCTAAATGATGTTGCAGATGTACTCTCAAGGAAGGATGAGGATGTCGAAGCATTGCTTTGTGCCATTTCTATTTTCCAACCATATTGGATAACCGAAGCAAGGGAGGAATGGAAGAATGATGAAGAAGTATGGACACTCATTAAAAAGTTGTAGCAAGGTCCCAGTACATCTGATACATTTATTTGGAAAAATTATTCATTATGGTACAAATAATGCTTATATATTTGTAAGAATTCCCAACTGAAACAAAACATTCTTTTGGAATTGCACATCTCTCCCTTAGGAGGACACTCATAATTTTTAAAAACTTACCACAAAGTGAAGAAAGATTTTTTTTGGGATGGCCTTAAATCTGATATTCAAAATTTTTTGGCGGAATTTTTGGTTTTCCAAAAAAATAAAATTGAGACAATTAAGACCACAGATCTTCTACAGCCTTTATCCATTCCAAGTCAACATTGGGAGGAGGTTTCAATGGATTTTATCACGAGTTTACCTATGTCCGAAGGAAAGAGTTACATCATGGTGGTAGTTGATAGCAATACCAAGTATGCACAGTTTTTTACATTATCTCATCCATTTAAAATGAGTACAGTTGCTACTACATTTATGGAAACAATTCAAAAGATACATGGAAACCCAAAGGTTATTGTAAGCGATAGAGATCCCATTTTCACTAGAAATTTTTTGATAGAATTATTTTCTTTTTTGGGTACTCAACTAGATTATAGCTCATCTTATCATCCTCAATCCGATGGGAAAACTGAGGTAATGAACAAATGTTTGGAAGGATATATTGTTTTCTTTGTATATGATAAACAAACACAGTGGGTCAATTGGTTACCTGTGGTTGAATGGTGATATAACACTTCCTTTGACACTGTAGAAAAAATGACCCCATTTATGGCACTTTATGGATATCATCCGTCGTCCATCACATTATCATTAAGAGAAAATTATATGGTTCAAGTAGTGGAAGATCACATTGAGCATCAACAACAAGTTCTCCAAGTCTTAAAGGATAACCTAAATTTGGTAGATCAACATCGCAGCGAGAGAAGTTTTGATGTAGGCGACTGGGTATTTTTACAGCTACAACCATACAAATAAATTTCCCTCAAGCAAGATAAGAAGGATAATAAATTATTGCCAAAGTACTGTGGTTATTACAAGGTGTTGCAAAATATTGGTACTATGGCATACAAATTGGAGCTTCTTGCATCTTCCCGAGTGCACCCATTTTTCCATGTTTCATGATTAAAGAAGGTTATAGGTGACAAAATTCTAGTTCAAACAATATTGTCAAATCTTGATGAGGAAGTAAAAATCATATTGGAACTTGAAGAAGTCGCAAAAACAAGAACTTGAAAACTATGAAATCGATCAATTTCATAGTATCGCATTCAGTGGAAGAAATTACCCACTAAAGATTCCACATGGGAGGATATTTTATACAAAAGCATCCAGAACTACTCAAGCATTAAGGAAAACACTTTTTTGAAGGATAGGGAATGTTAGGGCCCTATATTACTGGTGTAGTCCATTATTGTTGTTAGTGTAGCCCCCTTGTTATTATTCGTGTGCCCCTGTAGTCCCCATATTGTTATTATTGTGCCCCATAATAGCCCAATATTGTTATTGTTGTGCCCTTACATTATTATTGTTAGGTTGGATAGCATTATATTGTGACCCCATGGACTCCTATATATATAGAGGAGGTTTTTTCATTTGAATCATCTAATAATTGTTCATTAATGTAATGTAAAGGAGTTTTCCCCCTCAAAGTGCTTGATTTCTAAGTCATTGATCTTCTTTTCTTCTATTTTGTGAGTTGGTTACATAACACTTATCTTATATGATTCTTCCACTGGTTCAATAATTCCTACATCAACCATCTTTTCAAACTCCTCTTTGACCCTTTTCTTATACCTTGGATTAAATGTATAAGGGCAGTGCTTCACAAGTCGAGCATTTGGTTTCAAAGTGATTTTCATCACACCAAGATCTCCAATAATCCCTTTTAACTCCAAAAACTTTGTAGGAAACAATTCTTGATATTCAGTGAGTAGTTTTGCAACATTACCCACTGTATCTTCATCCCAATAATCCACATAAAATATGCGAAAAATACAGGTATACAGAACACATAAAACTAGAGAGACACATATATACGTGGTTCACCCATTTTGGGCTACGTCCACCCCGAATAGCCAATCCTTCCTTTCTATTATCCAGCAAAAATTGAAGAGACAAAACCTACAGCAGATCCGCTGTAATATCCTTTGTTCTCTCTCACAGTCTCCCTATTTGTTTCTCGCTCTGAGAATACGCACATACAATACACATCCGCAATACAATACCCTCATAAAAGCGAGGGGTTGCCTTCTAGGGCAAAAAACCCTAATCTAAACATAACTTCTACCGTCAGATCATCCGCCTATGAACGGCCCAAATTGACTAGAAATTACTATACTTTTACAAGGCAATTTTACATCTTTTTTTAGCTTCGGGAGCACTGCCCTCGAAACCCCTGCTATGGGGGGGCTCTGAAAAGCGTTGCCGCCCCCCCTGGACCCCCCACAGCAGCGATTAATTACGGGCAGTGTTGCCGCCCCTTTTAAGGTACAGGGGTCCAATGCTGTGATACAAAGTAAACAAGATAATCAGGCTCCACACCCAAGAATCTCCCACTTGGAGACTGATTGTAGCAACTCCACCGCTGCTTCATTTGCTAGACAATGACTCCTCTTTGGACATGGTTGTTCCTCATCTTCATCGTCATCCTTGAAGACCAATTGAAACTGAGCACATTCTCAGTTTCTCCCTAGTTACAAATTTTGTTAGCATATCTGTAGGATTCTGGCTAGTGTGTATCTTTTCCAGCTTCAACTCTCCATCTTCCAATACTGACCGCATGAAATGGTACTTGAGATGTATGTGTTTAGTCCTGGAATGAAAAGTTGAGTTCTTTGCAAGATGAATGGAACTTTGGCTATCACTGTATAATGTGCCCATATCATGCTTCTTAGCCAATTCATCCATAAACCTTTGTAACCAAATTATTTCTTTACTAGCCTCTATAGTAGCAACATACTCTGCTTCTGTTGTTGAAAGTGAAACAACACTTTGGATTTTTGAAACCCAAATGACAGTTGTTCCACCTACAGTAAATACATATCCTGTAGTGCTCCTCCTGTTATCTCTGTCACCTGCCATATCCGCATCAACATATCCCTGTAGAGCAATGTTTGAACCACCAAAGCATAATGCTTGATTTGTGGTACCTCTCAAATATCTGAGAATCCATTTTACTGCCATCCAATGTTCTTTTCCTGGATTATTCATGTACCTGCTTACAACTCCCACTGCATGTGCAATATCAGGCCTTGTGCAGACCATTGCATACATTAAGCTTCCAGCTGCTGATGCATATGGAACTTTAGACATATAATCCATGTCTTCTTGGGTCTTTGGGCACATCTCCTTACTAAGTTTGAAATGGCTAGCAAAAGGTGTACTAACTGGTTTTGCATTTTGCATATTAAATCTTTTCAACACCTTTTCTATGTACTCATTCTGAGACAGTGTTAATTTGCGATTTTTCCTGTCTCTAGTTATCCTCATACCAAGGATTTATTTGTAGCTCCCAAATCCTTCATTGCAAATGAATTTGCCAATTTTCTTTTGAGCACATTTATTTCCTGCATGTTAGACCCTGCAACAAGCATGTCATCTACATACAATAACAGTATAATATAGCTGCCATCATTTTTCCTTTTCAGATAAACACAATGATCAGAGTGACATCTAGTATAACCTTGTTCAGACATAAACTTGTCAAATTTTAGATACCACTGCCTTGGAGCCTGTTTTAAGCCATACAAGCTCTTCTTTAACCTGCACACCAATTTTTCTTTCCCTTTTACCTCATATCCTTCTGGTTGCTGCTTGTATATCTCTTCCTCCAAATCTCCATGGATAAATGTTGTCTTTACATCTAACTGTTCAAGATGTAAATCTTCCGCTGCTACAAGACTTAAAATAGTTTTGATTGAATTCATTTTAACAACAGGAGAAAATATTTCATCAAAATCAATACCTTTCTTATGTGCAAACCCCTTCACCACAAGTCTAGCTTTGTACCTCTGTTTTCCTCCATCTTCTTCCTTCAGCCTGTAAACCCATTTATTCTGTAATGTAGTTTTACCTGCAGGCAACCTGACTAAGTCCCAAGTCTGGTTATGCATTAAGGAGTCCATCTCTTCTTCCATGGCTAGCTCCCACTTCTTCCTGCTTTCAACCTGCATTGCTTCTTCATAACATTCAAGTTCACCAGAATCAGTCAACAATAAATAATATAATGAAGGAGAGTATCGTTCAGGGGGTCTACTTATCCTGGTGGATATTCTAACACCACTTTCAGGTGTTTAAGGTGCATGTTGCTGTTGTGGTGGTTGTTGCTACTATGGTTGTTGATTATTATTATTTTCAGGCACCTTTACTTTTTCAGTTATCTCATCAAGAACCGTGTATTCCTTGCTTTCTTTTTCCTGTTTCTTTTCCTGCAACTGATTCTTATACAAGACCTTTTCATTGAATATTACATCTCTACTCCTAATGATTTTGTGATTTTCATGATCATATAAGTGATATCCAAAATCATTAACACCATATCCAATAAAGGTACATTTCTTTGATTTTGCCTCAAGCTTTGTTCTATTTTCTTTATTAATATGGAAAAAGGCCTCACAGCCAAAAGGCTTTAAAAACGAGTAGTTTACCTTTTTACCTGTCCATGCTTCCTCTGGAATACCACCATCTAAGGAAATTGAAGGCCCTCTGTTTATTAGATAGACAGCAGTATCTACAGCATCTGCCCAAAATTGTAAAGGTGATCCTGCATGCAATCTCATGCACCTTGCATGCTCCATGATTGTTCTATTCATTCTTTCTGACACACCATTTTCTTGTGGTGTTCTTGGAACTGTCTTCTCTCTGCGAATTCCATGCTCTGAACAGTACCTATCAAACTCTTTGCTGCAATATTCACCTCCATTGTCTGATCTAAGACACTTCAACTTCTTTCCTGTCTCAATCTCAACCAAAGCTTTCCATTTCTTGAAAGTATCAAATACATCAGATTTATTATGAATACAATAAATCCATGTTTTTCTAGTTGCATCATCAATAAAAGTAACATAATAACGAGAGCCACCAAGAGATGATACCTGAGCAGGTCCCCATACATTTGTATGCACAAGCTCCAATTTTTCGCTCTTCTTTTCTTTCCCAACTCTAAGAAATCTGACTCTCTTTTGTTTTCCATAAATGCAATTTTCACAGAAATCCAAATCAACATTCTTCAAACCTGGCAACAAATTTCTTGAGTGAAAAATCTTCATTCCCTTCTCACTCATGTGTCCGAGCCTATGATGCCATAATCCTGCATCTACTCCTTTGGAAGTTAAAGCATTAACAGAGTTAGAAATACCATTGCATAAATACAATGTACCAACCTTTTCACCTTTTGCTATTACCAGCGCTCCTTTGGTGACCTTCCAAGTTTTATCTGTGAAAGTTGTCACACAACCTTCACTGCCTAACTGCCCTGTTGAAATTAGATTTTTCTTCAGATCTGGAACATGCCTTACCTCCTTTAGTATCCATTGGTTTCCATTCTATTGTTTTACAAGAACTTTACCCATTCCAATTATTTTACAGGGTTTATCATCACCCAAACAAACTTTTCCAAAATCTCCTTGAACATAGTCATGAAAATATTTCTTATCAGGTGTGGCATGGAATGAAGCCCATGAATCTACAACCCAAGAATCAATAACATTTTTGAAAGAAAGAATCAAATCATCTTGTAACACATCACCTGTCACATTTTCTTCATGATTGTTTTCTTGCTGTGCATCTCCTTCTTTTCCCTTCCAAGATCTACAATCTTTCTTTAGGTGTCCTCTCTTTCCACATTTCCAGCACACTATCCCCGATCTGGATTTGGATCTGCCTTTCCTTGATTTACTGCGATAACCCAAGCTCTTTCCTCTTTCCATTCTTCTTCCCCTAGACTCTGCACTCAAATCATTACCCGATGTCTCACCAGAGCTTTCCCATCGCATTTCCTCGCTAAGGATAGCACCAACAACATCATCAAACTTTAAAGTACTAGATCCAGAGACAGAGTTACTAATGGCCATAACTAAAGCATTCCAGCTTTCTGGCAATGAGCACAGAAATAAAAGAGCCCTAACTTCATCATCAAAGTTTACCCCTACAGAAATTAACTGACTAGTAACTATATTAAAATCATTTAAATGGTCTGCAATAGATCCACCTTCCGACATCTTCATATTAAATAATCGTTTCATAAGAAATACCTTGTTTGAGGCTGAGGGTTTTTCATATAGTTTCGCCAACATCTGCATCAAATCCTCTGTTTTTGTTTCCTTCGAAATATTGAAGGCGACTGACGCCGCAAGGCACAACCGTACTTTTCCGAGTGCCTTTCTATCGAGAATGTTCCATTCTGCGTCTGTCATGGCCGCCAGCTTCTTTGTTTTTCCGCTCAATGGTAGGTACAGATCTTTCTGATACAGATAATCTTCCATTTGCATCTTCCACAACGGGAAGTTTTGGCCATTAAATTTATCGACCCTAAATTTACCATCTTCCGCCATTACTCCCACTCGAACCAGGAACCCTTCTTTCCTACGAGTTTATCAGCCAAATAGACCTTCGGCTCTGATACCAGTTGTTAGAAAATTATATATTAAGGAGCAATGCAACACATAAAATATGTGAAAAATACAAGCACACAAAACACATAAAACCAGAGAGACACAGATATACGTGGTTCACCCAGTTTGGGCTACGTCCACCCCAAACAACCAGTCCTTCCTTTCTATTATCCAGCAAAAATATAAGAGACAAAACCGACAGCAAATCAGTTGTAATAGCCTCTGTTCTCTCTCACAGTATCCCTATCTGTTTCTCGCTTTGAGAATACGCACATACAATACACAGCCGCAATACAATACCCTCATAAAAGCAAGGGGTTGCCTTCTAGGGCAAAAAACCCTAATCTAAACATAACTTCTACCATCAGATCATCTACCTATGAATGACCCAGATTGACTAGAAATTACTATACTTTTACAAGGAAAATTTACATCTGTTTTTAGCTTCGGGGGCGCTGCCCTTGAAACCCCCACCAGGGGGGGGGCTCCGAAAAGTGCTACCACCCCCCCTGGACCCCCCACGGCAGCGATTAATTACGGGCGGCGTTGCCGCCCCTTTTAAGGTACAGGGGTCCAATGCTGTGATACAAAGTAAACAAGATAATCAGGCTCCACACCCAACACCCCTGTTGTGGCAAACTTATGTTTTTCCTCTATTCCAATATTGACTTTCCTAGTCTTCACAGGTTTAGTTACATCTAGAAATTCAACCTCAGGTCGAGCGATTGTGCGTTTTCCTTCAAACTATGGGATATTGATGTTTCTTGGGTCTTCCTCATTATCTTTAGTTTTCACATTCTGACATTCAACTACATCCTTCATCTGCGCATCCCATGTTGGTAAGGCATGTTCTTCTAATACCTTTGGCATGTCAAAGATAACATCATGAATAACTTGCAATGCACTATCGAGGCAATGGAATCCACTTTCAAAACTGAAGGTTAAGATGAATCTCTCTTTCAGCAGAGCCTATTTAGAAGCCACTTCATAGCTCAGTATTTAGATACCAGCTCACGGGTATCCTTCTTAAAGTATGAATAAATATATGCACCCATTATGGCTTCATCTCCTCTCCCCAAATTGCAATTAAATTGGCTAAATGAATGCATGGATCCTCTTTGCCTCTATATATTCCTTTCATATGGGTATTAAGGTTTCCAAATTGCATTCGCATCATGTGATTACATTCTTCCCAATCAGAAAAATTTTCCTTGTGCATCCCCCACTAACGTGATGGGGTTGAGTGCAGAACTATATCAAGCACATGGAACTGTTGTGCCTCTGGAACAACATTTTCAAGTTTTTCTAGAAATAAATTGACACTTCATATACCATCATAGTAGGGTAATTCATGTACCTCATAGGATATACAATGCATATTTCTGGTTACTCGATTACAACGCAGTATAGAGACTTCATGAAATCGGTTCTTCCAATTCTCTAATTCCTCATCTAAGTTAAACAAGAATGAACTATCCTTCTCCCAGCTAATTCTACCATTTTTCGTAGGATTGATCCAATCCTCATCCCCCGATGTTAGTTTGTATACATGATTGACATCTTCATCTACATATTTTTCTCGAACTGGCTCTGTGTTATATCTTTCTCCTTTTCTAGGTTCTAGAGGGACCACAACTCTTGTCCCATTATTTTCAAATACCATACTTCTGTGCTTAAGGTTGATAATAGCATCCATATCAATAGCCCAATCCAGAGCCAACGGTGCAAGGTATGGGTTTGTATCATCAATAATTTGAATAACTTCAAAGTCAACAAGTGCATTAATTCCTTCAATGTCAACTACCACCCTTAATATTCTACCCATTGGGATAATATTTTGTTGGTTTTCCATGTGCAGCAAAATTTTGGACCATTCTAGCTTAGGTTCTCCCATTCTCTTCCATGTCTGCTTTGGGAAGTACATTTGCATCAGAGCCAAGATCCAAAATGACCTAATCCATCTCAAAATCACCTATCTGAGCAATTAAGTGCATCTCTTGGCCAATCCTTCTCCTGTTCCTTTAAATTTTATTGACATCCCTTTACTCCATCTAAGGTTTCTCTTTCTCAGCGCAGCTATCAATCAAATCTTGAAGAGTCTCAACTGTGTTTTTATCTTGCAAAATCTTGATACAGGCCTGCAAAAATGGTTTCAACTCATTAGGCCCGGCCCCTTTGACAGTATTTCTAGAATGCTTGCTTGGTACCTCAAATGTCGATGCGCCAAGATCATGAAATACTTCTTTTCTTCAACAAGGGTTTCCTTCTCCCTTTGTAAGCTAAACCCCTCCTTTTCTCAGGAGCTTTCCGGACCCAAACATCGGGAGCAGGTTTCTTACCTTCTACTTTATCTTCTCTAGTTTCCACACCACTTATGGTCACAATATTCACACTAGTTTCTTCATCGTGTGGTTCTACCCTCATCATCTGAATGTTTCACATGGGTGTCTGTGTTTTGTTTTCCTGCATTTTTATAAACAGCACTGGAAAATCTTCAATAACGTGATCAAATTGTTTACAATACCTACACGATTGATGTGTCGAGTTCATACAGTCGCGCGTATAATGGCTAGCATCTCAATATTTATAAAAAATGACTCGGCCCCATCCACGACCAGCTCCTCCTCCTCTTCCTCGTCTCCTACCCTGAAATCCACCTCGTCCAAATGGCGATTCAGGTGAATCCGACCCTCTACCTTCGTCCTACATTCTATAATATGTAGCATGTTCAACCATTAGATCAAAGCTGCGACAATTCTTTTCATCATGTCCCACAGATTGAGAAAATGTGCAATACAATTGTTTGAGACCCGAAACATATTTACCAATTATGGGAAAGAAGTTTGTTGCATGTTGTCTAACTACTTGACATATCGCGCACCACAGCGTAGGGTTCTCACTAGGCCCTGTTGCATTCTTAATTGGAATTGGCCCTCCAAATACCAAATAATCACCAAATATAGGGCATTTCTCCTTGTAGATTCCTTCACCTTTGCAGCGTACACACCATACCTTTGTGTGCACATCATTTTCTTTTTCAATCCCCAAAATTTGTATCTAAATGTAAGGTAGCCAACTGGCTCTAGATTTTTTGAACCTCAACCTTAGTATTCTACACAAGCGAGGCTTCTAATTTCATTGTTATTTCCATAGCTTCGGCCTGCATTGTGATATTCTACCAAGATAGAGGTAGGCACAGTGTGGTAGAAGCATTGCAATGAACCACACTTTGTGGTGTTGATCATCAATAGAAAAACCTCCTTCTCTAATGGTATGTTTCAACCACTGATATGCCTCCCATATAGTTTCTTTTACTTACTGGTGAATGTCCTTCAATTCAATAACACATTGTGCATATGATTTTGGCTTTCTGAACTGCTCCTTCAATGCACCTTTGAGCTCATAGATCGTCGCATTAGGGTTTGTGGTTGCATACCTCATATACCAGTCCAATGCATGTTCCTGAAATGGAGTAGCAAGCTGCGCTTTCTTAACATTATTATCATTGACCTGTTGTGTTGTCAACATAGCTTCTAGAAAAAACCATAATCATTGAATGTCTTCATTTCCAACGCACCTAAAGTTTTGTACCTTCATGGAGTTAGACATATCAGATACTAGTGGTGGAGGTGGAGGTGGGGTGGATGAGCTGATAGTGTGAGATGAATTGGGAAGTGGGGTGGACGAGATCTAAACTTTAATTGGGATATTTTCTTCTAAGTGCATTGATTCACCAGAAGTACTTGTTTCAGACTCTTCATCATTGTCAGATCTACCTTTGAGGGGGCTATACACAAAATATTCCTCTAGGTTTTCTCTGTAATTTTTTCCACTGTGCGTAGAGATGGGTGGGCCTCTTTTGAACATTCACTCAATGTGGGTGCACAAAGTACCATTTTCACACAACAACATCTTAATCCACAGCTTTGAAGAGTGCAGGAACTTACCTCTAAGGCCCTTAAAAATATCCCTTCAGCTTCAGAATAAGACACAAACGCGTCAACAGAAAATTCAATAAAAAACCCACCTAGAATGCTATCCATCCAATAATATACCGCTCGGGTAATCTTATTGCTATATTTCTCCAATTGTTGGATCAAGTCAGGAGTCCACTTGGTAATCATGTCTTCCTTCCAACAGGTCTGAAACTCAACAAGTTGAGATAGCCACTCTTGTAATTTTTTAGCGAAGGAAGCAAAGAAAATCTCATGGGATTTTGTATAGATAATTTTTTTCTCCCAATCTTCAGCATATAACTTCAGATTTTGGTTTTCTTGGATCGTGAACTCACGCATTTTTTTATCAAGGCAATATTGTAATTCATTTTTCATTGGATGTCACATCAAACATCTGTCAAATAGATCTCGGTCCCAGAAGCAAACCCATTTTTTTCCTTGAGGGGTCCTAACCCAGGTTCAAAGTGTTCTGTGCAACCAACAAAACCCTCCAACTACTGGCCCTTTCGGTAGTGATCTGCTTGCGCAAATCAAAGTCTCACCCGAAGCAATATGGGGGAGTGTTGGAACCTATTATCCGCACTTCTAGGTCCCTATATTACTAGTATAGTCCCTTATTATTGTTAGTGTAACCCCCTTATTGTTATTTTTTACCCATGTAACCCCAATATTGTTATTATTGTGCCCTAACATTATTATTGTTAGGTCGGCTAGGATTATATTATGACCCCATGGACTCCTATATAAAGAAGGAGGTTTTTTCATTTGTATCATCTAAGAATTATTCATTTATTTAATGTAAAGGAGATTTCCCCCTCGAAGTGGCTTATTTCTAAAACGTTGATATCTATTTTCTTCTATTTTTTGGGTTGGTTTCATAACATTTGGTATCAAAGCTTTGGATTCTAGGGTTTTTCTGCTCCAAACAGGCGATCGTGGCATTTTCGCTATAAATTTTTTTCTAAGAATTTTAAGAAGCTGGAATTTTTACAGACTAAAGCCGAAATCCTGACAAACGTCGTGTAAAAATTTCAGATATTGGTTCACAATATTTTGGAGATATGATATGTGGAAGTTATGGTTTTTGCAGGCTCTCAAATTTCATCTAAAAGAGGTGACCTTGGGAAAATTGTCATAACTCTCTCTCTCTACATCGGATTGGAATTTTGTAAAAGTGGATGAAATAAAATGGAATTTAGTTTCCTATGTATCAATTTTAGAGCCGAAGGAGGAAATAGTGACACGTGGCACGTTGCACAAGTTCGCTCTACTGAACCATTCCATAATTAGGTATTTGTGGGAGATTGTGCATAACTTTGTCTTGAAGCATCCAAATCAGGTCAGACCTTTGGCATTCGAAATAATATTCAAAGGGCTACTACAGGACCGAATTTTAGATATTGAAGATCCTAGATCATAGATATAATTCAGTTTCAATATCGAGCTCCCCCAAAGCAAGAAAAATGTGTGTATTTGTTTTTAAAATTGCATAAGTCTTGTTTGAAAAATCAGTTTGAAGTGATTCCAAGGGCATATTGAGCATATATATCAGTATTGGGTTCTAAAATTCCCCCTAAAAATAATTCAACACCCATTAAGACCTCATAATACTCTACTATGACTCATGAATATGAAGAAGTGCAACATGATATATCAAAATTACAAGAGCATGTGCACCAAATTTCTCTCTCGTAAAGAGCAACAAAAAATGAAATGGAAGTTTTGAAGAAATGTGTGGAAGCTAATATGGATGGTTTGAAGAAGGTCATGGAAGATAATATGGATGGTTTTAAGAAAGGCATGGAAGCTAAGATGGATGGTTTGAAGAATGGAATGGAATACATGGAAGCTAAGATTGATGGTATAGAAGAAAAAATGAAATACAACATGGAAGAAATGAAGAATGATCTAAAAGCAGACATGGAAGGTTTGAAAAAGTTGATATAAGAAATGTTTCCTAATGGAGAAAAAGATAACAGAGGAAACACATGATGAGAAAACAATAAATTTTAATTGTGAGTTCATAAACTCTAATGTTGGATTCAAGACCCACTATATTCCAAAGATCGATATGAGGAAGTTTGATGGCAAGGATCTTGTAACATGGATACTACAGATAGAGCAATATTTTGATCTCAATAATGTGCAAAACACACAAAGGCACACATTGCAACTTTATATTTAGAAAAAAATATATTTGTATGGTATCGATGGCTTTTCTCCCGTAAAAAAATTGTCACTTGCTCAATGGAGGAAATTATAGCACATTATGAGGATACAAAGAGAAACACCTTCTTTAGCCAATTGATAAATCTCAAACAAAAGGGTTCAATGGTGGAGCACATTAAGGACTTCCAAAACTTGAATATAAGGGTAAATGATATTCCAGAGGAACACAGGATTGATGTCTTCATAGGGACTTTAACGGATAACATCCAATATGAGGTTCACATTTGGGAACCTAATTCATTGGAGAAGGCATTCAGGTTGGTAAGAAAAATTGAATGTAAAATTATGGCGACAAGGAAGCCTACCACTCACATCTATAAAGATGGAAGTGTTGTTACTCCTATACTAACACAACCTACAAGGTTGACACCCCAAAAATTGGAAGAAAAAGAGAAAAATGGCTTTGTTACAATAGTGATAGAAAATACACTAAAGGTCATGAGTGTGTTGAGAAGAAATTATTTTACATAGATTGTGAAGAGAAGGAAGAAAATGAACAAGAAACTTCAAAAGAAGAGGATATACACCAGGACCCAACCCTGGAGAAAGAAGAAATGAGTCCAACCATATCATGTAATGCATTGGAAGGAATTACCACTCCTCAAACTCTCAATATAGAAGGACATATCAAGAAGAAAAAGGTAATAGTGTTGATTGATTTGGGTAGTACCCATAATTTTATTCATTGTAAGGTAGCCAAGGAATTGAATTGTTTCCTATACCCAACACTAGAATGTCAAGTGATGGTTGCAAATGGAGGAACTATAAATTGCTCTGGAAAATGCCATAATATCAAGCTAACCATGGGGGAATATGTGTTGACTAGTCCAATGCTTTCCATTCCTATGGGAGGTGCTGATGTTGTACTAGGAGTACAATGGTTACAATCTTTGGGGACGGTAGCTTTTAATTTTTCAAGAACTTTTCTTGAAATTTTTTTCAGAAGGAAAGGAAGTCGAATTACGGGGTATTGAAGGGAAGCCGGGAAGGATAATAAGCTCTAATGTCATGACAAAGCTTCTAAAGAAAGAACAATGAGGCGTAATTGCACAATTATGCTCACTAGAAGTTCTGACATAAAAATCATCTATTTATGTAGATCTCCAATAAGTCTTGGACAATCATTCCAAAGTGTATGAAACTCCCAAAGGACTCTCGCCTATTCTTGATCATGATCATTCTATTCATTTGATTCCAGAACGTATGATTGCAGAAATGTTAGAGGTTGGTATAATTCAACCTAGTCAAAGTTCTTTCTCTGCTCCAGTAGTATTGGTGCACAAGAAGGATGGATCATAGCACATGTGTCTGATTATAGGGAGCTGAATAAGCTCACTATTAAAGATAAATTTCCCATTCCTATGATTGATGAATTATTGGATGAATTACATGGAGCAATTTATTTTACCAAGTTGGATCTTCATTCAGGATATCATCAAATTAGAATGAAGACTGAAGATATTCCAAAAACAGCATTTCGAACTCATGAGGGTCATCATGAATTTTTGGTCATGCCTTTTGGCCTTACCAATGCACCTTCTACATTTCAAGGGTTGATGAATTCCATTTTCAAACCCTTCCTTAGAAAATTTGTGCTAGTATTTTTTGATGATATACTAATCTACAACAGGTCTTGGAAGGATCATGTTCAACATGTTGACAGAGTGCTCAAACTATTGGAGGAGAAACAATTATATGCAAAAACATCCAAATGTTTCTTTGGAGTACAAGAGGTGGAATATCTGGGTCATATTGTATCTCATGAGGGTGTTAAGGTAGACCCTAACAAAATTAAACCCATTAAGGAATGGAAAGTCCCCACAACCATAAAGAAGTTGCGAGGATTTCTCGGGTTAACAGGGTATTATCGCAAGTTTGTTAAGAATTATGGGAGAATAGCAGCACCTCTAACAACATTATTTAAGAAAGATGCATTTTCATGGACTCCTGAAGCAACTAAGGCCTTTGAACATCTTAAAGAGGCAATGTGCCTAGCACTGGTCTTAGCTACGCCAGACTTCACAAAAACCTTTATTGTGGAATGTGATGCCTTGGGAAATGGAATTGGTGCTGTTTTAATGTAGGAAGGAAGACCCATTGCTTTTGAAAGTCGTCCAATCAAAGGAAAGTATTTACAGAAACCTATTTATGAGAAGGAAATGTTAGCAATACTGCATGCACTAAAGAAATGGCGAACTTACCTAATGGGAAGACACTTCAAGGTAAAAACTGATCATGATAGTCTTAACCACTTTTTGGAACAAAGACTATCATCAGAAGAGCAGCAAAAATGGGTCACAAAGATGTTGGGTTATGACTTTGAAATAATCTACAAAAAAGGAAAGCTTAATGTTGTTGCAGATGCACTCTCAAGAAAAGATGAAGAGGTGGAAGCATTGCTTTGTGCCATTTCTATTATCCAACCAGATTGGATAACTGAAGCAAGAGATGAATGGAAGAAGGACAAACATGTATGGACACTCATTCAAAAGTTGCAGCAAGATCCTAGTACATCTGATACATTTAGTTGGAAAAATGATTCCTTATGGTACAAAGATCGCTTATATCTTTGTAAGAATTCCCATCTAAAACAAAATATTCTTATGGAATTGCACACTTCTCCTTTAGGAGGAGACTCGGGATTTTTAAAAACTTACCACAGGGTGAAGAAAGAATTTTTTTGGGATGGCCTTAAATCTGATATTCAAAAGTTTGTGGCGGAATGTTTGGTTTGCCAGCAGAATAAAGTTGAGACAATTAAGACCCTGGGACTTCTACAACCTTTATCCATTCCAAGTCAATTTTGGGAGGAGATTTCAATGGATTTTATCACAGGTTTACCTAAGTCCGAAGGAAAGAGTGTCATCATGGTGGTAGTTGATAGACTTACCAAGTATGCACACTTTTGTGCATTATTTCATCCATTTAAAGCAAGTACAGTTGCTACTACATTTATGGACAGAATTCAAAAGCTACATGGAAGCCCAAGGGTTATTGTGAGCGACAGAGATCCCATTTTTACTGGAAATTTTTGGACGGAGTTATTTTCTTGTTTGGGTAATCAATTAGCTCATAGCTCATCTTATCATCCTCAATCTGATGGTCAAACTGAGATAGTAAATAAATGTTTGGAAGGATATCTTCCTTGTTTTGTATCTGATAAACAAACACAATGGGTCAAGTGGTTACCTCTCGCTGAATGGTGGTATAGCACTTCCTTCCATACTGCAGCAAAAATGAACCCATTTATGGCACTTTATGGATATCATCCACCATCGATCACATCATCTTTAAGGGAAAATTCGAAGGTTCAAGCAGTGGAAGATCACATCGAGCATCAGCAAGAAGTTCTCCAACTCTTAAAGGATAACCTGAATTTGGCACAAATCGAATGAAACAACAGGCAGATCAACATCGCAGCGAGAGAAGTTTTGATGTAGGAGATTGGGTATTTTTACGGCTACAACCATATAAACAAATGTCCCTCAAACAAGCTAAGAAGGATAATAAATTTTCGCCAAAATACTATGGTCCTTACAAGGTGTTGCAAAAGATTGGCACTATGGCATACAAATTGGAGCTTCCTGCTTCTTCGCGAGTACATCCAGTTTTCCATGTTTCATGCTTAAAGAAGGTTATAGGAGAAAATCTTCCAGTTCAAACAATATTGCCAGAACTTGATGAGGAAGGAAAAATCGTATTGGAACCAGAAGCGGTCATGGAAACAAGAACTCGACAACTACGGAATCGATCAATTTCAGAGTATCTCATCAAGTGGAAGAACTTACCCACTGAAGATTCTACATGGGAGGATGAGAATTTTATACAGAAGCACCCAGAGCTACTCAAGCATTAAGGACAACACTTTTTTGAAGGAGAGGGGCATGTTAGGTCCCTATATTACTAGTATAGTCCCTTATTATTGTTAGTGTAACCCCCTTATTGTTATTTTTGTACCCATGTAACCCCAATATTGTTATTATTGTGTTGTTACATTATTATTGTTAGGTTGGATAGGATTATATTATGACCCCATGGAATCCTTGTAGAAATTATATACACAAAGCATGCATACATCTAGATTCCCCTGATCTCACAATATTTTACTTCTTGCAAAATACATAATCATTCCACTATTAATCTTTTGCAGAAAATTAATTGCAAACACATGTGAAGAATAAATAAAAATAATCACACATAACACAGTTGTTTAACAGGAAATCCTCAAGCTAAAAACCCCAACTATCATATATTATGTATCATGGAGATCATGTACCAATATCATACAAAGCTTAGTACATCAAGCTCTCAGTACAATCAATCGTCACACACTAATCAGACGAAATCTGCAAATCCATGCACCGATTTCTTGCCACCTGCTATACTGCCTCCACTGCACAATCCCTGCTGAAGAATAGCTCTAAATGAATTTGAATTACACTTTCCTTGATTGCACAATCCTCATTGGCAACTCCAATGTGTGTGTGGTGCAATCAATGCATCACTATAGTCACAACAGATAGTCCATTTTTCCCTTTCACCTATCTCTCGACTAGGTCTCCACTGGAACTGCCATGCACTGTATTTAACTGTTGTATTGTTCAGTTGATTATTGAGTTATTATTTGTGAATTAATTCACTCCACTCTCACTAGTGTATCATTCATTTAGACTAGATACAACTAGCTCAACTGAGTCTAACTCACTTTAACTGAGTTAAACTGAATGCAATTCCATGAACTACTCTTCCAACTCTATCATAACTTTGCCACTTGAGTTCTAATTGAGTCCTCCATGCATGAACCACCATTAAACCCTATGAATTGCATAATTCCTTCAGCCCACTGATTTTCCAAATCTATGCACTGAAACTAAGTGCTGCAAGAGAATAAGTTGGTGTTTATTGTCGGATTATTTTTAAGAGCTAATAATAATCGACACTTCTATTTTTAGATCGACGATCTATAAAGAGACTTTTCCCAATATTCTAAAAATAGAATTTCATCTATTTTTCCAACTTGACCAACCATCCACAAATAGCATCCTGCAACTTCTGAAATATGATCACCATGTCTAAAAATAGACATAGTCTAAAAATAGACTTGCGCCAAAAATAGCCTGCGATACCACTTAGTGAAGGTGACTCTTTTCACTAAGCTCATCATCCTGTTGAATCTCAACACTCCTATATATAGAAGAGGAGGAATAAAATGAATCAATAAATTGGCTCTAATAGCACTGTAAAAGAGTAGAATGCTAGTATGCAAAAGCAATTGAGTGTAGATTCTAAAAGTGTGTATAATAACTAATTTTATTATTGACTAGAAATGGAATGGTGTATAATACCTTCTTGGCAGTTTTCCTATATAGGTAGTGACTAGCCACAAAGGATGAATATTCATGTCTTTTTACTATTTACCTCTTCATAAATAATTATGTTTTTAATAATTGTTTGATCAATTCTTTAATTAATTATTATTTTAATATTTTTAAGTAATTAATATTTTTATAAATATTTTATTCATAACAGGGTGCAACAAGGTTCACAGAAATTTCCTATCAAGCTTGGCACCTAACATTGTTCCTTTGGTTCCACATCATCATGTCATTCATTCGTTGGATGGTAACAGTCATTTTGAGGAAAAGAAATTCTCAATATTCGTTAAAACCCTATCTAAAAAATCTTTGCACCTCATGGTCTATCAATGGGAAGTTGTATCTTCACTTGCAAATAGAATTTATAAGTTGATAGGTATTCCATAGGGGAGTATGGAACTCCTTTATGAGGGAGGCAATTAAATTTGGAAAATTCTCTTAGGGATTATGGCATCAAGAAGGGTGCCTCTATATTCCTCATAGCCAGACTATGAGGAGGTGCCAAAGGAAATGGGGAATCGTTTGCCTCAAAACCCATATCATTTAAAGAATATCTCAATTATGGATCTAGCTCCCAATCCTCGAAGGCTCTTGTTGGGTAGGCCTTTGTGGTTGAACATTCATTAGAAGCTCTTGTGCTCTAGACGAATTCAGTTTTCACCCAATTAAAGATTCATTTCTATGTTTAGCATGTGGTCATCTGTCGTTTTAATGGATAATGGCCCTCGGGATTCTGCCCTCATGGATTATTTTTTTTAGAATTGGACGCAGAACTTATATCTACTATTTTGTTCCAAAGGTTATTTTGTTGTCATCTTCAAGGATCTTGAAGACCGGAAGATGGTTTTCAACCAAGGCCCCTATTTTTTGGGTCGTGCTAGACTCTTAATTAAGCCATGGTTTCCAGAGTTCAACTTTCTCTACATGAAGACTCTGGACACTCCAGTTTGGGTACGACTCCCAAACTTACCCCTCTAGTGGATTCGGCCAGATTTCCTTGAAGCTATAGGAAATGATATTGGGTGATTTTTCAAAATAGACAGTGAGAGGATAACTAATGGGTTCATCTCATTTTTCTGCATCTGTGTTGAATTAAATTTAAGTGTAGGTCTCTCACATAAAATCATCCTAAAATTGAATGGTAAGGAACATCACCGGCCTCAACATCTTGGGCATCTTCAGATTTTATGCCCTAACTCTAAAGTGGGGTTCAGGATCCCCGGAGCTGTGAAATCCAAACCGTGGATGGCATGATCAGAAGGCAGCCTCAAACATCAAGAACAAGACAAGTAATAAGAAGGACAACCCTCAGCGAGAAAATAAATTTTCATATTCTTTGATTTCACAATATCCTTTGTAGCCCACAGTTGACACACCTCCACGTGGAGTGGAAAATAATCCTTTGGCTATGGAGAATGAAAATTCATCAGCATTAATCATGGCAAAAACTAGTGGCTAGAAACGATCTCACAAGTCCAATAATTTATATAGTGATAAGGATATCCTACATCCTAAGGAGGTGTTAGTGATGGAACTTTCTCTAAAAAATGAGGATATGGTATTCTCTTTAGTTGTAAATGACAAAGTTGTAGGATGGGTAGATGTTTGTAGGAGAAATGGGAAAAAAAAAAACCATGCACACCTCTGGTGTCTGATCTCAGAAGGGATCTCTACACATATTTTTACAAGTAGAAAATATTATTAGTATGTCATACCTGGATGGAGGCATGATCTCCCAGGTTAGTTATTTTGGTCTAATGTTAACTATACAAAATCAATGTATTTTTTTTGTTATTGATAGAAAAAATGTATCAGCTTACAAAATAAAATTCATTCTTTAAATATAGGAGATGAAATTTTGAACTATAGTATTTCATTCATAATTTTCAATCATTAAAAATAATCAAATTCAATGCTTAATTTTACCATGTAAAATGCTGTTGATAATTCCCAACCAGTGTCAGAATTTGGCCACCCTCATTATTTGTCAATGTATTGGTTTTTATTTCATGATCATACGTCGTTTTATATATTAATATAAATGATACAACAGTGACAATAATATACATGATTCAATGGTATTAATATTATTAATATTTATTATAGTCATCCTTGGAAGGGCATATTTATTTCCATGAATTTCTCATGTGTTTATCCAAAATTTATATTAGCTTTTTCTAACATAAAATGTTATCAAGTTAAAATATGTAAAATATTTGTGATGTGTGTATAATGTTCATGAACCTTATTTCATATGTTGTAGAATGTTCTTTATCCACCCAAATGAATTCAAAATAACATCAACTTAGTCCAAGAACCTTCTTTTATTATGAACATTCTACCACCAAAGGTAGTTTCATTCAATTCAACTTACAAATCCATAAGTATAGGAGATATCTATGATAAAAATGTGATAAAAAAGTCCAACCATGTTTCTAAAAAAGAATATAAAAAATACAACAATACTAATAAATCAAAGTAATATAATAATAAACTAAACCAACATATAGCCATTTTAGCTTCAATTTTTTAGATAGCAAAACTTTTTTTCCTTTATTTATTTTTAATCCCTATCAATGTTTTATAGATAATAAGTTAAGATAGATTTTGGCTTACATGTAATTACCATTGTATTGTGTATCACTTATCATTGGCATTCCAAAAAGCTACTAAATATTGTGATAACACAATATGACAACCACCAATATGATTGTATAAAGGAGGAATATACATCTTCTTGTGGCCCCTTTAACACATAAAACAATGAACAAGTTATCTAATATTTATAAAATTCTATTCCCACAACATCTAGAAAATTCGTTCATCTTGAAGTCAAATAATCATTACAATACAAGCATCGTTCTTCATCTTCACCTCACCTCACCACCACACAAATATACATGTCAGTGATGCATTCTTTTGAAATATGAGCCTTATCCATCTACTTCAAGGAAAACATTAGGCATTGCTTCCATTACATTATCTCCAAGAATAAATATATCTACACAATTGGTGACAATTATTTGTAAGTTCAATATATCCATCCTATAGTTCTAGATCTAAGTTTGTTGGATTTGAGGTTTTTTGTGAATTTTTTTCATTTTGAGTTTTCACCAATTTTATTATGTCATAAGGTGTCTCCCTTGTACAATCCATCTCTTGATGTGACCTTTTGATCACTCATCACCATCCAGATCAATGTCACAACCATTGGGATATTATAAGTTATATGTGTGCTTGTCTAGTAATGTCGATGAATGGGATAATGTGCTTGTGTCTTATCAAATTCCATAGTGGCTCACCAAACCTTCAAAGTTAAAAGAGAAGCCAAAAACCACTTGTGCACATTTTTCAAGAATAAAGTCATCTACCCAATGATACTGATATGCTATTTGTTATGGTTTCCGAATAGTAATTTAAGTTTTGTAATTATGGTGTTATTATTTCAACCCTCCCTATCATAATTATATTACAAATTATGTTATATTATTTTCTAAAATCAATTTTATTTTCACCTAATTCCAATTTTTATTTTTATTTTTTTTTTTTTCCAGAAACAATTTTATATCTACATACATATCATCTACTCTAGCATTTCCTCTTCATGTGATGTGTTTTGTCTCATCAATTATCTTAACTTCATGATAATAGAACACTTTCTTTTTCAGAAACAATTTTATATCTACATACATATCATCTACTCTAGCATTTCCTCTTCATGTGATGTGTTTTGTCTCATCAATTATCTTAACTTCATGATAATAGAACACTTCAAAGATAGATTTTTTCCCAAAAAGTAGCCAAAACTTCAGTTTCATATAATTCAAAAGTTATCCCTCTTTGATGTTTCGCACCCAACATGTTTTGACTTTATTTAGAATTATTTCGCTAATAATCACATGCAAAAGAAAAATTTTGTCGACGTGCTTTGAACCAACCATTGTGGTTCATCATTAGAACTAGTGAGATCTAAAGATGGCTAAACTAGCCATTAAAATAATGGCTAGTTTGACTCCGAATGGAATAATTAAATTAATAAAAGGATTAATTTTATAATTTTATAAATAAATCTATTTATTTATTTATTTATTTTTATTTTTTTAATATTTAAATTAAAAAAAAAAAAAAAAAAAAAAATTGGTGAATTTCTATTATAAATTAGATTAAATTTTTATGTTATTGAATAATAACTTTTTGGGATTATGTTAATAAGCTTTTAGATTTTAAAAAAAAAATTAGAAGACAAGGTCAAAAAGAATGAAAGAAATTAATTAAAAATATATATTCAACGATCAACAAAAATCAAATCGAGTGCAAAAACAAAACAAAACAAAAAAGCAAAAACTAAGGAAAATTTGAAGGTAGGAAAGGGCGGAAAATAACACCAATTAGGAATATAAGGCGGGGATCCAACACCTGCTAATATTGCAGTCATCATTTCTATTGAGATTAACAGGTATTTTCTCAATCTCTAAGGCCTCCCTTAACTTACAGTGATGAAAATGGTCAATCCTAGCAATAACCTTAGCCTCTTCGATGCAAATATGATGGTTAGTATTTTCTGCATGCTCATCTAAGGCATAGGAGCAAGATCTTCCATGCTTAATTTCAGTGGCATGCTTAGTTAAGGCATAGGAGCGAGATCTTCCATGCTTAATGTCAGTGGCATGCTCACAAATACTTTGATTTATAGACCGACTAGTTTCACCAATGTAAGGTGTCCCACCAGAGCATGGAATGAAGTAGACACCTTTCCCATCTTGGTGTTTTGACTTGTTAAACACCACATCAATTCAACTTTTCCTTTTCCATGAAATTTTGCATCTCCAAGAAATTTTCATCTCCACAAAATATTGCATTTTCTGGAACTGTATCTTCATAAAATACATTGTTTCACAATCATTTTCTTCTTGTGTGATATAAATTTTCCTTTACTACAATAAATACATTTTTTTCTTTTTTGTCAATGGAAAATTTTCCTTCACTGCATTTTTTAAAAACAATTATTTCCTACACCATTCAACATTCAAATATATTTCCCTCATGGAACAATGAATCACAACAAAGACATTTTTTTGTAATACATCATACCTCTCAGAAAAAGAAAAGAAAAAAAAAAAAAAAATTTCCTTCATCATTTTGCATGAACCAAATAAACCTTTTTGCATTGCAAAATGTTTACTCCTTTGTAGTGTTTTACACACAAAGTTGTTTTCATGTAAAAGATCATGCCACCAAAAAAAAAAAAAAATCCATGCAATAGTATCACATGAAATATCTTCTTCGTGTGACACATTCCATTCTCCCAAGATTTCTCTCCACAACCAACTTTTCATTTCATGTCACACAAAATATATTTTCCACATGAAATGGTGCATTTTACACAAAATTTGAAAAATGTTGCAATAAAGTGTGTATCACACACAAAGGGAAAACGGGTGTGACACACATCAAACCAGATATAATATTAGTTTGATGATGAAATATTGTGTCACATCTTATTCATGTGACACAATACACATTCTCAAGAATTGATTCATTGTGAGAAAAAGGGATAATTCTTAAACTTATATTCACATGATCACCATGTCCTTAGTTTACACAACCAATTTCAAAAATAAAACTTTTTCACTTTATAATGACATACTTTTTGCACCTTCAAGATAAATTTCTAGTTACTAGCATTAATGAATTCACACTAAGTGAGACGTATTATTTACACATATAATACATTAATATCTCATTACTAGTTTATATTTTACCTTCATCTAATTTGAAGAGTAATAATTATAGGTGAAATCGACTCTTGGGTGTGTGAGTGCCCCCTCTCCTACATTCATGTTTATTTTTTCATTTAATTCTACACAAAATAATAATAATAATAATAGTAAATCCATGCTACCCATAAAGAATTCAAGAAATTTTTCTCCCTTAAATGTATACCCATGTTCCATGTCCCTATACTGAGTTCCAACTAAATGTAATGACTTTTCGATAAGAATTTTTTCTACATTTTAATATTTTGAACCCCCCACCCCCCTTACACCTCCCATGACAAAGTATCAAGATAGATTGAGATAAGAGTGATTTCATTGTAGACTAATTGTGACTCCTTATTCTAATATGTAGGCAAGCAAGGGTATTGGTCAATGGCTTCAATGGGAAGGATAACAAAGAATCTTTTACTGAGTAGGTTAAACAAATTACCTATGACAATGATAAGCGCCATGTATCCAAAATGGATAAAAAATAAATAAATAAATAAATAACAACACAATTAATTGTGCAACTTAGTTTCTTCTTCGCTTATTAAAGTAATGATATAGAATATAGGGGAAAATATTCAGATTTCACATTACCAAAGACACATCCATCAATGGGCCCATTATTTATTATTAACTTGAATAAGATTGCATGCATATTATATATCTCAACACACTTGCGTGGAATTCAATGAAGGATGACCAACTTGTGCCTCTAAATGATCAATATTTTCAATCTAGCATTGGTTCTCCATCATATTTACATTGTTTTGATTAAAACACCTTTCTCTCTCTCTCTCTCTCTCTCTCTCTCTCTCTCTCTCTTATGTTGAAATGAAAGATAATGATGAATAAATAGTTGGTTTATGTTCTCTCTCTCTCTCTCTCTCTCTCTCTCTCTCTCTCTCTCTATATATATATATATATATATATATATATATATATATATATATATATATATATATATATATATATATATATATATATATATATATATATATATATATATATATATATATATATATATATATATATATTTGACCTTCTTAGGTCAAACCTTTACTAAAGGAAGTCGGTTTCCTTATTTTTATTAAATTGTAATATTTTACTAGATGTAAATCTATAAGGAATTTATATTTTAGAGAGGATAGTTTAAGTATCACATAATTTCTATGAAAAGGGGTAGAATTAGCCAATTTAGGGATTTGTTAGAAAATTTAGTAAAACAAATTGATTTTGTTTATTTTGGATAGAAGAGCTCTTTGAATATTTTCCATGTAATTTAGAGGTGAAGTTTTTTTAAAGGAAAAGGGAGTGAGTGTTTTGTAAGAAATAAATCAGAGGAAATTACAGGAATATAGTGCTTAAATTTTAGATATGTAATATTCCCCTCTGTTGTTGAATATATGAATCAATGTGTATATTTGTGTGTGTGTGTGTGTGGTTGACTTCATATTATGTTGAGTGCAAGAAAAAATGGGTTTTATTTTTCTTATCGCGGGTGAACTAGTCTTGGTTCTAAAATAGGTTCAAATTTCAAGAATCATAGATCAAATTCCAAGTTCACAATGATCAGAGTCAATTTGGGGTTCGCAGAATGACATCTAACATATAGTGAATTCTGAAGGTTTCCAGACTAAACAAGACCCAATTTCTTATAACATGGGTCTTTAACAAAACCATAATTTTCATTTTCAAAATTTAATTAGCTGAAAAGAACATGAAATTGTTAATCAAATATTGTTTTCAATCTAGGCACTTTAAGGAGGGGATATCTGGATCAAAGTGATAGTCATAAAGAAAGAAACAATCGGATTGTAGTAGATATATGGATTGAAGGAGGTAATCGTATAGAAAATATATCCAAATTAATAGAGGTGTATGGATCAATAGTAATTACGAGTATAAGAATCATCCTGATCATATGGATCTACAACTTTCTAAATTTTCAGATAATTAGCTAAAAATGTATTGTCTAGATCTTCATATCACATGATATAAATGGTATCTAAAACACCATAACTCTAGGCTGTGAGCCAAAATAAATCCATTTGAATCTTGGATTCTTAATTGCACCATTAAATTTTGGGTTTGCACTACAAATTTTGGCATTGTCCACCAGTAAAGTAAATTGAAATTTTGTGACAATTATAGGTACAAAACACACATATAACACATCAGGAAGAGTGTGATATTCATATTTTCTAAATAGAAATTTGAAGAGCATTGTTGGGTGCAGCCCATCTTGGCCTAGATTTTGGCAAAGACTCTGCATTTTGTGGGATGGAGCGTGCATTGGAGTGCATTTTGAGGAACTAAATATACCGTGCAATGTCATAAGGGATAAGGGTGGGTCAAAGCCCCTCCTTTTAGTAAAAGCACATGATTTTGTAAGGGATAAATGGTTTTCGGGCCATAGTTTCTTGTTTTAAGGATTCCATGGTATTTGGACCATGGCATTTTGATGATGTAAACCTATAATGTAATAGTATATATAAGGTAAAATGATAATAGGAGAATGATCAATTTTGATCCAGATCAGAGTTATGGGTGAATTATTATTATCTGTAATCTGGTAGTGAAGGAGAGGCTATGTAGCTAAGTGTGCAGAGGCATAGAGAAGAGTCTGTAGCTGAGTGCACAGATAGCCTATAGCTTAGTGCGTTGGCCAAGAACTGGTTGTTTTTAAAATATTCATTATATTAAGGAACATTTCTTGTGGACATATCCCTACACTAGGATGAACCATGTTAATTTGGTGTTCTTGTGTGATTTATGTGTATATTTACTTATTATCTTTTGTAGAATAGTAGTTATTACAGTTGCATTTTAATTCAACACAGTGATGGTTTATGGCTTTATATGGCATGTTTAAGTGATTAATCTAATGTGGCGAAGTGATTTATAAGTGCTAAGAATAATATAACATAATAATACCACATCTCCTAGTCCTTCAAGGGTGCAGAAACCTGGTTCTGCATCCTTCCATACTCACTTCGAGTGAGACTACAATCCGCTTGCAATTCGTTTTCGAAAGGGCCAGTGTTTAAGGGTTTTGTTGGTGCACAGTATAGATTAAATTTGGGTTAGCCCAAATCAACCCAAAAAATGATTCTATTGCTAGAACCAAGATCTGTTTGAGGGATATGTGGATGTGGTACTCGTCGAAGAAGGAGATTGAGGACTGGATGTACCTGAAATTGTGAGAAATTGTGGATCAAGAAAACATAAACCCTCGTCTGACATCTAAAGTTTGGTTACATAAGTATATTTTTACAGATCAATACGAGACTTTCTTCAGTTATTTTCCTGTTGATTTGTATGAGTGGATATCGAGGTTAACCAAAAGGAAGAACTATTTTAAGGGTGGATAACCTATGGTGTGGAATCCCAAAATGATACAGCAACTCAAGAGCATCAACAATAGGATTTCAAGGGCTGTCAATCTCTAGATTGATAGAATATTGGGAGGATTGATTACTGAGTTCGTTGTAGACTCAACCATGTTCTACAATGAAGCAGAAAAATGATTCTTCAAAGGACCGTGAGGTAATTATTTAAAATATCTCACACTTTAGATTAAGATATTAATCTACCCGTTTTCAAAGGAACTGGATTGGAGGATCCGAAAAAAATTTGGTTTCTATCTGAAGCTATATGGACAGCGAAGTAGATCAATGATGAGAATATAATGAAAGTGAAAATCATTACGATGTTGTGAGATAGAGCATTGAGATGGTATTTGAAGTATTCAAATAATCATAACAAAACATTTGCAGATATTAAAACGGTGTTGATAAGAGAGTTTAAGAAGTTGAAGTCAAAGTCGTAGTGCATCACCGAGTTGAAAGAGATCAAACATAAACCTACTAAGTTTGTTTCAAATTTTGATTAGATATTTAATGTGTTATTGGAGCAGGTAAGCTTCGATGTAGCTTCACATCAACATCAAGAAAGGTTTATATTTGTGCTGCTACCGCATATCAGATTACCATTGATACAACAAAAGATAGAAAGTCAAGTCAAATCTATAGAGATTGCGATGAAATTGGAAGATTTTCCTATATGAGATACTAATGCAGACATGAAACAGATTCAGAATCAGCTGGCGAAACTAACCCTATAGATACAAGACATCAATAAAATCAAATAAGTTAGAGAATATGTATGGTGTACAAAGTGCAGATCGGAGGGCCATTCTAAATAACAGTGCCATATATTCAGGGATTACATATTTGTGGGGCAATGAATCCCTTGAATGTAATATCCATCATGTGGTATTAAATATGTAATACTAGAGGCCAACATCGTTCAGAACATTTTTACTTGTTACATAAATATGTACAAACTCCGAGGAATCTATATTGCAAATTTTGTAGGACACGATGAGAATAATTGTCGAGCTTACGAACAAAGGATGGATCGTGATGCTGATGCTTATAGAATGCAATCAAAAGAGCATGGATATGAGAATAATGGACAGCGCGGTGGTCGAGGAGGTTACCAAGGAATAATTTGAGGTTGTGGATTTGGTCGATGACGTGGACAAATCATTTGATATAAATATGTCCAGCTAGGTCATTTTGTGAGAGACTTCCAGAACCCCACAATGACATGTAAGTACTGTAAATACTTTGACCATGTAATTGAAGAATGTCCTATACTTATGGTGAAGATGCAAGAAAAGAGGAATCAATAGCTGACACATAATATTCAAATGATAACTACTGAAAGGAGGACCGATGAACCTCGAGTTAGTATTGTCACTAGAATTGGAGCTACGATGAGTAGTGATAAAGCGAATGAAAAGAAAGAATATGAAAGTGCATGGGTCAGAAAGACTATTGAGAAATATCTTTTTTTTTTTATTTAGAAAGAAAAAAAAATATTTAGGGAAGCAAAGAAAACTTTTATGGATGTTGGAGCCCCGACCTCTAGTGCATAGCCAAAGCCCGATCAAAAAAGTAACTGCAACGTATCATTAGCTTTGATACATAAACAAACTCTGGCAAAAGATCGAACTCCAACACAATACCAGGATTCAACAAATCAATGAGGTATTTTAAATTCCTTTCTACATACTTGTATGAAATTGTTAAAAGATAAAAAAATTGTAGAAGGGCTTCAGGAGTTGATAGATTCTTGTGTATCCAAAGAAACATTATGAAGTGAGATGCGTGCAGTCAATAATTTTCATCAACAGAAGAGAAATGGAAGAGATATGAGTCTTAGCTCACAGATATGAGAGTATGAGATGGATAGAATTATTCTAGATCTGGGATTTGATGTTGAGATTCAACAAGATGATGAGCTTAGTGAAAATTAAGCACCTTCACTAAGTGGGGCCCGCAGGCTATTTTTATGTGTATGTCTATTTTTAGACATGGTGAGAATATTCTATAAGTTGTGGGATGCTATTTGTAGATGGTTGATCAAATTGGAAAAATAGATGAAATTGTATTTTTATAAGATTGGGCGAAGTCTATTTATAGATCGCTAATCTAAAAATAGATGCATGTCGATTATTATTAGCCCTTAATAATAATCTGACAATAAATGTCAACTTATTCTCTTGGAGCACTTTATTTCAATGAACAGATTTGGAAAATTAGTGGGCTGGAGGAATTACGCAATTCCTAGGGTGGTTGGTGACTCATGCATGGAGGACTCAGTTAGAACTGAAGTGGCAGAGTTGTGATAGAGTTGGAAGAGTAGTTATGGGAGTTGTTATTTATTTTAACTCAGTTAAATGAGTTAAACTCAGTTGTGCTCGTTGTATCTAGTTATAACTAAAGATGCACTAGTGAGAGTTTAGTGAATTAATTATTTAATTGATTCATAACTAGAGATTCACTTGCAACTGAAGAAATACAGCAGTTAACTACTTGCATCTCAGTTCCAGTGGAGACCCAGTGGAGAGATAGGTGAAAGGGTGAGATGGACTATCTGTTGTGACTATAGTGATGCATTCAATGCATATGACACACATTGGAGATGCCAATGAGGATTGTGCAGTCAAGGCAAGGCCAATTCTAATTCATTCAGGGGTCTTCTTCAGCAGGGATTGCGCATTGGAGGCAGGCTGTCAGGAGGCAAGAAATTGGTGCATAGATATGCAAATTTTTGCATTACAGTGTGTAATTATTGTTGATTGTATTGAGAGCTTGGTGTACTAAGATTTGTATGAGATTATTACATGATCCATTGATATACATAATATATGATAGTTGGGGGTTTAGCTTTAAGCTTTCCCATTAAACAATTGTGTTTATGTGCGATTGATTTTGCTTCATATGTGTTTTTCAATTGGCGATTTAATTTCCATAAAGAATTAAGTGGAAGGATTCTGTATTTAACATAAGTTAATTTTCTAGATCATGGGAGTCCGATAATATACATGCATCTTGTATAATTTATAAATGATATCGGAGTAGTGTTAATCACTGAAGATTGCAATCTTGAAGCAGTGTTGAGTTTTGTGCTGGTGGACAATTCGAATTTGCTGCAGAAACTTCTTGGTGCGACAGTTGAGTATTCATTGAAATGGCTTTCAATGGGTTGCGGTTGGAGTATGCCCTTGAGGGTAGCTCAAACTACATAGCCAAGAAGGACAGGATGGAGGTGGTGCTTGAAGATAATGGTCTAAAGGAGTTCACCGATATCGATGTTCCTAAGTCTACTTCTAGCGATGTTTCCTTACTTGAAGCGTGGCAAAAGAAGGTAGCAAAGACAAGAAGAATTATGTTGGAAGGTTTGAAATACCATATTGTGTCAAGCCTTCATATTAAAGCCACTCCATTTGCAATTTGTAAGGCTTTGACAGATATTTCCAAAGCAACAGCGACCATAGGAAGTTGGCGCTGAAAGATAAGCTCAGAAAAATCAAAATGGAGAAGGGCGACAGTATTCCAAAATATCTCACAAATTTTTTCCAATGTAGGGATGAGATGGGGAGTGTGGGAATCATATTTGCAGATGATGACTTGGTGATCTTGGCTCTCCTTAGGTTACCAAAGAGTTGGCACAGTTATCGGGACTCTATCAATGGATGGGAGAAACTTCCGGATTGGGAGCGACTTTGATCGGATCTTGTGCAGGAGGAGATAAGGCAAAGTACCAGGGATGGCTCTTCATCGAAGAATGATGATGAAGAGAATTGCACTTTGGCTGCCAAAGCAAGGAAAGGGAAGGGGAAGAAATCTCATCCAAAATCCAAGGCTAAAGGCAAGAAGTTGGATTTGTCCAAATTGAAGTGTTTTCACTGCCACGAACATGGGCATCTCACCACTAACTACCCATAGAAAAAGAAGAACAAGAAGGTTGTTGGAGTTGCAACGGGTGAGGCCTTAGCCTCGCAATTTGAACTTGATTTCTCTTTGATCTCATGCTTGGTTTAAAGCACAATGGGATCGGTGTGGTATCTTGATAGTGGTGCTTCCTTCCACATGACGAGAGACAAGGAGTTTTTTAGTGACTTGGAGGAGAAAGATATCCAAATGCATATAGAGATGGGTGACAATGGTAGATACAGTGTGACCGACATTGGAACCATTACCTTTGAGAGGGAGATAGGTAAACCATTTCTGTTGAAAGATGTTATGCATGTTCTAGGTCTGAAGAAGAACTTGGTCTCGGTCGCGATGTTGAAGGATAGAGGTTATGACATTGTTTTCAGCAAGGGAAAATATTTCCTACGACATAAAACAACGGGTCAAACCAAGATGACAGGGATTCGGGTTAATAATATCTACAAGGTGGAGGTAGATGTTTGTGCTGCAATGATGGGAAAAGCTAAAGAAGTGGTGAGCCGGGATGAGGGCAAATTATGGCACAGGAGATTGGGTGATCTTCACCATGGTGCCTTGAAGATTTTGCAGCAAATTTCTACTGGACTTCCCAAGGGTACTCTTGTGTAGTTAGATCAGTGCAAGGGATGTACTATGGGTAAGTTTGTGAAGACCACCTTTCATGAGAAGGAGAACCGTGCTTCAGTGATCTTGGAGATAATTCACACATGCGTGTGTGGACCTTTCTAGGTTGCTTCAACAACAAAACACAGGTATTATGTTATATTTTTTGATGAATATTCTTGTAGATTTTGTATCTTCTTCATGCAAAAGAAGAGTGAAACATTATCAAAGTTCTGTGAGTTTAAAGCATTGGTAGAGAAGGAGTTGAGGAAGCAAGTGAAAGCTCTACAGAGAAATAATGGTGGTGAATATATCTCGAACTAATTCAAATACTTCTGTAGCAAAGAAGGAATTCGAAGAGAACTTATAGCGCCTCATAACCCACAGCAAAATGGGGTCACAGAGAGGAAGAATAGAATGATCGTGGGTGTTGCATGAGCTATGTTGCATGACCAAGGCCTACCAATGCACTTGTGGGCGAAAGCATGCAACACTGCGGTTTATGTGCAAAACTCTTGTCCTCATAGAGTACTTGGCATGAGTACACCTGAAGAAGATTTTACTGGTAAGAAGCCTAATATTTCTCATTTGAAGATTTTTGGCTCATTTGTTTACATTTATGTGACAAAGGACGTCGGGAAGAAGTTGGAGCCAACTGGGATATTTATGGGTTACATAGAAACACCCCATAATTATCGTGTGTATTTTCCAAACACTTGGATGACTGTGGTGTGACGGGATATAAAATTAAATGAGGAGAAAGCCATGAAGTTGTCGCTTGAGAGGGAGCTACACTTGCATGCAGAGGAGGAACTTCTTGTTCCCAAAGATGAGCCTCAAGATGTGGATCAACCACAGGATGAGGATCATGGAGTGGAGGAGTCCACTCACACAAAGCCAAACATCTAAACAGGCAGAAGGCGTACCACAGAAGCTGAGAGGCTGAAGCTTGATGCGGCACAGAATGTAGGAGTTAATACATCATAGCGCAGATAGAGATAGTCACCTGAAAAATTCACTGGATACATGGCTCTCATGAGCAATTGTATCGTGACATAGCCATCTTCCTTTTAGAAAGCAGCGTAGGAGCCGATATGGGTAGATGCCATGGTGGAGGAGTATGACTCCATTGTCAAAAACAATGCTTAGGAGATTGTTCCAAGGCTGGTTTGTAAATCAGTGGTAGGTTCAAGATGGATCTACAAGGTAAAGCAAGTTACTGATGGGAGCTTCGAGAAGTATAAGACAAGATTTGTTGCTCGAGGCTTCTCACAGATCGAGGGGATTGATTATGAAGAAACCTTTGCATCTGTCGCACGGTATTCTTCCATAAGGACCATCCTTTCTCTCTCAGCGCAGATGGGATGGCACATTCATCAGATGGATGTGAAGACTATGTTCCTTAATGGGATCATTGAGGAAGAAGTGTACATTGAGTAGCCTGAAGGATTTGATATCTTCAACAGCGAGTAACACGTGTGCAGACTCAAAAGAGTGTTGTATGGGCTGAAGTAAGCACCCCGTGCTTGGTTCACACAGGTCGACAGCTATTTCACTAGACTTGGCTTCACTAAGAGTGAGGTGGATGCAAACCTATACCAAATTGTGGTGGAGGGTAAGATTTTAATCATTTTTCTTTATGTTGATTATATAATACTAATGGGTGATTCGTAGTTGATACACTCATGCAAGGACGATCTTGCAAAGGAGTTTGAGATGAAGGATTTGGGCCTCCTTCATTATTTCCTTGGATTGGAAATATGGCAGTGAGAAGGTGAACTATTTGTGTCTCAAGGAAAGTATGCTCGGGAGATACTTGGTAAGTTTCACATGCATGACTGCAAGCCCATGGATACTCCTCTTCCAGGAAATTGGAGGAAAGAGGATGCTACATCAGCAGAGGTAGTGGATGCTACTGTATATCTACAGTTGGTGGGTTCGCTCATGTGTTTAGTTAATACAAGACCGGACATATGCTATGCAATGAACCAGCTTATTCAAGCGATGGTTGAGCCTACCAAGCTCTTTTGGAAGGCAGGCAAGCATGTCCTAACATATCTCAGGGGCACATATGAGTATGTCTTATGGTACAGACAGACGGATGAGGTGAAGTTGCATGGCTTCATGGATGCAGATTGGGCAGGCATCCCAATGAACAGAAAGAGCACATCGGGAGGGGTTTTCAGTATCGGATCTACAGCGGTTTCTTGGTACAGCAGGAAACAAAGATCCATGGCACTCAGTTCAGCGGAAGCAGAATACATGGAAGCAATTCAAGCTGCATGTGAGGCTATCTAGATGAGGAACATCCTGGTCAGTTTGTTCGATTCTCATTTAGATCCTACAATGATACATTGTGATAATTATAGTTGCATTAAACTCTCTATTAATCTTTTGTTTCATGATAGATCTAATAATATAGATATCCGGTATCATCATATCAGAGATTTTGTGTAGCGGAAGAGCATGTTGCTTCAGTATATTCCTATGGAAGATCGGGATGCAGATATTCAAATACCATAGAGGTAGGATCGGGGTGAAGGATAATCCCTATCTTGTTGAGAGGGAGTGTTGAGATTCAACAAGATGATGAGCTTAGTGAAAATTAAGCACCTTCACTAAGTGGGGCCCGTAGGCTATTTTTAGGTGTATGTATATTTTTAGACATGGTGAGCATATTCTATAAGTTGCAGGATGCTATTTGTATATGGTTGATCAAGTTGGAAAAATAAATGAAATTCTATTTTTATAAGATTGGGCGAAGTCTATTTATAGATCGCTAATTTAAAAATAGATGCATGTTGATTATTATTAGCCCTTAATAATAATCGGACAATAAATATCAACTTATTCTCTTGGAGAACTTTATTTCAATGAAAATATTTAGAAAATAAATGGGCTGAAGGAATTAAGCAATTCCTAGGGTGGTTGGTGACTCATGCATGGAGGACTCAATTAGAACTGAAGTGGTAGAGTTGTGACAAAGTTGGAAGAGTAGTTATGGGAGTTGTTATTTAGTTTAACTCAGTTAAGTGAGTTAAACTCAGTTGTGCTAGTTGTATATAGTTCTAACTAAAGATACACTAGTGAGATTTTAGTGAATTAATTATTTAATTAATTCATAACTAGAGACTCACTTGCAACTGAACAAATACAGCAGTTAAATACTTGCATGTCAGTCCCAGTGGAGACTCAGTGGAGAGATAGGTGAAAGGGTGAGATGGACTATATGTTGTGACTATAGTGATGCATTCAATGCATATGAAACACATTGGAGATTCCAATGAGGATTGCGCAGTCAAGGCAAGGCCAGTTCGAATTCATTCAGGGGTCTTCTTCAGCAGGGATTGCGCAGTGGAGGCAGGTTGTCAGGAGGCAAGAAATTGGTGCATAGATATGCAAATTTCTGCATGACAGTGTGTAATGATTGTTGATTTTATTGAGAGATTGATGTACTAAGCTTTGTATGAGATTATTACATGATCCATTGATATAAATAATATATGATAGTTGGGGTTTTTAGCTTTAAGCTTTCCCGTTAAACAATTGTGTTTATGTGCGATTGATTTTGCTTCATATGTGTTTTGCAATTGGCGATTTAATTTCCGCAAAGAATTAAGTGGAAGGATTATGTATTTAACATAAGTTAATTTGTTAGATCAGGGGAGTCCAGTAATATACATGCATCTTGTATAATATCTACATTTGATGCTAATATATTGACGAAGAAAACATGGGAATTAATGGGTAAGCCGAAACTATAGTGGTCACCTATTCAGTTAAGGATGGAAAATCAGCAAAATATATTTCCTATGGGAAGACTAACAAGTGCCACGGTGGATATTGAAGGAGTTAGCACTACTGTTGATTTTGAAGTAATAGAGATTGTCTATGACAATAACCCTTATCCTGCATTGCTTGGACTCGACTGGGAATTTGACAATATGGCTATAATTAATCTAAAAATGGGACAGATGATATTTGAAGGAAACAATAGGAGAGTAATTGTTCCCTTGGATCCATTAGAAGGAGTAAGATACACAGAACCAGTCAAAGAATAATATTGCGCAATTGACATAGAAAATATCTATCAAATGATAGCAAGGGAATAGGATTGTGTTAACCCTACTCTAGTCTAGGTAAAGTTAAGTTGGGGGCATGATAGTTCTTGTACCTTAGAATCAGAAGAAGATTTGAAGAACTGGAAGAATGGGCAGCATGAACTATCCACAAGGTGTTGTGCAAGAATTAACAAATCAATTCGTTGTATGATATCTAAGGTATGTAACCTTCCTTCTTATGATGGCTTAGGGGATTTAAATAATTTTCTTAATGATTATGAGGAACAGGTTCCAGAAAATAAAAGGTTTTCAGCCTTGGATATAGGCCTGAAATCTACCCCTGCTTGATGGTGGAATGCACACAAGAAGAATATAGGAGGTTGGGAGGAATGTCGAATACTTATGTGGATAAGGTTTGGATAGATAGATATAGAGATGGAGATAAAATATGATGGTGAAACTAATCCTAAGAAGCATATCTAGTTATGCACTACAAGACAGAAGGAGATTCCACAACAATAATGGGTACATGGATTCATTCATACATTAGAGACAATCCCTAAGAACTGGTACCTAGAAACGAAGCTTCGACAGGGTACCGTGTACTAGGAATACATGGATGATGGCTTCATATTAACATTCAGCTTTAAGGATGATTGCCCATACATAGATTTGATCCTTCAAACATTCAAGAAGAGGATCTTTGAGAAGGTAACCCCGCCAACATGGCAGCAACCTGATTGGGTTGTGCAGATATAAAATGCACTGGAGTGATATAACCTTATTGTAGATGAAGAAGAATATCCTCGCAACATCGACATAGCAGAGTCAGAAGGATACCGCGGAGTAACTGGACCTAAGCTATAGGTACCAGACATAACGAAGTGACTTAATACCAAGAATGTAAACATAGGATCAGAGAAGGAACCCAAGTTTGCAACAATAGGAGGCTACTAGGATGAGGAGACAGTCAATAAAGCTACATAGCTACTTCATGAATATCAAGAATTGTTTCCCACCAAGTTTTCAGAGATGAAGGGTATAATAGGAGATCTAGGAGTCATGAATATTAAAGTTAAGCCTGATGTGAATCCAGTCAAACAAAGACCTTAAAGGTTGAACCTGAAGTATAAGGAGAAAGTGAAAGTAGAGTTTGATAAGATGATAGCAGCAAGAATTATTGAAAATGTAGAAGAATCAAAATGGGTGAGTCCTATGGTGGTGCAAGAGAAGAAGGCTCAAGGAGAAATCAGGATCTATGTTGATCTTAGAAAGTTGAATGATGCATGTTTATATGATCCCTTCGCTACCCCTTTTGCAGATGAAGTGCTAGACAATGTAGGAGGTCGGGAAACTTACTCATTTACAGATGGATTCTCAGGTTATCATTAGATTAGGATTGCACCTAAAGATCAGCATAAGACCAAATTTGCTACAGAATGGGGCTCATATCAATACACGATAATGCCTTTTGGATTAAAAAATTCCCCTGCTATATTTTCTAGGGTGGTGGTCGTAGCTTTTAAGGAATACGTCCACAAGTTTTTAGAGGTACATTTTGATGATTGGACAATATTTGGATTGTTGAGCAAACATGTTGGAAGTTTAAGACTTATGCTCAACACATGTAGACAATATCATATATCTTTGAACCTAAATACGTTCATATTTTGTATACCTTGCAGCATGTTGTTGGGACATATTGTCTATAAGCAAGGACTAATGGTGGACCCTGCTAAGACTGTTATCATTATGAAATTTCCTCCACCTAAGACAATAAGAAAACTTCTCACTATGTTGGGACATACTGGGTATTACAGGAAGTTCATCAAGTGTTATGCTAACATCACTATGACTATGGATAAATTGTTTAAGAAGGGTGTAACTTTTCAATGGAATGAACAATGTCAGAAGAGCCTCGACATATTGAAAGAAAAAATTGTAGTTTCACCTATACTAGTGTTCCCTGATTGGAATAAGGAATTCCATGTCCATGTGGATGCCTCTTGTATAGCTTTGGGAGTGGTACTGGAACAACCTAGTGCAGGAGAGATTGATCATCCTATAGCTTTTGCAAGTAGAAAGTTATCTAAAGTAGAAAATATTTACACTCCTTCAGAAAGGGAAGGGTTGGTCATGGTGTATGCTTTGCAAAAGTTTAGACATTATTTGTTAGGGTCACATTTTAAAATTTTTATAGATCTTTCTGCCCTAAATTATTTAGTTAACAAGCCTGTAATAGGAGGAAAAATTTTCATACAGTTTGTTATTCCAGGCATATGACTTTGATATTATTGTTAAACTATGGAGACTGAATGCAAGACCTAACCATCTTTCAAGACTAGAAACAAGGGAAGAACCAACCAGCATAGACGATAATATCCCTAATGCGTAGTTATTTGCAATCAAAGTGGAAGATGACCATTTAGCAGATATCATTCCATTTTTTACCACAGGAATGACTCCTTCATAGTATACTACACAGCAAATGAAAGAATTAGTGGTTAAGGGAGATGACTTTTTATTAATTGCAAGATAATTATACAAGATGGGCCCAAATGAGATACTGCGCAAATATGTTCCTGAACATGAAAGACAGATTATTCTAGTAGAGGCTCATGGGGGCACAACTGGTGGACACTATGCAGGAAAAGATACTACACAGATGATTTTGAGAGTAGGATTGTGGTGGCCTGCACTACATAAATATGCAAAGGAGTATTGTCGAGCATGTAATGTGTGTCAAAGAACAAGGAAGCCTTCCAAAATAGATGAGATATCATTGGTACCACAAGTTACATTGTAGGCCTTTGAGAAGTGGACCATTGATTTTGTTGGACCCATCAACCCACCTGCAAAGAGGATTGGTGAAAGGTACACAATTACAGTGATTGATTACTTGACAAGATGGGCTGAAGCACAACCAGTAAGGTACTGGAGCGCATATACTATTGTGAAGTTTATTTTTGAGTACATATTGCCTATATTTTTATGTCCGAAGATTTTGATGAGTGACCAAGGTTCACACTTCCTAAACAATACTATTAAAGAATTGATTGAGGATTTCTAAGTTTATCATCAAAATACTACCCATTATAACCCTCAGGCCAATGAAATAGTAGAAGCATTTAATAAGATTTTGGAGAATTCACTTACTAAGTTATGAAATGTGAATAGAGATGGCTGGGACCTTAGAATTACAGCAGTGTTATGGGCTTATAGGACCACTTGTAATAAGTTGACAGGTCAGACACCCTTCACGTTAGTTTATGGGAAAGAAGTTGTGATGCCCATGGAGTAAAGTGTGCCTAGCTTGAGGATTGTAGCTTTTACAGATATGGAAGACCCTAATATAATAGAGGAAAGAATGTCTTTCAAGGAAGATATATTTATAGCGGGATTCCATCAGAAGGTACATAAAACAAGAGAAAAGTTATGGCATTACAGACATATTAAGAAGAAGTTCCAGGTAGGAGATATTTTTCTCCTTTATAATAGTAAGTTCGTAAAGTTTCTGAGAAAATTAAGGATCCATTGGTTGGGCTCATACATTATGAAGCATATTACTGATGGAGGCATATTTCAATTAGCAAATTTAGATGGATAATTGGTTCAAGGAAGAGTAAATGGAAGCAGGTTGAAGTTGTGAACGAACAACTCTAGCCCTACAGCTTCGCTTTGAATAAAGGAGAAACCTCTTAGTGCCACCTGCAGAAAGTGGGCACTTGACTATAAACTATGTTGTAGAGAGAGCTTCGATGTAGGAAGTTACTTTGCTACATTCTGGATTATGGGATGCATCGAAGTTTGCTGGGAAAATATGACTCTTAAAAAGGAAATTTTCCATTGAAACATGTGGAAATATGCATTTATGAGGACAAATTGATCGAATCTAGCGATATATATGCAATTAATGAACACAATATGAGCTAATTATGGGGATATAAATTCAGATTTTTTATAAAAGTCGCGTCCTGCCCAGATTTGGCACTTTTTTGTCCTAAGATTTTGAATATTTCTATTGCAGAGAAGTTGTATAAATTTTCATTGGTGTATGTCATCTGAGGATTCCTTTGAAGAAATTATTCATCTATTTAGTGGGTAGGGCTTAGCTGGAGTCATGGAAGCATCATCTCAAATGACTACAGCAGCATCACCACAACCTCGACACATGTAGAAGAGATCTCCGTGAAAGAAAATGACCAGAGAGGAAAGAACGAAGAGGAAACAATAAAATAGACCTATTGAGCCTCAAAAAGAGCCCAAACATGTGAGATATAGTTAGGAAGAAGTAGAGAGAGTGTGAATGGAAACATATGGCAAAGTTTTTCCGTCGCCTCCCACCGTATTTTCCACCAAGAAAACCAAATGAAAAATAAGTGATAGAGAGATAGGATGAAAAGTATGGCACCTTCACACCTTTATTATCGGATTCAGTATGACTTATCAGAGAAAACATTGGAAATATTCCATAATTGAAGTTCGTGGATAATGTTTTCAATGACATAAAGAAATATCCACAGTTCACACCTGAAAAATACTTAAAACAAGTGGACTACCCTAAGAGTGGTGTAACAAGGTTAGAACTTCAGTAGTGGGTGGATGGATTGGCACAGTCAGGCTTGTTGAATATGTTGAATGTGTCACACTTTGGAAAAAGTCCAGGAAGCACAGCTTGTGTGAAACAATTGTTCATACTAGTGCACGATGGATGCTTGTGGGCGGGGAAGAGGATCCCTATCGACCCAATGTTAATATGGAGAATCACAATACTACCTCATTAAGGGTTGAACCCCATAGAGGAATTTTTTGGGAAAGATCTAGAAAGATCCATAATAGACAACATGAAGAAGAGGTTTGCACTAACGAAAGGGAAGTGAGGTTATGATATCAACTCGATCAACAACCAGGGAGTCAACTTCGCAACACATATATTGGCTAGAAAAATGATGAGGAATTGTCAAGTGAATGAATTCCCTACACCGGTGGTTTCCTTAGTTATGAAGTGTGCTAATGGGGTTCAATATAACTGGGCCACATATCTATGCCAAGAATTTATGGATGATTATTGCGAGGCTCAAGAGAACGGTGCTCCATTACACTTCGCATGGTTAATTCTAATAATTACGATGCTTGCGTGGAGAGAGATGGAATATTCGCAGCTCCCACCACTAGCCTCAGAAGTTTGTAAAGTCTCACAATATGCCTCGCTATGGTATACCAATTAATTGGCGTGAGCACAGGATAATAGAATTTTTTTCTTTTTATACCATATGAACTTACACATATTGGTGAACCAGCACCCTCGCCTTTCACCAAGCCTATACAAGTTGTATCATCTATCGCAAAGTTTAAGGATGACTTCCATAGAATTTACATACAGGCTCGCCAAGACACAAGGAATAAATGGCATCCCTACCATATTTAGCAATAGAAGACAATCTTCTAACATAAATGCAACAATGGCCTGCAAAGTGGGTCGCTGCACTGGAGACACAGACAAAGGATACTCTGGTAGAGGAGTACATGACACAGCTCGGGGAACCAAGTGGGAAGGATAAAGATGAGAAAAAGTTAGAACAATAGGAGAAATACAGCAAGGGTATCCATGATCCTCCTGGAGGTGATGAGCAGAATAGAGAGTCTCAAAAGACAGAGATAAACACATCTGTCGCATAGAAGAGGAAGTCACATGCAGAAGTTTCCACAAAAAAAAAAGTAGAAGGCAGACAAGACAAGGGGCATAAAGCCATTGGTCCTCACTGATGAGGACTTGGACCAAATTGGGGACAAAATTCATGAAGAAACGGAAGAATCATGGAACAAGCTAGACGATCACCATGCCCCACTTATAACAATTGTTGTGGAGTGCATTTAGAATTGAAGATATTGGCACAGATAGACAGAAAGCCAGTGCAAGCAGAGGAGAAGCTTGGAGAGGAAATACTAGTAGAGCCTACACTTTGGGCGCAGATAACACCGATGCATACCAAAGCCCTACAGTTTGACTTTGTCGAGGTACAAAATTAGGCCAAAGAGTGGATGTACATGAAGATTAACATCCCGGCAATGCCACTTCAAACATTACACAAGCTGCATCAAGAGATCATAGATGATCTGAAGCAGTGTGAACAAATCACTTCGCAATTAAACATTTGGGTACGTAGAGAGAGAGTGAGCTTCACTGAAGCAGGAGCTTGACAATGTGATCCAAGAGAGGGATCAGGAATTACATCAGCAACATAAGCTAAAGGAGGTGGTTGAAGCAATATTCCGCGAGGTTCCGGACATTGATGTCCAAGAAGAGGAACCAATGGAGGACAAGGTTGCAAAGCTCGGACTTGCAGTAAAAGGATACAAGGATAATATCGCAGACATGCAATTTACATATGAGATGAATATCAGCGAGCTACAAATGAAGCTACAACCAACCACACTAGAAGAAGTGCAAGAGCAGAGAGATGCCAACTTGAAGGTTGTAGTGGTCGACATCTTCGCAGCAGTGGCATATTGTGGGAAGCTATTGGATGAGAGCTTAAATATTTGGACTTCTCTACAGGAAGATCCAAATGCATACAGACTACAAGAGGATATTCAGTAGAAGCAGCAGTAGCTGGAGGAGATTCATGCAACTGTGAGAACCTTACCAATCTCACAGAAGCTCACAAAGTTCAATGAGGGAAATTCCCTCCAGAAGAAGATAGAGGAGTTGAGAAAGGAAGAGTAGAATCTGATAGAGAGAACTCATCCATGGCAGGATGAGGCTCTCCAATAGTCCCAAGTAGTAGATGAGAAGCTTCAATATCTTCAACAAAGAGAGAACACAGTGATTCAGAAGGCTACGGGACAGGTGACAGAAGCACGGCTGGAGGAAGTGCACGGAGAAGAGGAGCATGCCACTGATATTCTACAGCAGTTCAACAGTGCCTACAATACCATTGTAGTGAAGATCAGAGGAAAATCGGCTAAAAAATTATGTGACGAGTCACATGTAAGTGTTGGGGGCCTGTTGGGCACAACCCAACTTGGCCTATATTTTAGCAAAGAAACAGCACTTTGAGGGGCGGAGCGCGCAGTGGAGTGTGCAGAGGAGCACATTTTGAGGAATAAAATATGTTGCACAATGTCGTAAGGGCATTGGGGTGGGTCGAAGCCCCTCCTTTTTGTAAAAGCACACGCTTTTGTAAGGGATCAATGGTTTTGGGGCCATAGTTTCTTTTTTTAAGGAGTCCATGGTATTTGGACCATGATATTTTGATGATGTAATCTTACAATGCAATAGTATATATAGGGCAAAATTATTAGAGGAGAATGATCAGTTTTGATCCAGATCATAGTTATGGGTGAATTATTGTGATCTGTAATTTGGTAGCGAAGGAGAGGCTCTGCAGCTAAGTAGCTAAGTGCGCATAGTTCTAGAGAAGAGTCTGTAGCTAAGTGCGCAGATAGCCTACAACTTAGTGCGCAGGCCAAGAACTGGTTGTTGTTCAAAGATTCATTATATTAAGAAACATTTCTTGTGGACGTATCCCTACACTAGGGTGAACCACGTTAATTTGGTGTTATTATGTGATTGATGTGTATATTTTCTTATTATCTATTGTAGAATAGAAGTTATTACAGTTTCATTTTACTTCAGCATAGTGATGGTTTACTGTTTTATATGGCATGTTTAAGTGATTAATCTAATGCAGAAAAGTGATTTATAAGTGCTAAGAATAAGATAACATAATAATACCACATCTCCTATTCCTTTAAGGCTACAAAAACCTGGTTTTTGTAGAAATTAGCTGAATAAATCACTTATTCACTGAAGATTAACCCGGTCATATATCAATTTCGAATTGCATACATAACACATAACCTTCTTCTACAATTAATTGTCACATGCGGAAATAATATAAGCAATCTCACATCAAATCAATCACACATTAACTCGGTATGTATGGGGGAAAGCCTATAGCTGAAAACCCCATGCCTATTGTGTATATTATAATGGAGAAATCATGTAACCAAACAAGTACAATACTCCTCACAAGTACTCGCACTTTCTCATAAAGTCACACACAATCTAGCTTAGTTTTGAACAAGTCAACTGGTTCAAAACTCCCCGCTAATTGCCTTGCCTCTATTGCGCAATCATGGCCTCGTATATGAAGAGATCCAAGGTTCGAATCCCCTTGGCTTGACTCACGCAATTGTCATGGACAATTCCTCCAAGTGTAATGCAAATCCCATGCAAAAGCGATCCTCCAGCCCGATAGCTTTACTCACCCTTTCATCTACCTCTTCCACTGGTCTCCACCGAATCGATCATGCATCGTAGTGAATCGAAGTGTTCTTGAGTTGACTAATGAGTTAATAATTAGTGAATTAAATATTATTTAATTCACTCCACTCATATCTAGTTGATTAGCTAGTTAACTAATCTCAACTAGTTCAACTAAAACAAACAGAACACAACTCCACTATCTCGTCCCGTTAACTCCTCCAAAACTTCGCCACCGAAGTCTAATCGAAGTCAACCATGCAAGATGCCATAAAACCCTAGGAACCACGTGATTCCTTCTGTCGTTTCGCATGAGTCACCTCCATGACTCAAACTCGAAGTGCTCCAAGAGAGTAAAAGCGCGTTTATAGTCGAATATTATTAAGGGTAAATAATATTTGACTTCCATATTTTTAGGAGATACAGTCTAAAAATAGCCCTGGGTCCTAAAAATAAGGGTCTCATCTATTTTTACCGACATGTCACATACTTCAAGAATCTCCAACTCGAAATTCCCAAATTATGCTCCGTATGTCTAAAAATAGACTTTGCGTCGTAATTTGCTGCGCGGCCCACTTAGTGAAGGCGACTTCATTTCACTAAGCTCCATCATCTGTCGCATTCTCAACACTCCCTCTCGGCAAGATATGGATTATCTGCAACCCCTATCCCGCCTCTCGTGGAATTCGAACTTGCTCTGGTGAGCGCCTTCATCGGGATGTCGGCATCCCGATCCTCCGTGGGAACATATGAAAGCATCATGATCCTCCGTCGAACACAATCTCGATGTGATGGTACACGATGTCGATATGTTTGGACCTATCATGAAATCATCGGATTAGCCGAGAGCTTGTTGCGACTCTCGTTTATCACAGATAGATCACCGTAGGCTCCAAATGCAGCTCTAGAACAAACTCGCGAGGATCTTCCTCATCCAAATAGCCTCGCATGCGCCAAACTTGCTGCCATGTACTCGACTCTCTTTGAACCGAGTGCCACGGATCTCTCGCTTCTCCCGCCGTACCCCGGGTGAAAGCTGCTCGTCGACCCAATGTTGAAAACTCCTCCGAAGTGCTCTTCCGGCTCGTTGGACTCCACGCCCATCCCGCATCGCTGAAGCCGTAAAGCTTCACTCCATCCTCCCGTCCGTACCATAGACCATATCCCGATGTGCCTCCGATACAGCGCAATACATGCTTGCCCGCCTTCCAAAAGAGCTTGGTAGGCTTAACCATAGCTTGCGAAAGGCAGTTAATCGCATAGCATATATCGGCCGAGTATTGATCGGATGCATCAACGACCCCACCAACTGCCGATGATACGGTGGCATCCACTACCTCCTCCGAAGTAGCATCTCCCTTCCTCCAACCACCGGGAAGAGGAGTGTCAACAGAGCTTGCAGCCTTGCATGTTGAACCTCTCCCAGTAATCTCCCGGGCATACTTGCCCCGAGAAACAAACGAGTCCTCCATCGTGCCGCCAAATCTCCAATCCTGGGGAAATAATGAAGGATGCCCCGAGTCCTTCATCTCAAACTCTCGTGCAAGATCATCCTTGCATGAAAGTATCAATCGCTCGTCGCCGGTCAAAATCGGATCATCTACATACGAGTACGATGATCAACGACTCTTCCCCTCCACCACAACTGCAGTGCCGGGTTTGGATCCGCCTCACTCTTGGAGAATCCAAGCCGGTGAGAAGTGGCTGTCTATCCGAGTGTACCAAGCACGAGGTGCTCGCTTCAGCACCGTATAGTGCTCTCTTGAGTCGGCACACATGCGACTCAGCTGCTCGAAGATCTCAAAACCTTCGAGCTGCTCTATGTACACCTCCTCCTCAATAACTCCATTGAGGAACGCGGTCTTCACATCCATCCGATGAATGTGCCACCCCATCTGCGCTCGAGAGAGCAAGGATCGTCCGTATGGAAGAGTACCTTGCGACAGTGCAAAAGTCTCCTCATAGTCGATCCCCTCGATCCGTGAGAAGCCACGGGCGACAATCTCGCCTTGTACTTCTCCACACGCGTCGGCCGCCCGCTTCACCTTGTAGATCCATCGCGAACCTACAATCGATTTCCCAACCGGTCTTGGGACAATCTCCCATGCACCCTTTGTTCCCCGATGATCGAATCATATTCTTCGATCATGGCATCAACCCATGCGGGTTCCTCCACAGACTTCCTCAAAAGAGGATGGCTGCGTACACAACACATTGACTCACAAGAGCCATGTATCCGAGTGTACCGATCCGGTGATCTGTCTCTGCTCTGCGTGTGTCTTGTAGGTAGGTCCTACAACCTTCTCCGCATCCCGAGCAGTCGCTCGGCTTCGTCAGTGCGCATGCGCCTTCGCGATGGTTGGCGCCGCTCGGGGTGGTTTCTTCCACCTCCCGAACCTCCTCTTGTGGCTGATCCACATCCCGGAAGCTCCTCCTTAGGAACTAACAGCTCCTCATATGCATGCAAGTGTAGCTCCCTCTCAAGCGAACACCTGCATGGCTTTCTCCTCCCCGAAATTTTATATCTCGTCGCACAACGGTCTTGCGACTGTCACGGCACATACACTCGATAGTTATGAGGTGTATCGGTGTACCCCACAAATATTCCAACTTCAGCGAGTTGGATCCAGACTTCCTTCTGCATCCTTCGTTACATGCATGTAGACGGGAGATCCGAAAATCCGCAAATGGGAAATATCGGGCCTCTTGCCAGACAAGCCTCCTCACGGGTGTACTCATGCCAAGAACCTTGTGAGGACAACGGTTACTCGCGACATACACTCGTTGTATTGCATGCCTCGACCCACAAGTGAAGGGGTAGGCCCTCGATCATGCAACATCGCCGTGCAAGACCCACGATCGTCTCCGTTCTTCCGCTCGCCCACCCCATTCTCGTCGTGGGTTATGGGGTGTGATGAGCTCTCTCCGAATCCCTTCTACGCTGCGTAACTCCTTGAATTCAGCCGAGATGAATTCACCACCGTTATCACTCCTTAGAGCAATCACCTTCTTCCCCGACTCCTTCTCGACCGGCTGCTTTAAACTCACGGAACTTCACGAATGTATCGCTCTTCTTCTGCATGAAGAAGATCCAAAGCACTTTCGAGAGAAATCATCAACAAAGATCACATAATACCCGTGCTTTGTCTGTCGACAACATCGAGAAAGGACCACACACGTTCGTGTGAACTCTCTCAAGGGATCGTCGTGGCGCGACTATCCTTCTCGTGAAAGGTGGCTTTCACATACTTCCCTAAAGTACACCCCTTGCAATCGATCCGACTGCGCAAGGGTGCCCTTAGGAAGTCAGTAGGAAATCGCACGTGAATATTCAAAGCTCCATGGTGAAGATGGCCCAATCTCCCTGTGCCATAGTTCGCCCTCATCATCCCGGCTCACCACATCTCCGACCTTGCATGCCATAGCTGCGCGATCATCTACACACGCAGCGATAAAGGTCTACGAGTTCGAACCCCCTATCTTCCGGGTCTCTCCGATAGTCTTCTTTGCGCGGGAAGGCTTTTCCTTCGCGAAGACCACATCATACCCCTTATCCTCCAACATCGCTTACGCGAAATCGGGTTCTTCTTCAATCCAGGTACATGCATGACATCCTTTAAGACAAAGGGTTTACCGTACTCCTCCGAAAGGATACGGTACCGATACCCGCTTTGCACTCGTATCTACCGTCATCGCCCATCTCGATGTGCATCCCCAAATCCTTTCGTCCTCCGGATCCGAGAACAACTCCCGATCTCCCGTCATATGAAATGACGCACCGCTGTCCAAGAACCACACCGATCCCATCACACTTGAAACCAAGCATGCAATCGGTGAAAAGTCAAGCTCGAACCGTGAAGCCAAAGCTTCTCCATGCTGTGATCTTCCCCGCTTGCTTTTTCTTCTTCTTCTTTGGACAATTGGTAGCATAATGTCCGTGATCATGGCAGTGAAAACACTTCACTTTCGCCATATCCCCGCTTCTTTCCCTTAGCACCGTAATGAGAGGTTTTCTTACCCTTCCCTTTCTTAGCTTTGGACACCAAAGCGCGAGCTTTTCTTCATCAGCTCCCTTTGATGAAGATCCATCTCGAGTAGTCCTCCTTATCTCCTCCCCCGCATGAGATCCGCCCAAAGGCGCTCCCATCCCGCACGAGCTTCTCCCGACCATTGACACTGTCTTGATATGAGTGCCAAGCCTTCGGAAGACCAAGGAGAGCTAGGTCGACCATGTCCTCTTCATCGACAAGCACTCCCACACTTCCCAGACCTCATCTCTCGCATTGAGTGAACTTCGTGAGGTATTTGGCGATACTCGTCAGCCCTCTTCTCCATCTTGATGTTCCCTGAGCTTATCTTTGAGCACCCAGCCTTCCTTTGGTCACTCTTACTCTAGAATAGATCCCGTCAAAGCTTTCCACATTAAATATGGAGTAGCCTTTCCATGCAGAGCTGGATACAATATGATCCTCGACGCCCTCCAACAGGGATCCTTTGACATTTCACGATCTTTTGCCATGCATCGACCAAAGCCGCATCGATGGGCTTTGGGACATCCGCATCTACGAACTCCTTCGACCATTATCTTCTAACACCGCTTCCATGCGATCCTTCCATGCAACATAATCCGAGCGCCTTCAAGAGCATATTCGAGTCGCAAAGCCGTTGAAAGAAGACATCTTCAACACCGGCACCAAGAAAACAATTCTCGCCGCAAAATTTGAATTCCAAACTCCAAGCTCTATTCGCTTCCGATCTACACTTGAGAACAAATTATTTCCAAATCAGAGATTGACTGCAAGGGGCTTTTACCAGACCTTTCACTTTCCGAAGAAAGATGAATCCGGAGGCTTCCTGGCCCGTATGCAGACTTTGTCCGAGGAAATAAGTTTGCAATCACCGTAATAGATCTCGACAATTAATCTCGCTCTGATACCATGTAGAAATTAGCTGAATAAATCACTTATTCACTGAAGATTAACCCGGTCATATATCAATTTCGAATTGCATACATAACACATAACCTTCTTCTACAATTAATTGTCACATGCGGAAATAATAGAAACAATCTCACATCACACATTAACTCAGTATGTATGGGGAAAGCCTATAGCTGAAAACCCCGCAGCTATTGTGTATATTATAATGGAGAAATCATGTAACCAAACAAGTACAATACTCCTCACAAGTACTCAGTACTTTCTCATAAAGTCACACAATCTAGCTTAGTTTTGAACAGGTCACTGGTTCAAAACTCCCCGCTAATTGCCTTGCCTCTATTGCGCAATCATGGTCTGTATATGAAGAGATCCAAGGTTCGAATCCCCTTGGCTTGACTGCGCAATTGTCATGGACAATTCCTCCAAGTGTAATGCAAATCCCATGCTGGCCAGTCCTCCAGGCGATAGCTTTACTCACCCTTTCATCTATCTCTTTCACTGGTCTCCACTGAACTGATCATGCATTGTAGTGAACTGAAGTGTTCTTGAGTTGACTAATGAGTTAATAATTAATGAATTAAATAATATTTAATTCACTCCACTCATATCTAGTTGATTAGATAGTTAACTAATCTCAACTAGTTCAACTGAAATAAACAGAACACAACTCCACTATTTGTCCCGTTAACTCCTCCAAAACTTCTGCCACTGAAGTCTAACTGAAGTTAACCATGCAAGATGCCATCAAACCCTAGGAACCACGTGATTCCTTACGCCGATTTAACAGGTCACCTCCATGACTCAAATTTGTGAAGTGCTCAAGAGAAATGAAAAGCTGTTGTTTATAGTGGGAATATTATTAAAGGTAAATAATATTTGACTTCCATATTTTTAGGAGAGGCAGTCTAAAAATAGCCTTCGACCTCTTCGACCTAAAAAATAGAGTCTCATCTATTTTTACTGACATGTCGCATACTTCAAGAATCTCCAACTGAAATTCCCAAATTATGCTCCGTATGTCTAAAAATAGACATAGTCTAAAAATAGACTTTGCGCCAAAATTTGCCTGCGGGCCCACTTAGTGAAGGCGACTTCATTTCACTAAGCTCCATCATCTTGCTGCATTCTCAACAGTTTTTCATCCTCCCATAGTCACTTCGGGTGAGACAACTATCTTCTTGCAAGTCCTTGTCGAATGGGTCATTGATCAAGGGTTTTGTTGGTGTATAGTATAGATTGAACCGGGGTCATCCCAAATTAACCCAACAAGCATTGATCCATAATTAAGGGGAACTAATCAGTTAAAGGAGATTGATGGAATCAGTTGGTATCAGAGCAAGGAGTGCTCATATATGGATGAAATACATATGTGAGCAGCTTGAGGAGCAATTCAAGAAAGGCTTATAGTGAATGTATCCCTGCAAGCAGAGATGAGGCACATTTACACGAGGTTAGATGCAATGGATACTACCCACAAAAGAGAAGTTGGCATGGGATATGTTAGTGAGGTAGAAGAATAATATTCTAGTGAAGAAGAAGGTGAAGAATTAGAAGAGGAAAAATGTTGAACAGGATAGCTAAGATGAGTACCTAACCAAAGATGGAGGTGCTTTCATATGAAGGTAATTTAAATGTTGATGAATTAATTGATTATATTAATGACATGGATAAATATTTCGATTATGAAGATGTTGATGAATAAAAAAGAGTAAACTATTCAATGACAAGATTGAAAGGTCATGTATCCCTATGGTGAGATGAAGTGTAGGTAGATAGAAAGAGGAAAGGAAATTCCAAGATCAAGATTTGGAACAAAATGGTGGCCAAATTTGAAGGTAATTCCATGCCTAAATATTACCATTTAAATGTTTTCAACCAATTTCATAATCTTAGACAAAAATATATGTCAATAAGAAAATAAAATGAGTTATTTTACAAATTAAACATTATAATTAGTCATGTTGAATAGGATACTAAAAATTTTCCTAATTATATTAATGGTTTGAGGTATGAAATTTAGGATGAGATTAGTATCTTATCCCTGAGGAAAATTAAAGATGCATATCAAGTTTCTTTATAAGAAGAAGAGAAGATATCAAAAAACAAATTCAGAAGAGTAGAGGAAGAAATATTGCACGAGGAAAAGGATAGAAAATTGGTTAAGGAATATTTCAGTCCTCAAGGGATGTAGGTGGAATTCCATGAAGTCATTCACCAAGAGGAGGTGAATCTAAAGGAAGAAAACATTTCTTAAGAAACCCCTGAAGAAGGAGAGTCATTATTGATGAAGGGAATTTTTTTCAAATTAGAGAAGGAAGCTAAGGAGCCATCTTGGAGGAAAATATTATTCAAAACTATATTCAAGTGAAAATGTAAGCATTGAAAATGTGTGATTACTAGTGTTAGCACATATAATTTGGTTTCTATGGAGATGGTAGGAAAATTAGATTTGAAGAGAATACCACAAATTACTCCTTATAAAGTATCATGGCGAAAAAAAAGGACATAAAATTTCGGTAAATGAATAGTGTAAGGTGGAGTTTCAGATTGGTAGCCCTTTGGTGAGATGAAGTGTAGGTAGATACAAAGAGGAAAGGAAATTCCAAGATCAAAATTTGGAACAAAATGGTGGCTAAATTCAAATGTAATTCCATGTCTAAAGATTAAAAATTAAATATTTTCAACCAATTGCAGAATTTTAGATAAAAATATATGTCGATAAGAGAATAAAATGAGGAATTTTACAAATTAAACATTACAATTAGTCATATTGAAGAGGATACTAAAAACGTTGCTAAGTATATCAATGGTTTGAGGTATTAAATTTAGGATGAGATTAGTATCTTATCCTTGATGAAAATTAAAGATGCATATCAAGCTTCTTTAAAATAAGAAAAGAAGATAGCCAAAAAAAAATCAGAAAAGTAGAGGAAGAAGTATTGCAAGAGGAAAAGGATAGCAAAGAGGATAAGGAATATTCCAGTCCTCAAGGGAGGCAGGTGTAGTTCCATGCAATTAGTCACCAAGAGGAGGTGAATCTAAAGGAAGAAGATCTTTCTTAAGAGATAGAGACAAAGGAAATGATTATCCACCTAGATGTTATAGATCTGGAAAATTGGGACATATGTAATGGAAATGTCCATAAAATAATCAAAAAATTCAAAGAATTGCACATGTGATAGAAGCAAGAGAAGAAAGTGTGAACTTAGTAGAAACTTAAGAAACCTCTGAAGAAGGAGAGCCATTATTGATGAAGATATTTTTTTTCAAATTGAAGAAGGAAGCTAAGGAGCCATCTGGGAGGAAAATATTATTCAAAAGCATATTCAAGTCAAAGGGTAAGTTTTGAAAAGTTGTGATTGGTAGTGGTAGCACATATAATTTGGTTTCTATGGAGATGGTAGAAACAATATTTTTGAAGAGAATGCCACACCATACTCCTTATAAAGTATCATGGCTACAAAAATGACATCAAATTTTGGTAAATGGATAGTGTAAGGTGGAGTTTCAAATTGGTAGCTATGAGGATGAGGTATTGTGTAACATAATTCCCATGGATGTATGTCATATTTTGTTGGGAAGAATATGGTATTAATATGGAAGGCTATTCATGATGGTAGAAGGAAAAATTATACACTTAAGAAGAATGGTCAAAAATATGTCTTGTTATCGTTGCAAGATGAAGGAGAAAAAAAAAAAATTGGTCCTAGTTTTTTGTTAATGAGTGGAAAGGAGCTACTACAAGAATTCAAGAAAGAATAAGTACATTTTTTGTTATGAAACCAGCTCCAAAAATAGAAGAAAAGAGAGATCAACACCTTAGAATTTAGCCACTTCAAGGGGGTAACCTCCTTTACATTACGTAAATGAAAAATTATTGGATGATACAAATGACAAAACCTCCTTATATATATAGGATTCCATGGGGTCACAATATAATCCTAGCCGACCTAACAATAATAATGTAAGGGAACAATAATAACAATATGGAGGTTACATGGGTACAACATTAACAATAAGGGGGTTAAACTAACAACAATAAGGGACTACACTAGTAATATAGGGACCTAACATGTCCCTCCCCTTCAAAAAAAAAAATTCCTCAATGCTTGAGTAGATTTGGATGCTTCTGTATAAAATTTTCATCCTCCCTTGTAGAATTTTCAGTGGGTAAGTTCTTTCACTTGATGAGATACTCTAAAATTGATCGATATTGTAGCTGTCGAGTTCTTTTTTTCATGACTACTTCAAGTTCTAATATGATTTTTCCTTCCTCATCAAGTTCTGGCAATATTGTTTGAACTGGAAGATCTTCACCTATAACCTTCTTTAAGCATGAAACATGGAAAATTGGATGCACTCGCGAAGAAGCAGGAAGCTCAAATTTGTATGACATAGTACCAATCTTTTGCAACACCTTGTAAGGACCATAGTACTTTGGCGATAATTTATTATCCTTCTTAGCTTGCTTGAGGGACATTTGTTTGTATGGTTGTAGCCATAAAAATACCCAGTCTCATACATCAAAACTTCTCTCGTTGCGATGTTGATTTGTATGTTGTTTCATTCGATTTTGTGCCAAATTTAGGTTATCCTTTAACATTTGGAGAACTTGTTGTTGATGCTCGATGTGATCTTCCACTGCTTTAACCTTATAATTTTCTCTTAAAGATGATGTGATGGATGGTGGGTGATATCCATAAAGTGCCATAAATGGGGTCATTTTTGTTGCAGTATGGAAGGAAGTGTTATACCACCATTTAACCAAAGGTAACCACTTGACCCATTGTGTTTTTTTATCAGATACAAAACAACGAAGATATCCTTCCAAACATTTATCCACTATCTCAGTTTGACCATCAGATCGAGGATGATAAGATTAGATATGAGCTAGTTGAGTACCCAAACAAGAAAATAATTTCATCCAAAATTTCCAGTAAAAATGGGATCTTTGTCGCTTACAATAATATTTGGGTTTCCATGTATCTTTTGAAGTGTTTCCATAAATATAGTAGCAACTGTACTTGATTTAAATGAATGAGATAATGCAAAAAAGTGTGCATACTTTGTAAGTCTATCAACTACCACCATGATGACACTCTTTCCTTTAGACTTAGGTAAACCTATGATAAAATCCATTGAAATCTCCTCCCAACGTTGACATGGGATGCATAAAGGTTGTAGAAGACTCGGGGTCTTAATTGTCTCAACTTTATTTTGCTAGAAAACCAAACATTCCGCCACAAACTTTTGAATGTCAGATTTAAGGATATCCCAAAAAAATTATTTCTTCACCCTGTGGTAAGTTTTTAAAAATCATGAGTGTCCTCCTAAAGGAGAAGTGTGCAATTCCAAAAGAATATTTTGTTTTAGTTGGGATTATTACAAAGATATAAGCGATGTTTGTACCATAAGGAATCATTTTTCCAAATAAATGTATCAAATGTACTAGGATATCGTTGCAACTTGCGAATGAGTGTCCACACTTCTTCGTCCTTCTTCCATTCATCCCTTGCTTCGGTTATCCAATCTGGTTGGATAATGTAAATGGCACAAAGCAATGCTTCCACCTCTTCATCCTTTCTTGAGAGTGCATCTGCCACAACATTTAGCTTCCTTTTTTGTAGATGATTTCAAAGTCATAACCTAACATCTTTGTGACCCATTTTTTCTTCTCTTCTGAAGATAGTCTTTGTTCCAAAAAGTGTTTAAGACTATCATGATTAGTTTTTATCTTGAAGTGTCTTCAAATTAGTTAAGGTCGCCATTTCTTTAGTGCATGTAGTATTGCCAGCATTTCCTCCTCATAAATAGCTTTCTGTAAATACTTTCCTTTGATTGCACGACATTCAAAATCAATGGGTCTTCCTTCTTGCATTAAACAGAACCAATTCCATTTCCTGAGGCATTACATTCCACAATAAAGGTTTTTGTGAAGTCTGGCGTAGCTAAGACCGGTGCTAGCCACATTGCCTATTTAAGATGTTCAAAGGCCTTAGTTGCTTCAAAAGTCCATGAAAATGCATGTTTCTTTAATAATGTTGTTATAGGTGTTGCTATTCTCCCATAATTCTTAACAAACTTGTGATAATACCCTGTTAACCCGAGAAATCCTCGCAACTGCTTTATGGTTGTGGGGATTTTCCATTCCTTAATGGATTTAATTTTGTTAGGGTCTATCTTAACACCCTCGTGACATAAAATATGACCCATATATTCCACCTCTTGTACTCCAAAGAAACATTTGGAGGTTTCTACATATAATTGTTTCTCCTCCACTAGTTTGAGCACCCCGTCAACATGTTGAACATGATCCTTCCAAGACCTATTGTAGATTAGTATATCATCAAAAAATACTAACACAAATTTTCTAAGGAAGGGTTTGAAAATGGAATTCATCAACCCTTGAAAGGTAGAAGGTGCATTGGTAAGGCCAAAATGCATGACCAAAATTCATAATGACCCTCATGAGTTCGAAATTTTGTTTTCGGAATATCTTCAGTCTTCATTCTAATTTGATTATATCCTGAACGAAGATCCAACTTGGTAAAATAAATTTCGATTCATCCAATAATTCATTAATCACAGGAATAGGAAATTTATCTTTAATAGTGATCTTGTTGAGCTCCCTATAATTCGGACACATACGCCATGATCCATCCTTCTTGTGCACCAATACTACTGGAGTAGAGAAAGAACTTTGACTAGGTTGAATTATACCAGCCTCTAACATTTATGCAATCATACGTTCAATTTTGCTATTTTGGACATAAGGATATCTGTAAGGCCAGATGTTTTGAGAAACACTTCCTGGAATCAAATGAATAGCATGATCATGATCACGAATAGGTGGGAGTCCTTTGGGAGTTTCAAACACCTTATAATGATTGTCCAAGACTTTTTGGAGATCTGGAGAAATAGATGATTTTGATGTTGGAACTTCTAGTGAGCATAATTGTGAAATTACACCTCGTTGTTCTTTCTTCATAAGCTTTTTCATGACACTAAATCTTATTATATTTCTCGGCTTCCCTGAAATACCCCGTAATTTGACTTCATTTCCTTCCGAAAATAATTTCAAGAAAAATTCTTGAAAATTAAAAGCTACCGTCCCCAAAGATTGTAACCATTGTACTCCTAGTACAACATCAGCACCTCCCATTAGAATGGAAAGAATTGGACTATTCAAAACATATTTCCCAATGGTTAGCTTGATATTATGGCATTTTCCATAGAAATTTATAGTTCCTCCATTTGCAACCATCACTTGAAATTCTAGTGATGGGTATAGGAAGCAATTAAATTCCTTGGCTACCTTACAATGAATAAAATTATGGGTACTACCCGAATCAATCAACACTATTACCTCTTTCTTCTTGATATGTCCTTCTATCTTGAGTGTTTGAGGAGTGGTAACGCCTGCCAATGCATTACACAATATGGTCGGACTCATTTCTTCTTTCTCTAGGGTTGGTTCCTGGTGTATATCCCCTTCTTTTGAAGTTTCTTGTTCATTTTCTTCCTCATCTTCACAATCTATGTAAAATAATTTCTTCTCAACACAATTATGAACTTTAGTGTATTTGTTATCACAACTATAGCAAAGCCCTTTTTCTCTTTTTTCTTCCAATTATTATGGTGTCAACCTTGTAGGTTGTGGAAGTCTGGGAGTAGCAACACTTCTATATTTATATATGTGAGTGGTAAGCTTCCTTGTCACCAAAATTTTTACATTCAATTTTTCTTTCCAACCTGAATTCCTTTTCCAATGAATCAGGTTCCCAAATGAAAACCTCTTGTTGGATGTTATCCTTTAAAGTACCTATGAAGAAATCAATCATTTTTTCCTCTGGAATATCAGTTACTCTTATATTCAATTTTTGGAAGTCCTCAATGTACTCCACCACTGAACCCTTTTGTTTGAGATTTATCAATTGGCTAAAGAAGGTGTTGCTCTTTGTATCCTCATAATGTGTTATCATTTTCTCCTCAAAAATTGACCAAGTGACAATATTTTTACAGGATTAAATCCATTGATACCATACAAATGTATTTTTCTCTAAATATAAAGTTGCAATGCATACCTTTTGTGTGTTTTACACATTATTGAGATCAAAATATTGCTCCATCTGTAGTATCCATATTACGAGATCCTTGCCATCACTTCCTCATATCGATCTTTGGAATATGGTGGGTCTTCCATCCAACATTCAAGTTTATGAAATCACGATTAACATTTATTTTTGTCTCATCATGAATTTCCTCTACTATCTTTTCTCCATTAGGAATCATTTCTTGTATCAACTTTGTCAAAACTTCCTTCAAACCTTCCATGTATGATTTTAGATAATTATTCATGTATTCCATGTTGTCTTTCATTTTTTCTTCTATCTTAGCTTCCATGTCTTCCATGCCATTATTCAAACAGTCCATCACACATTTCTTCAAACCATACATCTTAGCTTCCGCACTTTTCTTCAAAACTTCCATTTCATTTTTTTGTTGCTCTTTGCGAGAGAGAAATTTGGTGCACTTGCTCTTGTAATTTTGATATATCATGTTGCACTTCTTCATCTTCATGAGTCATAGTAGAGTATTCTGAGGGCTTAAAGGGTGTTGAATTATTTTTAGGGGGGATTTTAAAACCCAATACTAATATCTATGCTTCAATATTCCCTTGGAATCACTTCAAACTTATTTTTCAAACAAGACTTACGAAATTTGAAAAAAAATTACACACCTTTTTCTTGCTTTTGAGGATCTCGATATTGAAACTAAATTATCTCTGTGATTTCGGATCTTTAATATCTGAAATTAGGTCCTGTAGTATCCCTCTAAATATTCTTTCGAATTCTATAACTCTTACATGATTTGGATGCTTCAAGGCAAAGTTATGCCCAATCTCCTACAATGACCTAATTATGGACGGGTTCAGTACAGTGCACTTGTACGGTGTGCCACGTGTCATTTTTTCCTCCTTCGGCTCTAAAATTGATACACAAAAAACTAAAGTCTATACACTTTTGGCCACGTTTTACAAAATTCCATCTGATGCTCAGAGAGAGAGTTATGACGATTTTCCCAAGGTCACCTCTTTTAGATGAAATTCAAGAGACTGCAAAAACCCTAACTTCCACAGATCATATCTCCTAAAATTGTGAACCAAGATCTGAAATTTTTACACGAAGTTCCTTAAGATTTCGGCTTCGCATGTTAAAAAAATCATCTTCTAAAACTTCGTATAAAAAAGGTTACATCGAAAATTCCACGATGACCTGTTTGGAGCAGCAAAACCCTAGAATCCAAAGCTCTGAGACCAAATGTTATGAAACCAACTCCAAAAATAGAATAAAAGAGAGATCAACACCTTAGAATTCAGCCACTTCGAGGGGGTAACCTTCTTTACATTACATAAATTAACAATTCTTGGATGATACAAATGCAAAAACCTCCTTCTATATATAGGAGTCCATGGGGTCACAATATAAGCCTAGCCGACCTAACAATAATAATGTAAGGGAACAATAATAACAATATGGGGGTTACATGGGTAAAACAATAACAATAAGGGGGTTATACGAACAACAATAAGGGACTACACTAGTAATCTAGGGACCTAACATTTTTCTTGGGTTGGAAAACCCAAGGTAATTCTTATTAGAACAATCTTATATGATTTTCCTAAAGAAGGAAAATTTATGTTGGATGAATTTGTTTATTTCATATTTTATGATTTGACAAGTAATTTATCTCCTATTAGAATCATTAGTTGTCATATAGACTTAATTCCTTGATCAATTCTTCCAAATAAAGAAGCATACAAAATGAATCTACAAGAGAATGAAGAAGTGAAGAGAAAAGTGCAAAGCCTTTATTGGATAATGGTCTCACCAAGAAGAATTTGAGTCCATGTGTTGTTCCTATAGTACTCAGCCCAAGGAAGGATGGAGGATGGAGAATTTATATTGATTCCAGAGCCATCAATAAAATTACAATCAGGTACATATTTCCACTTTCATGCATTGATGATTTAATTGACTTTTCAAGTGGTGCCAAGTATTTATCTAAAATTTATCTAAAGAGTGGATACCATCATATTAGGATTAGAGAAGGGGATGAATAGAATATAGCCTTCAAAATAAACCATGGATTGTATGAATGGTTAGTGATACCTTTTGGTCTCACAAATTGCACTAGCACTTTCATGAGACTGATGAATGAGGTTTTAAAAGAATTTACTGGAAACTTTTTTATAGTATATCTAGATGATATATTGATATAAACATATTGAATTATGATTATATTGAGAGGGGGGGTGAATTAGTATAATGGTTAATTTTAACAACATAAAATTATGTAATCCTCATAAGCATCAATCATATAAGCAACACATGAGAACACCAACCCTTAAAGGGAGAAAACGACAAAAAATATTTGTAAAAATATTCCATAGGCACCAACCTGAAGGAGACACCTATCTCATGATTTTACAGACATAAACCTAAAAGAAACACTTTTCCCCTAATTATTAATGATTATGTGTTATGTTATATCTTGTTCTTCTTAACTCTGCACTCTACTCTCTTCTATATAATTCTACACACAACTCCAACGTTTATCTATTCAACACTCTACACTCTAATCTTTGCTTTATTGTTCTACTAACGCACTTTATTAACTACAATGCTGATCTATTGTAATAATTAATCACTACTCCTCTTACTTATTTGGCACTATGTTCTAGTCTTTATCTCTTCCTTCACTTGGTCTATTGCATCTCTGTTAATCTCCCTATTTTATCTATTCTCTCCTAAGCACTCACCCTCTTCATGTATGCATAGTATCAAACATAATTTCAATCATATTTCTTTGCATTTATAGACTATGGCCTCTCTTTACCTTGGGTATTGATTCATGGTATTAACCCATGGTAATGTTAATTGACTAGGTCACTACTCTTATTATATATCAAATTGTTATGTTCCTTCCTTTTCTCATGATGTCGAGCTTATGTTTCTTGTTACCTATATGGTATAGTTCAAATTATTTCTCCCTTTTGTCCAAACTTATACCACTCATGTCCTTCACATATTCCCATGTCCATGACCATTGGCCCATCATATTGGGAACACACTACATTAGAGGTGTGTTGAAAGCTCCTAACCCTTTGGTGTTAAACCTGGGAACCTTGTAACCTGGTGTTATGACCTGGTGCTTACATATCAGGTTGAACTATACATGATATCTGCCTAGGCTTATATCCCTTTTAAACCCCATGTGACCATATTTTTTGACCATGACCTTTGATAGAATTGCAATTGTGGGACCCCTTAGTGCATATACTAGATAAAAAGGAGACTTTATACTCCTCTCTCAAACATCCTAGTACTAGTATGGACATTGTACGTAGTAGGAATAACTTCATCTGATGGACTTCTTCATTATTCCCTGCAATTGATGGAATTTTCCCCATCACACTAGACCAATGCATATCGTATGTTCTAACCTATCATCCATTATGGTACTTTGGTAGCCTAAGTATGCATAAGGATTAAGCCTTTGGATATGTGATTTGTGGCCCATAAACTTAGTTTCTAAAATTTTCAGCCAAAACAAAATACATGGGAAAACATTCCTAAATATGGTCCTAGCATGAGTCCCAAGGCCTCAGGGTCTTCCACATCAAGCCACCATGGACCAATTGTTTTATACCATATGTTTATACTACTATGTTATCTTCCACATCATTTTTTCCACGTCATACCATATACTAGCCTTGATATATATATATATATATATATATATATATATATATATATATATATATATATATATATATATATATATCGGTTCCATGTGCTCTGAAATGAGGCCCACCATTGCTACATCACCTACCAAGTCACTTGCTAAGCATGGCTTAATCATCATTAATCATGAATTAATGGGCATGATTTAATGCATGATATGCTTAATCACACTAAATAGGTCTAGTGTGTCTAATAAAGTTTTAATCATTATTTAATCATTGAATAGGAAGCAGGATTAAACGACTTCAATTTTGTAAAAAAATAACTAATTTTAGTTATAAAGGTTTTTCAATTATTTCATATCTTGCACCATTCCTTGATTCATACACCAATAGTGCACCACGACTCTTATTTATACTGGACCCTACTTAGAAAACACCAAATTTCATTCCAAGTGCATCATGAAAATGAAACGTTTCGTTCCATCGGCCACCAAAGTTCGTTCCATGTGGGAACTCTATGGGAACACTAAATTTTCATTCCATCATCCTGCTTCAACCTTCTTCTGCCAAGATCTAACTCCCCTTAACTTTGACATCAATGACATGACATAACTTGACATCAATGAAAACACACACTGCCAACACAATGAAAAAAAGGAGGAGAATTCGAGACATCTTAGGTTAGTTTTAAATACCTTACAGAGAAAGAAATTATTGATTAATTTGAATAAATGTAGTTTTATGAAGAAGGAAATGGTATACCTAGGTTTTGTGATTTATTAATATGGTTTAGAGATGGATCAAGAAAAAGTTAAAGTGATCATTAATTAGCACGTTCCAAAGAATGTCTTTGAGGTGAGAAGTTTTCATGGTCTAGCAATATTTTATAGAAAGTTTATAAAGAAATTAGTAGCATTTCTACTCCTATTGTAGAGACCCTTAATTAAAGAAAACAACCATTCAAATGGATTTTAATAGCTGATAAAAATTTTAAATTGCTAAAGAAAAAGATAACAAAACAAACTAATCTTGGCCCTATCATATTTTAATAATTTTTTTGAAGTTGATATAGATGAAAGTGGAACTATTATTCAAGCTATCTTAAGCCAAGAGGGAAGATTGGTTGCCTATTTCTATGAGAAACTTAATGAAGAAAAATAGAAATATTGCTCTTATGATAGGGAATCATATGCCACAGTTCAAGCATTAAAAAAATGGATACATTATATTATATCGAAGGAATCATTTTGTATATTGACAATCATGACTTGCATTTTATCAATAGTCAACTAAAATTGAATCAAAGAAATGCTATCTGGGTATAATTTTTGTAAAATTTTACAATTATAACCAAGCACGCAAGTGGTTCATCAAATTAGGTAGTTGATGCATTGAGTAGAATTGATTTTCTTTGGATAGGATAAAACATTTTCTTTGTTGAATGCTTTTTTTTTTTTTGCCAGGTATGCAAGTTGATGTGAAGAAGTTTGTTGAAAGGTGTAGAATTTTTCAGCATTCCAAATGAAGGAGTTGGAATATAGGTTTATATAAGCCATTTAAAATTCCAAGAAGATTGTAGTTCTTTATAAGTATGGATTTTGTTTTGGGACTGCCTCAAAATCAAAGATGTAACAATTCTATTTATGTTGTTTTGGATAGATTTTCAAATATGGAACATTTCATAGCTTATACAAAGACTAATGATGCAACCAATGTTGCTAATTTATTCTTTAGATATATTGTAAGGTTTCATGGTTTTCCTAAAAGTATTGTTCTAAATAGAGATACAAGATTTGTAATCCATTTTTGGAGAACACTATCGAAGAAACTAGGCACTGACTTAAATTTCAGTTCAACATACCATCCATATACTTATGCAAAAATAGAGGTGGTAAATAATAGCTTAGGAAATATCTTGATAAGTTTGGAAGGTGAGAATCCGAAATAGTGGGATCAATTACCTACCAATGCTGAATTTGTATATAATGATTCACCTAATGGAAGCACATGGATGATTCCATTTCAAGTTATGTATGGAATGCATCCAAGAGGAATTTATGAGTTAATAAATTTCAGAAAGCAGGAATTAAAGAGTGTTGATGATGAAGAATTCGAAGCAAGCATGCAAGAGTTGTAGGAAAGAGCTAAATCATGTTTGCAACAAGAGCAAAAACAAGTATAAACAAAGAGATGATATGAAAATAAGAGAGTTGGACTTTGAATATGGTGACTTAGTGATTGTATATCTCAAGAAGGAAAGGTTTCTTGTAGGGACATACAATAAATTAAAACTTAAGAAAAATTATCCATGTAATATTTTAAGAAAAAATACTTCTAATTCTTATGAGTTAGAACTCCCAAGTGATACTGGAATTTCTCCAATTGTTAATGTTGCATATTTGTATCCCTTCAAGGAGATATAATGTGCTACAACAGATGAGCCAGTAAGTGATGAATATTGGACTAGTGGATCAAAGAAACAACTACAATTTAGAAAGAGATTGAACCATGTTTGATTGAAGAGTAGCCAAGAGAACCAGAGGCAAAGAATATATTTAGTATTTGTTCAAATGCAAAAACCAGCCAAAGAAAAATTCCACTTGGGTGGCAATAGTTGATATTTCCAAGTATGGCACAAGCATTAACTTATGAACAATTTTTTTGTTCCCTAGGATTCTAATGCAGGAGCATCTAGTAGCCAAACTCATTTTTTACCTTCTTAGGTAAAGTTGTTTACTAAAGGAAGTTGGTCTCCTTATTTTTATTAAATTGTAATATTTCCCTAGTTGTAAATTTAAGGAATATATATTGGTACATAGGATAGGTGAGTTTAATTTAATTGTTATGAAAAGGGATAGACTTATCCATGAAGAATTTATTATATAATCTAGCGAAAGAATTGAGTTTGTTTAGTTTTCATACAAGAATTGTATGAAAATATTTTCTATGTAATTTATAGATATAATTTTTTAAATAAAAGGGAGTGAGTGTTTTGTAAGAAATGAATTAGAGGAAATTAGAGGAAAATAGTACATATACTATAAATCTAATGATTTTCCCTTGTGTTTTTCAATATATGAATCAATGTATATATTTATGTGATGCCCTAACTTAGTGGGAAATCCATATAAATACCTTCAGGCTAGACGGATATCCTTTAGTGACTAAGTGGAAGGACTTCAAAACCCTCATAAAGTCATCGTTTTAGTCTTTAGGTACGTATAGGACTAGTGGATCCAATGGCACTACTTTAGGAAAATTCTAAGGTAGAACGTACAGAAATACACCACATATTTCATAAAAATAGCCATAATGTTGGGTATCTCCCCAAAGAAGCCAAATGTACTCATCAAATATTTGGGGGTCTACACAACCATCTGTAGAAGAAAGTGATCTTATTCACACCCATATCGACGCATGAGGCTTGTGTACAAGCATAATACCTAGAGAACATAGGCCTGAAGAAAGGGAAATTAATTGGATCGAAGCAGAAGGAGCAACATGATGCTTCTAAGGAGGGTAAGAAGAAGTGGAAATGGTGAAAATATAAAAATACGACAATCACAACACACTAGTGAAAATATCTGAGCAACCAATGTAACATTAATGGCCATACAGAAGAGAAGTGTTGGAAGTTTCATTCATGGCTTAACCCAAAGAACAAAAAAAAATACAATAAGGAGAATAATCTCATAGCCATCGATTCGAGTAACCAGGTTGAAAGTAGCTAGGATGTGGATGAGAATATTGTATGTACATCATTGCAGGAGGAGATGAATATGAGTAGCCTTTAGCATCAAAAGGGATTATAATTTAATCTTCCCTCAATTAAATTAGAACGAAATTGTAATTCCACATCACATGACAGCTTGTACGAGTTAACTAAGTTGGGAAGACTTAGTTAGCCTAGTTAATTCAATTTGAGAGTCTAATAGGAGGCATGTGTAGAAATCATACAAACATATGTATATCAATGGATTCAATCTGATCAATCAATGTAATAAAGCTAGATACTGAATCCTTCTACAAATCAATTGCGGAAATTAAACACAATCGCCAATCACAACAAGTGCAGAAAGAATCAAATAAAACTACAACACAGATAATTTCCCGGGGAAATCTTGCTACTCAAAATCCCTCTATCATATATTGTATATTCCACAAGGAATCATGAAACAATTACAATGCACTCTTCTCACAAGAGTCTCCTGCAATCTTCCTATCATCTCACATTGATCCAGACAAAATTGGGCCAACACTTAGCTAATTCTCATCCTATCTTAAGCCTGCCTTACTCACGCAATTCATGAGGAATGCAATCCCTATTCCTTAGGAATTTCATCCTTTCTCAACTGCACTGAGTATCATGGGCATCCTGTGGTGTTTTAATTGTGTTTGGGCAGCCTGCTAATATCACAACCAATAGTTAACTTCCCTTTAACCTTTGTATCAACTAGGTCTCCACTGGAATTGACATGCATGCACTATTAATTGTAAATCATCAATTTCATGGCATATCATTGATTGTGAATTAAATAAGATTTAATTCACTTGATCTATCACTAGTGCAACAAATAGTTACAACTAGTTCAATTGACTTTAACTCACTTAACTGAGTTAATTGTTTCCTCATGCATTAAAATCATGCACTTAACTACAACTTGAACTCTAAAACACATAAAATCACTCTGCATGCCTTACAAACCACCCTCAACTCGAATTTCATGAGCTAACTGAGTTTATCACACTCAGTTAACTATTACAAGTGATTATGAGCTAAGATTACATGTTATTGTCCAATTTAATTAAGGGATAGTTAAATTTGACATATCCAATTTATTAAATAAATTGAATTACACACTAATGTGTCACTAGGACCCATCACTACACGACCTGTGGTCCCGCACTATTGTAGATGTTTTCATGTTGTTTCTGGATGCCAATTTCATTGTTTCTTGTTGCAAACTTCAACAGCATGTAGAGCGTTCTCTAAGTTTTAAGGGGTCTAGTTGCAGTTTATTTTGATTTGTAATTGTTTAACGTAATTATTTGAGTTCAAATCAGTTTAACTAGTTCTAATTGATGGATGAGCTAGTGAGAAGTCTAGTGAATTAAATATGATTTAATTCACATGCAGTGATCTATCAGATAAGTGATAATTCGCTACAAATAGTGGTTTAATTTCAGTTCTAAGGAAGACCCAGTTGAGATTGGACTTAAAGGGAAGTATATTATCAGTTTTATAATTAGAAAATTGTACATGGAATGCATGAGGTCGTCGGTATTCCTTGTATGCATTGTGTTGTGGACAATTTTGTCACCCCCTAGAGACAGTCTAGAGTTGCCATAGACCAGTGCCTAGGACATCTTAATATAGCAAGGAGTCCTTCATATAGTTTGGATTGTCAGTCCAAGAGCTCACTTACTATCTCTTGTTTGAACGAGGAAATTAGTTTTGAACGGGACCAAACTCTCTCAGAAGCTGACACAGAGATAAGAATAGTGTAGGGACATCAGGTAAAACTCTAATACAAAGGCATCAGACAGTTAAGAGACAGTTTACTGTAAAGAGGGCCAGTTCAAATAATATATCACAGAAATCAAATATCAGGAAGTGAGTGCAGTGAGGAAACATAGAGAAGATATTAGTTAACATGAGACTGATACCCATATACACAACAGAACCACATAAGGGCATATTAATTTATGAATCCTTATATGACAATGGCATTTTAAAAGCACCCTCCTCAAGTAACTAATATAGCAGAAAATATGGAAGAGGTGAGCATGGAACAGTATATCATGACTAGACCTATTTAAAGCGCTTGACTAATTCCAGAAAGGGCATCAACAAGGATGAATCCTTACTGCAAACTAGTGAGCCACTCGCATTCTAGAACATGATACAAGAAGATAAATTGCATGAAACGAGATATTGTATTAACACATAAGAGAAATTACATACTGTGAGATACCAAAGACCAGAATCCTCATTACAGTTATAACTCCTCCTCACTGAGACCCTACGGGCTCTGAACCTTCATACAGAAGTATTACAAAATGTATACTAAAACCTTTTCACTGCACAGTTTGCTGATAGAAATCTGGAACCCCTACAATGTCTTCTTTTCGGGCCTTTATAGAAAAGATAGAGAATTCTCGAGAAGGAGGTAGATGAAGTACATTTAATGACTCAATTTGAATAAAATGGCGGAAAACACATTGCACAATCAACTATTGGGAATTTCCTAATTACTAGGGGCTCAATTTCCCTATGAATTGCACAAGCAATGTTGGGCATCAAGAGGCAAGAAATTGGTTAAGTATTGAACCAATTAGGCCTAGGATAGAGTGAGACAGTCAGAGATAGTGCATAGATATATCAAGCCTGAGAGAAGAATTTTATTGTTTCATATTATTGACTTAATGTAATATACAGATAAAGGGGTTTTTAACTAAGGCTTTCCCCAGATAAATATTTGTGTTGTGTGGTTGAAATTATTTCTCTTTCTTGTTCATGTGATTGTGCGATCGTAATTGGTTTCCTCAATTTGTAGAATATATTCAAGTATTTTGTGTAAGAATATGAAAATATCAGTTGAATTTATGTGGATTTTCTGTATGGTATCAGAGCAGGAATCACTATAAAGGAAAATAATATGATTTTGTTTTGAACAGGTGAATTGAATTTGCATATTTATTCTTCAAGCCTAACATCAGATCCAAATGTCTTTTTGTGGATTTAGACTCGAATATTCCCTTGAGGGTAGTTCGAATTACATATCTTGGAAGGACATGATGCAGGCACTGTTCGAGGAAAATTGCAAAAAGAAATTCATAGACAGTGATATTCCCATGCCCGAAGCAATAGATGCTCAAAATCTTGATGCATGGAAGAATAATGTAGCAAAGGTGAGAAGGATTATGTTAGAAGGAGTTCGAGATCATATTATCTCGAACCTCCATGGAAAGGAAACTCCATATGCTATGTGGAAGGCCTTAACATATTTTTTTAGAACAAGAGTGATCACATGAAGTTGGCATTGAAGGATAAGATCAGAAAGATCAAGATGGAGGAGGGCGAGATAATACCAAAATACTTGACGAAGTTCACTCAATGTTGAGATGAGCTTGGAAGTGTTGGTGTTACCATTCCCGAGGATGATTTGGTAAGCCTAGCACATCTAGGCCTTCCAAAGAGTTAACACAGCTACCAGGATTTGTTAAATGGGAGGGAGAAGTTACTATAATGGGAGTGATTATGGTCTGACTTGGTGCAAGAAGAGATTTGGCAGAACACCAGAGACGGGACCTCTTCCAAAAACAAAGAAGAATATTTTTCATTAGTCGGAAAAGGAAATAAATCCAAGGGAAATAAGTCCCAAGGTGAAGATGGAAAGAAGAAATACTTGTCCAACATCAAGTGTTTTCACTATCACAATTTCAGACACTATGCCATTAAATGTCCACAGAAGGAAAGCAAGAAGGAGCCTACAATAGCAGCAGCAGGTGAACCTCTAGCTTCACAGTTCAAACTTGATTTCACTCTCATTGCATGGATGGAAAGCACTATAATGGGATGTGTGTGGTATCTCAAAGACGGTACCTCGTTCCATATGATGGGGAATAGAGATATCTTCAGTGACTTGGAGGAGAAATACCTCAAACATAACATAGAGTTTGGAGATGATGGGAGGTATATGTAGAAATTATACAACATGCATGTATATCATTGATTCACCCGATCTAACAATATACTAAAGTTAAATACTGAATAGCTTCTACAAATCAATTGTGGAGTTAAAAACACAATCGCCAATCACATGAAGCAAAGAATAATCAATCAAGCCACAACACAGATAATTTCACGGGGAAATATTGCTACTCAAAACCCCACTATATTCTATTATATATTCCACAAGGAATCAAGAAACAATTACATACAACTCTTCTCACAAGAGCCCTCCTGTATTCAGCTAATTGTCTCACACTGATCCAAACAAAATCGAGGCAATACTCAACCAATTCTCAACCTATATTCAACCTTCCTTGCTCACACAGTTCACGAGGAATGCAACCCTTATTCACAAGGAATTCCAGCCTTCCTACACTGCGTTAAGTATCATGGGAATATTGTGGTGTTTTAACTACACCTGGGTGGCCTGCTAATATCACAACTGATAGTTACACTTCCCTTTCACCTAGATCTCAACTGGGTCTCCACTGGAACTGACATGCATGCATCTAATAATAGTAAATCATCAGTTTCATGTTAGATCATTGATTGTGAATTAAATAATATTTTATTCACTTGATCTCTCACTAGTGTATCTAACAGTTACAACTAGCAAAACTGATTTTAACTCACTTAAATGAGTTAAATTGATTGCAACCTACGTTAACTAATGCACCACTTCACTTTGAACTCTGTTACAACTATAATTACTCTGCATGCCTCACCAACTACCTCTAACTCAAAATCCACTAGCTAACCGAGTTTATAACTCTCAATTAACTATTACCACTTATCATTGAGAATAGATTACATTTTATTTTCCATCTTAATTAAGGGATAACTAAAATAGACGTGCACCAAGATAACCATGTGGGCCCCACCCTAGTGTAGGTGCTTAATGCACTAGGCGTGGGTGTTGAATGTTGTTTCTGGATGCCAATTTCATTGTTTCTTGTTGAAAAATTCAACACTCCCTCTCAACAGGAAAGGAATTTCCTTGCATGCGACATGCAACTCATGCATGTGACATGCAACCCTTGCATGCAACACTTCGCTAGTTTTTCTCGCACATGCAACCTTTGCATGCAACACTTCTGAAATTGAATAGCCTCAAAACAACTTAATCAGTATAATGCATCTGTCATCAAAGTCTTCTGACTGTTGCTAGCTACTGTACATGTCTACAGGATCCTGTGCATTGCTGAAATCTGCATCCATGCACTCTGCACTTGCTTCCAACTCTGAGTTGTGCTCTAGTATCTGACACTGTCACTTTGATTTCATGTCCTCCTGACATCTGACTACATCAATCTAATTGATCCTTCTACTACTTCTCTATGGGCTCCTCTTAGACACGTTCGATCCATGAGACCCACCATCTCTAGGATCTTGCCCAAATTTCTTCTTGGGATTATTCATGCATGTTGCCCCACCTCACACCTAGAGGTATAGCTGCATGCACTCCCTCTGCCCATCTGGCTCAAAATATCTCTGCATAAGTGGTTTCTCCCACTCCATGATCCTTCACATGTGGCTGCTCCACATCTTGAGGTTCATTCTCACCTACATGCAAATCCAGCTCCCTCTCAAGGTTCAATTGCATGGCTTTCTCACACTTCCGAATGGTTGGAAGCTCTATAGAAGTCGCATCTACATCAATTCTATAGAGATTCTTAACTCGAATCCCAATCTTCTTGGTTTGTCCTGTTTATTTTTGTTTAAGGAACACCTTTCCTTTTCCAACTCGCGCACATTGTAATTGTCTCGCCATCGCAAAATTTTCTAACAAAAGAGTTGATTTTAAATCGACGATATTCTCCCTCATCTGAGCTTCGATTCGACCGATTTTTTTTCAATTTAGGTAATTTTTTGCAAGGAATCCAAATATGCTATTTATTTTTTAAAATTGTGCATCAAAATTTTTAGATATTCTCTGCAAACTCGCGCACCCAAATAATTCCTTCTCTCGTACCATGTAGAAAATTTATAACACAGCTCTGATACCATGTAGAAATTATACAACATGCATGTATATCATGAATTCACGTGATCTAAAAATGTACTAAATTTAAATACTGAATTGCTTCTACAAATCAATTGCGGAATTAAAAACACAATCCCTAATCACATGAAGCAAAGAATAATCAATCAAGCCACAACACAGATAATTTCACGAGGAAAGCTTGCTGCTCAAAACCCTACTATATTCTATTGTATATTCCATAAGGAATCATGAAACAATTACATATAAATCTTCTCACAAGAGCCCTCCTGTATTCAGCTAATTGTCTCACACTGATCCAGACAAAATCAAGCCAATACTCAGTCGATTCGCAGCCTGTCTTCAGCCTACCTTGCTCACACAGTTCATGAGGAATGCAATCCTTATTCACAAGGAATTCCAACCTTCCTACATTGTGTTGAGTATCATGGGCATCTTGTGGTGTTTTAACTACACCTGGGTAGCCTACTAATATCACAACTAATAGTTACACTTCCCTTTCACCTAGATCTCAACTGGGTCTCCACTGGAACTGACATGCATGCAGCTAATAATAGTAAATCATCAGTTGCATGTTAGATCACTGATTGTGAATTAAATAATATTTAATGCAATTGATCTCTCACTAGTGTATCTAACAGTGATCTGAAAGAAGTTTATTAGTTCTGTTGTGCTAAGTGTCCTTTCAATTAAATAAACATGTACAAATTGTTTCCATAAGTTTGCTTAAGGTATGAAAGTTTTAACCATGAAAATTAGATGAATTGGTGAACTTTAAGCATGTAAATAAGCCTTAAAAACACTAAACAGCAATGCATAACAATAAAAAACATTCAAGTAATTTTTACACAATAGGCATGATGAAGCAGTTCACCCCTCCTGGGCTACATCTGCTGGTACAGCTCCCAATGGCATGTCCCTCTTTGTCATTATGCTAAAAATTGTAAATTGCATATGTTTATAGGCCTCTAATCATTTTTTTCTCTACACCAATGGGTCCAGAGTGCTAAAATTAGTCTAGGTAGACTCTTGTTTCACCAAAATTGGTCCAAAATTGACCTCCCAATGCATTTTTCCCAATGACAGCTAAAAAAGCTCCACTAAATGTGGAGACTGACATTTTAACTGCAGATAAATTAATACTTTATCCCAAATTTGGGGACGCGCTCCAAATATTTCAAGCGGATAAGGTTTAACATTAATTGTGAGTGGCAGGGTGGTCACATGCCAGCCCCATTGAATACTCCGCTAACTTTTTGATAAACCCCACCATAGAAGTTGGAACCGGGAGTTACGGGTTCCATAACCTTTAACCATCACTAACCATTACACTTCCGCATGTGAAGCTTTTCACACTGGAGGTTAGACAACCAACCGGATCGATTGGAACCTGGAGTACACGGTTCTGAACCCTTTACGTTAAACGCCACGGTGACATGTGAACATTTGTTAGCAAATCCTACCGACGGTTTGATTTAAATTCATGGTTAACGTGGAGGCTGTGGTCCTAGTGTATGGTCATGTGATTGGGGGGGCTAGCCTCCCAAGCCCTCACCTCCAAAATTGATAAACTTCAAATACAAACGGCAGCCTATAGGGGTATGAAACACCCCACAGGCGGAACGGTAAGAGGTCTTGCATGTGGAGAGGAGGTCGCGGGTTCGACCCTCGTCGACTCCACAAAATTTTACCCAACTGTTATGAGGACACGTGGCGACTTGCAAGCTTGCCACGTGTCACTCAATCATTCTTCCAACCAAAACTTCATCCAACGGTCCAGATCCATTCGTACCATCTACATCAAACGGCCCACAATGTGCCACGTGGCGCCACCACATTGGCTCATAAGAAAATGGAATATTCCCAGAATATTATGTTGACTATACCTGCAAGCTAATTGGGCATCCAGTCACCAAAATTTTGTTGTTTGGGAAAAAGAACAGAATGTGATATCTTCATCATACAACATCGATTTTTCGAACCATTCGCGATGTCGGAATCACACCAACAAGACCTGTCCATTCACTCAGGTTCGGACCTGTTTCGAGCACTTTCATTTTTGAGAATATGACTTGATCTCCTAATCAAACAGTTACAAATAGCACAACTGATTTTAACTCACTTAACTGAGTTAAACTGATTACAACCTGCATTAACCAATGCACAACTGCACTTCGAACTCCATTACAACTAGAATTACTCTACATGCCTCACCAACTACCTCTAACTCGAAATCCACTAGCTAACTGATTTTATCACTCTCAGTTAACTATTACAAGTTATCATTGAGATTATATTACGTTTTATTTCCCATCTTAATTAAGGGATAACTAAAATAGACATGCACTAAAATAACCCTGTGGGCCCCACCCTAGTGTAGGTGCTTAATGCACTAGGCGTGGATGCTGAATGTTGTTTCTGGATGCCAATTTCATTGTTTCTTGTTGCAAAATTCAACAGTATGGCGTGACAAATATTGGTAATGTTACCTTTCAGAGGAAGTCTGACTTCCCTCTCAGACTCACAAATGTATTTTTTGTTCCAGGAATAGATAATAATCTTGTTTTCATCGCAGTATTGGAAAACCTTGGCTACGATGTGATATTTAGAAAAGGAAAGGTTTTACTTAGACACATTTCCACGGGATAGATGAAACATATCAGTGTATGATTCAAGAACCTATATGCTCTCGAGGTTGAATGTGCATGCAAAGCTTTGAGGAGCAAGGAAAAGGTTAGAGACTTGGTGGTTGAGAGGGAACATGAATTACCTCTCAACATGCAGCCTTAGAAGCAGTCTCATCAAGTTATGGATTAGCCACAATTGGAGAAGAAAAGAGGAGGCCGAGTGGAGACATCCACTCAAGAAAAGACCTCTAGTAAGGGGGATTTTGAGCCAAATGGGCAAAGGGAGCACATATATCCATACCTCCAGGTAAGAGGTGGCGCGATGTGAAGTCATAGTCCCAAGAGTGCAGAAATTCAGGGTCCATTGAGATGTTTTATCTCATGGATAATTACCTTGCTATGAGAGCCAATAATACACAGTAGTAGGATGGATCGGCGGCGTTTTATGTATTCATATGTCAGAGTGATAGATGCAGAGACTAGCAGCAGTCATATACTGGGGAGCGCATAGCAGATTTGGTAGCAGTGCATATGGCACCATGTAGAGTCAACATCGCAGATTTTTCAGTAGACAGTGCAGTAGCTAGTAGTAGTCAAAGACTCTCATGACAGATGCATCATATTTATCACAATTGATTCAGTTTGGATGATTTTCAGTTTCAAAAGTTGCAGTAGCAATAACACTAGAGAGAAGTGTTGCATGCAGAGCATTCCAAAGGTGCGATATCAGGATAGAGATGACTTCCTTTCTTGTTGAGAGGGAGAGTTGAAAATGGAAACAAAAAATATTGAAAATGGCATCAAAAGGGCTTCTAATTTAATTTTCCCTTAATTAAATTAGAAGGAAATTGTAATTCCACACCACACGATAGCTTGTACGAGTTAACTGAGTTGGAAATACTTAGTCAGATCAGTTAATTTGAGTTGAGACTCTAATCGGAGGCATGTAGAGTGTTCTCTAAGTTTTAGGGGGTCCAGTTGCAGTTTATTTTGAGTTGTAATTGTTTAACTTAATTATCTAAGTTAAAATCGGTTTAACTAGTTCTAACCTATGGATGAGATAGTGAGAGGTCTAGTGAATTAAATTTTATTTAACTCACATGCAGTGATCTATCAAATAACTGATAATTCGCTATAAATAGTTGTTTCATGTAAGTTCTAAGGAATACCCAGTTTAGATTAGAGTTAAATGGAAGTATACTATCAGTGTTATAATTAGAAAATTGTACAGGTCATGCATGAGGTTAGCATGATGCCTTGGATGTAGTGTGCAAACAATTATTTGGAATTTCCTAATTAATAGGGGTTCAATTTCCCTAGGGGTTAAGCAAGCAAGGTTGGGCATCCAAAGGCAAGAAATTGGTTAAATATTGAACCAAGCACACCTAGGATAGAGTGAAATAGTCAGAGAGAGTGCAGAGAGCTCTCAAGCCTGAGAGAAGCATTGTATTGTTTCATATTCTTGACTTAATGCAATATACAGAAAGTGGGGTTTTTAGCTGAGGCTTTCCCCAGATAAATATTTGTGTTATGCGATCGAGATTCTTTCTCTTTCTTTTTCATGTGATTGTGTGATCGTAATTGGTTTCCGCAATATGTAGAACAGATTCAAGTATTTTTTTTAGCATATTACAAGATCAGTTTAATCTATGTGGATTTTCTACAGAGGTCAAGAAGACAAAGACTGATGCTTTGTTTGACTCAGGATTGCTGGAAAAGCTCATTGCAGAAACTTTTCAACAAATTGGGATTGGAAGTTTGTGATCATCGATCCCATATCCATTAGAATGGGTAGATAAGGATGCAGAGTTCACAGTAACAAAACAATGCAAAAATATATTTTCCATCAATCTTGATTTTATTAAAGAAGTAGAACTAGATGTAGTTCCCAGTTATGTATGTGGAGGTTTATTTCAAATTTTGTACATGTGCCTTAAATATGCAATATTCATCCAAAGAGCCAACCAGTATTGGCTTATCAAGGATGGGATGTTGTTCACCATTAAGGTGCACAAAGGCAAGTTAAAAATTTCATTAGTAAGTTCCAACCAAGCCAAGAAATTGATCGGTTCCAACAAGATGTATGTTTTACTATTTTTAAGAGAAAATTAGTCTGCAGAAGAATTTATAAGAGGCAAGGTATCCCTTGAGGGTTGTACCAAGAAACATAAAAAAACAAATGGAAGATTTGTTACAGGTGTGTAGGGATGTGTTCTAGGAGACTAAACAGTTACCACCCGAGAGGTAAGTGGAGTACGAGATCCAGCGATTGTCGGACTCCCCATTGCCAAACACGGGGTTGTACATGAAGTCTATTATAGAATAAAGAGAGGTGAAGAAATAATTGTAGCATCTACTAGAACAGGGTTCCATTTGACTGGGTAAATCACTATGTGGGTCACCCATCATCATTGTGCCAAAGAAGGATGGGACTTGGCAGATGTGTATTGATTATAGGGCATTGAAAAAAGTCACGCTTAATAATAAATACCCCCTACCCAAAATAGATGATATTTTGGATCAATTGTAACAAGTGAAATACTTAACCAAGATGGACTTATAGTCTTCACATCACTAAGATTGATTCAAAGAAAAAGATACCTATAAAACTACCTTCAAAACAATGCATGGTTTGTATGAGTGGTTAGTAATTCCATTTGGCCTATGCAATGCACCATCTATATTTGTGAGGTTAATGAATGATATACAAATCCCTTTTATAGATTCATTTGTTATTGCCTATGTGGATGATATATTGTTATACAATGCTACATTGGAGGAGCACATTGCACATTTGACGCATTTCTTGGAGACATTAAAGAAGCACCAGCTGCTAGCAAATATCAAGAAGTGTGAGTTTGCACATCAGTATTTGGTGTATCTAGGGTATGTAATAAGTGGAGGAGAGCTGAAGATAGATCCTGCCAAGATGGATGCCATCATGAGATGGTCGATGCCTACTAATTTTTCTGAGGTTAGGAGTTTTTTTGGGGTAGCACAATACCTGAGGAAATTCATAGCCTTGTTTTCAGTGGTAGTAGTGTCACTCCACGCCATAAGAACAAGGGGTAAGATTTTCCAGTGAGGAAAGGGTGAGTAGAGGGCCCTTGAAGAGCTAAAGAAAAAAATTATTCCAACACCAATTCTAGAATTACCAAACTTGTAGCAACCCTTCGAAGTGGAGACCAATGTGAGTGGGTATGTTATGGGAGCGGTCTTGACGTAGGGAGGAAGGCATATATGTTACCATTCTGGAGTATTTTATGGGGTATTTATTAACTACCCTACCTATGACAAGGATTTGTATGCCCTAGTGCAATTTGTGAAGAAGTGGAAGCATTATTTGATGGGAAAGGAGACAATAATCCACATAAATCACCAACCACTACAGTACGTGTAGGCCTGGAGTAAGCTAAAACAAACAAGGCATTACAAATCAATGGGGTTTCTATAGAAGTTTCATTTAGTGGTCAAGTATAAGAATGGAAACACAAACAAGTTGGTTGACAAGCTTTTAAGGCTGCCCACATCAAATATTACAACTTTGGGAACTCTTATGCACACGGATCCATTCACCCATGATGCATAAAGAGAGGAATATTTGGAGGATGAGGACTTCAATGAGGTGTTTCAGTTGTTGCAAAGCCATATTAATGTGCATGATGGTGACAACACTGCTAACTACCATCTCCATGATTGTTAATCTACATGCTAGATAAGTTAAGTGTTCCTAAAGGTGAGAATTTTCAACTAATCAGAGAGTCTCACACCTCCAAGGTTGCAGGGCACCTTGGTGTAGGGAAGATAGTGGCCAACTTGTATAGGTATGTGTATTGGCCCAAGATTCAAGAACATATATCTATGTTCACTTGAAGATGCATGTTTTGTTGTAGCAGCAAGCCTAGTAACAAGAAATAGGGTCTATATCATCCCTTACATGTACCCACTCGTCCTTGAGGAATCATTTCCATGGAATTTATGGTAGGTTTACCAACAACTAGCAAGGGACATGACTACCTGTTCATGGTAGTTGATAGGTTCAACAAGATGTGTGCTCTGATGCCCTGTAAAAATATCATCAATGGAAAGAAGCAACAAACTTGTTCTTTGTACAAGTCTGGGTACACTTTGGGATACCAAGAAGCATTGTTTCAGATAGGGACATGATATTTCTCAATGCATTTTGGACTACATTGTGGGAGAATATGGACATGAAGTTGAAGAGGTCTACAACATTCCATCCTGAGACAGATGGGAAAACAAAAGTATTCAACAAGACTTCGATGTAGCTATTGAGTTAAAATCAATAGCATTTGAAGATCTGCAATGAAAATATGGTATATATACAACAATATTATAACATAACAATCCACACTTGTACTGATCAGTCCCCATTTGAAACTTGTTTTGGATATTTTCCATCTTCACCTTTGGATATTACATATGGGCAATAAAGAGGAGAGAGGGAGGATCTTATAGGGGATGCCTTGAGGGGTGAAAGAATTATTGAAAAGATTAGGAGGATCTATATACATGTAAATGACACATTACAAAAGTTATAGGAAAAATACAATCCAGGATTGATTAGAACATAATAAAGAATTCGTTCAAGGTGGGAGACAACGTATGGTTGCAATTGAACAAGGAGAGGCTACAAGGTCCTAGTAATAAAATAAAGGCTTTGTGATATGGTCCCTTTGTGATATTAGAAAAGGTAGGAAATCATTCCTATAGACTCATTTTACCCCCATACACGCACATTTACTTAGTTATGGATGTGGAGAATCTAAAGCTTTATGAGCCTTCCATGCTAGATTAGGAAGAGGAACATGTCCTACCTTCTATGGAGGATTTGGCACCAAATACTCAAGTAGAGTTGACAAAGGATACAGTTTTTCAGAAAAGGTATAAAAATAAAATATAAGAGAAGTATGACCTTTCGCAGATTGGGTTGAAAGGTCAACTTCTAGGCAAAGTTAAATGGTACACCAGAGAGGAGGTGGAGGAAATATTTCCTCACCTCATTCAGTGGAAGATTTTAGTGACAAAAATCCTCCAAAAATGGGGAAGTGTGATCTATATTGGATCATTATATTGTTTTTCATCCATCTCAATCCTTTTAGAGTGGAAAAAGTGGAGGAATCAGCTCATGGGACTATTTTTACTGGCAGGACCCAATTTAGCAAATTGGGGTCTAAATCCTTCCGAGGGCATTTTGAGGCATCAAATGATTTTTTTTTTTGGGGTAAAAAATTTCCACTTTAGCACCACACCTTTTTTTAATATACTACAGACGTAGAACTTTCCAACGATGCAAGAATCGCCTCAAGTGGAGTCTCTATGCAAAAGCCATGCCACTTAGAGGTTGACCTTCTTGTTTTCACCACCATAATTTGAGAGGATGTCACGTTATCCCCCATTATTCATGGAAAAGGGGCTAGCAACGTGATTATGATGAAGAAGACTCTATAAGAGTCCATATTGTACCTTTGGTTAATAGATAAGGTACTCAAACCTAACCATTATTATGCTATTAGGATGTGTTATAACTGGGCCTGTAGGAGGAAAAGGGGTTCCATTATTGTTTTGTGCATTTTTCCATAGATCAAAATAAATAATCGAGAGGGATAGGGTATAGAGCACATAAAGAGGATTTGTACATTGTAGTATCCCACAACCTCACCTTCCAAGTGGGTTTTCTCCCAAAAGGGTTTCCTAGGTCATATCTTCGGTCAATAGTGGTGTGTGTGTTTTATTTCGTTATTCTCTACTTTCTATATAATTTTAAATTTACATGCATGTGCAATTAACCATAATCTACAGATCCAAAAATCTAAAGAAAAATAAAACCCTAATAACGTACATTTCAGATTTTTAAATATAGTTTATCAAATATGTTGTGACAAACTCTCCATTAATGAAATATCCATGCAATTTACAGATCATATAATATACTTATATGTAACAAATATTTAAACTAGAAATATGGAAACTATTTGTCTGCAAAAGAAATAACAAAGATGTAAACAAAAAGTTAGCTTTTCTTTATGGTAATAGAAAATGATCTTTAAATTTTGTTATTATTAGTATTTAAAATTAAAATAACAGTAATTTAAAAATTTTGCCTCCATAAGATACTGATATGGATATGAGTTACCAGATCCAATACTCGATACACTGGCCAAATACAAGAACATACATTGAGCAAGCCAAAAAAAATATTGAGTCTTACCTTTTACTATAAATTTGAGGCCAAATAAAAGAACATACATGTCGCATGCCAAATAAAATATTGAGTCTTACCTTTTACTACAAATCTAAGGCCTTTGGATCTCATGCACACTCCTCTAGAGCGAGTCAATGTTAAGCATTATATTCTTCTCTTCTTTGTTATGTGAAGGAATGATTCCTAACGTGGGAATGGATATGAAAATGGCTAGATGCAGTGCAAGGGCAATGTTCCTGTAGCACATTTTCCCTGATCCAATTTCATCTTGATTTAACAAATGATTCATGAATTCCAAAATGAATGAAATGGGACAAATAGCAAGCAAAAACGCAGGTGGTAAGGTTTATATCCTATTCCTTACATGATGTCATTACCTAAATACATATATATGGAAAACAAACTGGATCTACTACTCTACCCACCCTTATAGAATATGCACATGCCTTTGTATTCACTCTTTCTTTTAGTCATGTCGCTTTTTACCAAAGCATATTTAAGAGTTTCTTAGTCTTGGTATTTTTTGTTACCGTATCTAGTCATTAGATTTCTTGGCATGATGTTAAGTTTTAAGAACCTCAAGGCGGAGCGTAAATTCTCTCCAGTCTCATAGATCATATTTGATGCACTTTACATTAAAATTTACATTGAATTCGAGGCTTGGAGGATGGAAATAGTTGTAGACCCATAAATAATATTACATTCCATGTTTAATTACTATTTTACCAACCACATGACACAGTTGCTCGAGTCTCGTCCCGATACCCCTTTTGAATTTATGAAAAATATTCTGGAAATTCAAATGTCAATATGACAGGTTGCATATATTTAATAACATGTAATAGGTTGCATGACAGGTTGTTTGTCAAATATTGGCTATAGAAGGAAATACGTGGTACAACCCGTCAAATTCCAGACCTGATTGTGAGCATATAGTAATTTTACATTAGAGTTAGTGATTATTTATTGTTGGTATGTATGTAATTTATGTGTACACTAGCTATGCATATATATGTTGAACATGCACACTTTACTTAACATTAATTATGGAAATTAAATTGCATGAGTAAATATCTGTATGCATTAAATGTTATCCTTGATTTGATTCTTTGATTGGCATGGTGCATTAAATTAGTTTGGTAGTTGGTGGTGATCAATATTTAGGGAGATTATTTATGTTTAATGACATTTAATTTGTTTATTTTATTGATTTGACTGGGAAAACACTGTTCATCCCATCCAGTGTCAGTGCTTCATTTTTGTCTTTTTCAATCAAATGAAAATATGACACTTGGAAAGGATTTCTATAAGACATTTTTGACACTTGGAAAGGGTTTTCATAAGAAATGTCCTGATGCTCTGTTTTTCTCATTTTTAAGGACAATCCATTTCCCAATGATCAGTTTAATAATGAAGAAATTTAATAATTGAAATAGAGGGGCGTTCGAGAAATTGAATAATTAAAACCACGCTTGTGTAAAGAACTTGAATAACTTAAACAAAGGGGAAGTGTGATAAATTGGATAACTCAAAAAAAGGGAATTCTGTGAATTGAAATATAGGCCTCTTGTCCCCTACAAGAATGAATCAATTGGATAACTGAAACAAAAGGGAATTCCATGAATTGAACTATGTACCTCTCGTCCCCGACAAGAACGAAGCAATTGAATAACTGAAATAAAAGGACATTCCCTTAAATGAATTAAACTCTAGATCTATCTAACCCCCGACGAGAATGAAACTAGACTTCTCTAAGGAGAACGATCCATTCTCTGATGGTTAGTTTCTGTTATGCGACATACAAGTCATTTCACTCACCCTCTGCACAGAAAGCTCAGCCACGGTATTACGTTGAGCCTCTGCTCAGAATTCTCTGCCATCATATTCATGTTTTTCATGTTCGCAATATGGATCTATTAATGTCCTGAGACGTTCATGATCCCTACTTATTTGTTTAAACAAAGGCACGAGATGAACCTTATCTTTACACCACTTCGCATCTAGGGAGAGATATCAGCTCCATAATCACAACTCCAAAACTGTAAACGTCTGATTTTGTAGTTAAACGTCCGGCGGTTGTAATAGTCAAGAGAAACATAAATAAATATTTTATAATTTTACATTAACGAAAAAAAAATCCACAATTTGCAGTAAAAAAAACATCAATATGGAATAAGTTTCAAGGGGTGAGCGACGCACAAATCCAAGGGGTTTTGGTAAAATATATACCCATCATCATACATGGGACTTAATCCAAAAGAAGTTTGTTTTTTATATGCCTCTTGAAGCACTATATACATTATTTCAAAGAAACAGATGGCAGTTCTTATGTTTAGGAATATTGATGTGAAAGACATGGTTTTTTATATATTTTGGGAAAAACTGAGACAAATGAAGCAAAACCAAACCTCGACACGAAGGCTATCGGGATAAGCTTGAGAAATCCAGCCATCGGGATATTCTCCCCCAATGACCATCACTGATAGCATATCTATCTCCACAACCAAACCTAAAGCAAGTAGGTTGTGAAATGTAGAACAAAATTATATTCTCCCCCAATGACCATCACTGATAGCATATCTATCTCCACAACCAAACCTAAAGCAAGTAGGTTGTGAAATGTAGAACAGAATTATGGGGGGAGATAAGGAGAGAAGCGCGAGAGGAGAAAGAGCTACGAGGAGAGCTACTATTAATGAAAAGTGGTGAAAGACCAGCTTAGATTAGCTAGTAAGTGGACTGAGGAGTTTTGAAAAGAGATTTTGGAATAAGGGAGTGGTGCAGAGAAGTTAGAGGAGTTCCGAAAAGTGCGGAGATGAGGAGAGTAGACCAAATCATGGTTGAAGGAGAGAGGTGTTGAGATAGAAGAGCACCTGAGCAGAAGTATTGAGGAAAAAGACATGGTGATAACAGTGGAAGGAGTTGTGAGAGTTGATAAATCTAGTCAAATGGAAGAGACGGAGCTAACATCAAAGGAAGTTGCAGAAGAGCCAGATTTTGGTACCCTTGAGGAAGATGCTTTGAACTAGTTGCTCCGAAAAGAGGAGACCAACCTGACTGAAGCAAAGACATCGGAACCTGATAGAACCAGTCATTAGAACTTGATGTAACCTGATAGAACCAGTCATCTGAATTTGTTGTACTTTCTGGTTTACATAGTACAAATACTAGTCATTCTCGGGGAGTTAGTCAACGGAAGTTGTAGTGGTAATAAGCATAAAAATAGTCAAGGGAATAATAAATGTAGCTCAGAATTAGGGATTAATATTGCAACTAGTTCCTCGAGGGTTTATTTTAGTCAGTGAACCTATCGCTGGGGTTGAAGGATCTCTTGCGAGATATCTAGGGTAAATATTGAACCGGACCATGAAAAAAAATCAAAGGTATTTTTGAATGTCGAAAATAACAACCATGACGAGATTCTTCAGATTGTTGGCCTCCAAGAGCTCCATAACACACGACAACATAAGATGATTTTCTAATGGAAATAAAGACTTGGGAACATCCTTTAGAAGCGGCCATGGGTGCTCTAGTTAGAAAAATGGTCGGAGAGAGAGGGATTAGGGAGTACCAAAGAGCTGCGAGGAAGAGATTATTTACCTTGGAAATCAGAGGAAGAGCTTCTTTGAATTTTAGTTGGCTGATATTTGATCTAAAAGCACTGTATTAATTTTGTTGTGCTAAGTGTATTTTTAGTTTATAAACATGTGCATACTTGTCTCATTAGTTTGCTTAAGGATTGAGGTGTTTTTCCATGAAATGCAGATGATTTTTGGTGAATTAGAAGCATAAAAAATCTTAAATAACACTAAACAACAGTGTAAAGAAGAGAAATAAGTCACCACATATAATTTACACAGCAGCCATGATGAAGCAGTGCACTCCCTCCTGGGCTACATTTGCTGGTCAAGCTTTCAATGGCATGTCCATTTTTCATTATGCTCAAAATTTTGTAAATTCATGTAGTTACAAACCTCTAATTGTTGTTTTCTCTGCACAAATGGCTCTAGAATGCTCCAATTAATCAGATATGACTCTTCATTCACTCTGAATGGGCGAAGATTGAATCTCCTATTCTTTCGCCCAGTTACACCTAGAAAAACTCCACTAAAAATGGATAACTCCACTTAACTGGAGTTAAAATAGTGATTTCTGTGTTTTTGGATGCATTCCAAACCTCCGCCAGAATTAACGGTTTGCATTTAGTATTAGCGGTTGGGATGGCCACATGCCAACCCCAAACCCGTGGGTTACACTAACAATTGGATAGGGCGGAACCCAAGTTAAACTATGGTTGGATTTTTTTGACTCTAGGTTGAACTGTCGGGTTAACGGAAACTGTTTAATAAACTGCGCCGACTAACCATAAAATGTAGCCATGTGAACACAACACAAAACTGTTGCGGAGACTATCGGAGATTATGCCTTAACCGTGGAGTTAATGTTTTAAAACATTGCAATGTGACCAAGTCAGCAGAACCGTTGGCAGAATCTGTGGTTGGAAGTTAGGTATAGACCGCGATGTTTTATGTTAGCATATGATCATAACTTTGGGGACCGCTAGCGGGTTGGGACCGTCGGCGGTCCCAACCCCCCAAACATTTTTGCAATCAAACATAAATAGAATCGGACTACCATACATGTTAAGAAACACTTGTAGCTTGGATGGTAAAGAACTGTGCATGCTCGCAGGTGGTCTGTGGTCGATTTCTACGGCCTCCAACCAAAATTTTAATACTCTATTACAGGGACACGTGGCAACCTCAAGGCTGGCCATGTGGCACCCTGTGATTGGCTCTCCAAACAAACGTACAACCAACTGACGAATAGAATTGCACCACTTGTCATCATGTAGTTGGCTCTAAGGAAGGAATACTCCTCAAAATATTCTTTTTGTTGACCATGCATTCCAGTCAACTCTGGTCAAACTGTCACAAAATTTACATGTTTGGCTTTTCGATCAGGATGCAATATCTCCCTCATACAACATCGATTTTTCGAACCGTTCACGACACCGGAATCAGGAAAACAAGATCTGCACAACCATCCTGGTTTCAACCCAATCCTGTAACTTTGAATTTTGAGAAAAAATTATGAACTCCTTATCAATATTACTACCGAAAAATTCATTACCAACCTATTTTTTCATGACATAAACATCGTACACGGATCTATACAACTGAAATGAAAATATACCTTAGCAAATGCTTATGGAGATGTCATTATTCATGGCCTTTCATAGCTCTCATGAATTTTTGGTTCCTTTTTTTCAGTTCAAATATGTCAAACTTTCTCATCCTCTACCCAAGGACGAGTAAAATTCGAAGTGAAAAACAAACACGTGTCGCTCTATCTTGTTGGATTTCCTTACATGAAGATGCAACACGGAAGTGCATGACGTGATGAGTGTGAGTGTTTATTGTGTTACACGGCGACCTAGTAAAATTCTAAGTGAAAACCAGATAGACACGTTATAAAATAATTATAATGATTTTAAATTATTTTTTAATAAAAATTAGAGTTTGTGTAGTATAACAGATTTTTAATTTTTTTTTCAATAAAAATTAGAGACTTTTGTAGTGTAAAAAGTTGTAATAAAAATTATGATTAAATTATAAACAATTTTGTTTAATAAAATTTCCAATGTATTATTTATTTAATATATAAATACTTTTTTGTTATGAATTATTTATATATTTTATATTAATAATAATTTATCAAATTTTATTGATATAAAACAATATGAAAACATATAAAAGAACTTTTAGTCGATATCTAGTGTGGTTCATTTTCAGGACAAGATGAAAAACAAGATAATGGCATTAGATTAAATATATGAAGAGAGACGTTTTCTAGTTAACAACTATTTTTGACTAAAAATTTATCATTAATTAATTAACATTTTTTAATTAAAATAATGGATGGAAATTAGTTGTAAATAAAGAATTAAATTAATTCTATTAATATTATTATTTTAATCAAAATGAAAGTCAATAATAATAAGGTCAAACTTAATTATTCTAAAAAATAAAACCGAAAATTAGTAATAAGAAAATGAAAACAAATAAATAAATAAACAAAATAAAAATAATAAAGTCAAATTTAACTATTATAAGCAATAAAACTAAAAATATTAATAAGAAAATGGAAAAAATAAAATAAATAAAATATAAATATAAATCAAGATAATGAATTCAATCAATTTTATCATTTAAATCCAAAAAGGAAATATGGTGAAAAACATTTGATTAGTAAATAAATAAAAAATAAACAAATACAAGAAATTCTGATTAAAAATAATAATATTATTAATATTAATATTAATAAATAAATAAATATTATAAAAACTTAAGAATATAAGGTAGGGATCCAACACTTGTTAATACTCCAACCATCGTCTCTATTGAGATTAATAGGTCTCCTTTCAATTTCCAAGGCCTCCATAAACTTATGGTGATGATAATGATCAATCCTTGCAATGACCCTAACCTCTTCAATGAAGATGTGATGTTTTTCCTTTTTGCATGTTCTTCCAAAGCGAAGGAGCGAGACCTTCCATTTTTTATGTCAGTTGCGTGCTCATGAATGCTCTGATCAATTGAGCGGCCATTTTCACCAATGTACAGAGTCCCACAGGAGCAAGGGATGACATAAACACCTTTCCCATATTTAGGATTCACGGGGTCCTTCACTGATCATAGGGAGCTTCAAATATTTTTTAGGGGCCTAAGTGTCGAAGGAACATTATGCTTCTTTAGGATCTTAGCAATTTTGTTTGTGGTTCCTTGGATAAACGAAAGATGCATCCCTCAAAACTGATCTTTAATATCTTTTTTAATCCTAGGACCTTTTTCAACCTTAAGGAAGGCTCTACGACATTGGTGCTTACTATAACCATTCTTATTAAAAACACTAAGGAGATGGATTTTTCATCATTGAGGTGGTTTTCATTAGAAACTCGTAACGCCCGAGTGGCTAAGGTGTTGAGAACACCTAGCTTTTGAGCGAGGAAATGATGCAAATTCACATGAAGATATTGTTCTGTGTGAGTTTTCTTCCGAAAATATTGGTTGGAGAAAGAACATCATGTCTCTTTGAAATAAGAACATCGAGGAAAGGGAGGTTGCCATCAATTTCACATTCCATAGTAAACTTTATGTAACTAGATTGATTGTTAAGATGTTGGAAAAAGAGCTCCAACTTTTCCCAACCATGAGACCAGATGATGCAAGTGTCATCCCAAACCTTTTCCAAATCTTAGGTTGGAATCGAGCTGAGGAAAAGCTCTTAAATTTAAAATCTTCCATAACCAGATTAGTCACTCTAGGGAAAGGGGGGAACCCATGGAAATGCCACAAGTTTTTTCATAAAATTCACCTTCAAAACTGAAGAACATAGAAGTAAGACAGATTTCAACCAAATAAGTTTTATCTGGGTATGTAATGCACTTGATGACTTCAATGTCCTCGTTAATGGGGATATTAGTGTATAAGGAGACCACATTGAAACTCACCAAATCATTACCACAATCCCTCCTTATACCCTTTAATTCGTTAATAAACTAAGATGAATATTTGATAAAGGATTCAGCAGGGCCAATAAGAGGTTTTAGCTTATTGGCTAAGAACTTAGCAAGAAGATAGGTCATCCCTCAAATGGTGTTGATAATGGAATGTAGGGGAGCCCCTTCCTTATGGATCTTTGGAAGACCATAAATCCTAGGAGTGAGAGGGCTACTCTCATTCAGCTTCTGGCTAAGGGAGTTAACAGTGCTACTAGATTTTATGGCTAGAGAAATCATCTTAGAAATATTATTTAAGGGTTTATTATTAAGTTTTCTATAGCTCCCACTATTACAAAGGTGATCTAACATTTTTCTTCGATAATATTCCTTATCTATGATAACAGAAGCTACTTCTTTGTCATCTTTAAGAACAAAATTGTCCTTATTATTATGCAATGCTTTGAGAGCCTCAAACTCATCCTTGCTAAGGTTATTCTTGGGGGGATTAGCCTTTCTCAAGAAAACCACACAGTCTTGTCTAATGATATCCTTAGTAGAGTTTGGTAAGTCCCTTATCCCGAATTCAATGTCACATATAATATATTCCACTAGGATTTTTCTAGGAGCAAGGAAACAATTTAAACCTTTCTCTAAAAGACTATAAACAAGAGGATCAAAAGAAAAACGGGAAAGATTAAAAACTCTATTATTAAAAGGAGTGAAAGAAATTATATTTTAATTATTAATATTGTTGTTAGAATCAATAGAAAATATATTATTATTATTATTATTATTATAAAATAGATTATTATTATTATTATTACCAATTTCTTGGGAACAAGTGGAATGAGAACAATCCGCAACATTAGAGACCTTTGGATGCTCTGGATGAATGGAAGAGAGAGGATGAATGAGAAGTGGAATATCAAAATGAAGGGATATATTGCACTAGTCCCTTGGAGAAACTTTGGAATCGATTAAGTGATTCAGCTCATAGAGAAACCCGGAAACCTTGTTATCATTGCACTAGGAGGGTTCGGCTCCAAATTCCCGAAGAACAACTTTGCTGATCCAAGAATGCAATGCAGAGACTTGATTTCTATTCATCTTGCTAACATAAGAATAACAAAAAAAAAATAGGAAAAAATTTTATGGGAAGCGGATTTAAATAATAAAATTAATTTAATTCATTATTTTGATTTATATTTATATTTTTTCCATTTTCTTATTACTATTTTTAGTTTTATTGCTTAGAATAGTTAAATTTGACTTTATTATTTTATTTTGTCTATTTATTTATTATTTATTTGTTTGTTTACTTATTTGTTTTCATTTTCTCATTTCTATTTTTCAATTTTATTTTTTTAAATAACTAAGTTTGACCTTATTATTACTAACCTTAATTTTGATTAAAATAATAATATTAATAGAATTAAATTAATTCTTTATTTGCAGCTAATTTTCATCCATTACTTTATTTTAATTAAAAAATGTTTATTAATAAATGATAATTTTTTAGTCAAAACTAGTTGTTATATTCTAATGGCTTGAAAACATCTCTCTTCATCTATTTAATCTAATGTCATGATCTTTTTCTTCATCTTGTCTTGAAGATGAACCGCACTAGACGGTCCGAAATGGTCCGAAATGCGTCGACTAAAAGTTCTTTTATGTGATTTTTACCGAAAGATCTCTCAACATTCATAATATGGGTCATAGAAGCCTGAAATCAGATAATATCAAAACAATTTAATCATAAACTTGATTACAATTTTTCATAATACAATGATCTCTTTAATAAATGTAAAGAAACATTTGATTATCAGACATAATAATAACTGATATCCTTAAGACTTCTTGGACTTCATCAGGAGAAATTTAGTAAAGAAGGGTATAAATAGAGAAGTATTGTAATCTAATTAGATAAGTGACAATGCATGGTCATTATTATCATCCAAAATTAATAAAAAGGATAAAAATTTTAATATCAAAACATACATAATTATGAATTTTCTCCTTCAGCTATTATAATATATATCAAATATATACTTTGAATTGTTATAATCTGGCCACATGCATAGCCCATCTTATCGTCTTCATTTATTGTTGTATGGCTCATTTACCCCCTTCATGCATCACTTTCATACATTCATCCTTTATGGAAGATGATATTATGTCTCTTTCTTCCTTGTCCATTCTAATATTTTCATGGTGGTGGCTCATTTTGCGTCAATCATGTCTTCTTCCTATAATAGACGTAGAGTTTATGTGGAATTTAGTGTTGGGCAGTCCATGGGATCTAGTATGGATTGTGGATGCATATTTGATCCTCTCCTTTCTAATGGTAATCAGGGTAATGATTCTTTGAATGATATTGTGAAGAATTAATCACATTTTCCTCATATTTTAGTTTAAGAGTTTGTATTCATAACTATTCCTATAGTGAAAGATGTTGTAGTCTAAGTGGCCCTTTTTAGTGCATTTTCTTGTATATCATTTCAATGATCTTTGGACTCATTTATTTAATCTACACAAATGGATTTCAAACTCATTCAAACTTCAGTTAAAAGAGAAGGCTTTTATTTATCCCTATGCAAGGGTATTCTTCATTATTGAATTTAATCCTAACAAATACAAGGATTTGATTTCAAACTATGGACCTAGATTTGGGGGAGATTCAAGAATATGTGTGAAACTATGAACTCCATCCTTCAAATTAATGATAGATATGCTTTCTTCAACTCCTATGTGGGTTGGAGTTCAAAATTTCCCCAAGTTGAAACACTCTTCAATCCATTGAAAAATCCATTAGAAGATACTATAATCGAAGTCTTCAAATAAAGAGTCAAAACACCATAACATAAGCTTAAATAAGTTGTGGAATGGAATTCAGCAAAGATTTTTTGAGACAAACAATTTTGATAGGTGAAAAATACACTAGCACACAAAAGTTTTATTATGAACATGTTCCGTGCCATTGTAGATTTTGCTTTGAAACAAGCCTTAAGTAACAATTTTCCCAAAAGGGCCAAGTCAAATTAGAAAGCATAAAAAAAAACCAACTTGGTGGGTTAACATTGAGGAAGACCCACCTAAATTTTATTCTCCCATGGAAGATCCAAAAGTGGATTGAGAAGAAAATAAGGACAACTTGGTGGATTCATAGAAAACTATGGATACTCCACGAAAAGAAAATCATCAATCTCAGCAAGGATTGTCACAATAAGATTTGGTGGAAGAGGAACCTTCTTTTCTCTCAACTCTAGCTCAGGATGATAAAAAATGAATCAAAATCAATATTAGTAACTGCAACGCAATTTTGAAATTAACAAAGGTTAGGAAAACATTGTAAATCCAATGAAAATGTAAACTTGACTAACTCAAATGAATGTGAGAAGAGAAAAAAAAAATTAAATGAAAAGAAAAGAGAGAGACAAGGTTGAGGAAGGGAAAATGAAGGCTCATGGCTATTGGCCTTCCCCTTACCCCCTAGCTCTCCATATTTCCTCCTTCACTTTGATTCTCAATGATATTTTTGGGGAAAAGAGAGAAAGAGGATAGACTGCCAAGAAAGAATACTATAAAACCAAGAAGAAGAAGTTGTTACTAAAAAATTCATCAAAAGCATAAGCCTTGAAGCCTAGAACTTGAACTCAAGGACCTGGTTGACATTCTAAATAGTAAGATACATTTTGTTATCTTATTTTTCACTAGTTTTACATGCAAATAAATAAGCCAACAATCAACCTAGATCAAAGACTACATAGAGAACATAAACCTTGTATCCAATAGAAGAACAAAGGTCCTTGTATAGTGTAATGCAGTCATTGTACAAGGCTAAGAGAATGATCAAAGACATATTTAAACATAGTATCCATGTTGGTGAATGGAATGGAATATAAGTTCCTTGTTCATAGTTGTAGAGCCCCCAATTAGCCTATAGACAAAGTTAAATTCAACAAATTATATTAAATCACATAAGATATAAGAACAATTAAAACATACATATCAAAACAAATCAAGATTGGAAAAATATATTATTTACATTATGTAATGACTTCCACAAAAATGAATCTTATAAGCCAATTTAATTAATCTTATACAATATGTAAATGGCTTCCACTAAATGAATCTTATAAACCAATTTAATGATTATTTGCCTACGGTGTGCCTTTGCACCTTTAGGAGCAATTTCTAGTTGTAAACTTGGATGAGAAAAGATTAAAATGTCTCACAACTCTTTTTTTTTTGGGTATTATTACTTTATTAAAAATCATTTAATATTGACTTTTAATGTTATTCTTCCCAAATTATTTAGAGGGGTGTATGCAACCACTAAGGATACTACTTGTTAGACACAAGGGTAGAGGAAAGGAAATGAGGGAGGTGGTGTATCTCTTGATAGGATAAGAGGGGTTGATCAAGTAGGAGAGGGGGCGTTCATTTTTGGAAGGAAAATACTTGGATCTATGAAAAAAAATTGTGAAATGTGAGAGGGAGATTGGTTGTTGAGCTAAAAGAAGGTGGTGGAAGGTTGTGATACTAGTGGGTTGGGTGTTGTTCTTAAGATTTAGGCACAATGGGCTAGGAAACACCACAAGGTTTCATGGAGCTAGGGCACTAGAAAGATTGTTTTTGGTTGGATGTGTGGTTAAAAATCTAATTGGGTAAGGATGTTAGATCTTATATGGGTAAGGATGATTAAAAATCTAATTATATAGCCTTATTTGCAAAAAAAGCACAAGTCATTTATATAAAACTGCATTATTGGAAAAAAATATATGAAGAGCTATTCCTCTTGCTATTAACTATTATGTTGTCATTAACATCTAAATAAATTACTATAATTTACTAATTCAATTATTGTAAATGAATTATACTTTTAAAAACTAAAATTATTGATATCTTAAAATATGATATTCTAACTAAAAAATATACAAATTATTTACCCATATCTAAATTATAACAAAATATCATACTTAAAAAATAAAATAGGTTTACAAATACCTCACTATGAGAGGTCACGGGGTCAATTCTCCTCGACACCATTCAGGTTAGGCTCCGAAATGAGCCAGCAAGACTGATCCCTTTGGGTGGATCTACCTGAAACCATTTCTGTGGACATAGTGATCACCAATCTCTGGAACCCATGAACCACATCGAAAGAAAAGAAAAGAAAAAAGTTAAAAAAAAAAATTTATCTAAATTAAAAAATATAATAAGTACATAATATATTATGATCATAATTTTTCCAATATGATTTTACACTCGTTTAATTATGAAAATTTAAAACACCACTCAACCTTCTCTCACACATTTTCAAAATGTCACATTGTATTCTTTCACAAAGACTTTTATTACTGTAATACAAATTAAACTAACATATAAGTGAGAGCCATGGGCCTACAAAGTAAAACAAACTTACAACAAAAGCTTGTAACTTGGCTTCCACTCTTCTCATTAAAACAAAATTCCTAAATTTGGGAAATCATTCACAATCAAGAAAATCTAACAAAAGACGTATCTTAAAGGGAAAAAAATATTTCATAATAACATGAATTAGATTATGGGCACATTAAACATAAGCTCTTGAGAACTCTCACATAATTAAAGACACACCATACAAGGACATAACTAGCAAGAGTATAAAATAAATTATATGTAGAACCTTAACCCCTTTACGATCAAGAAAATCTTGTAGAAATATGGTAATAGAATTGTAACTTCTCAAGAAATTAATCAAATCAAGAGACATAATTCTACATTATTTCTCTATGGAAAGTAATTCACAATTTAGAACAACATGCGCAAACATGCATCATCAAATACAAAGGTACACAGATGTTTCTAGGCGAAATAAATTGTTAAAAACCCCTTAATCTCATTTGCATAATTCAAGTGAATTGAGAAAAGATTACAATTTTGATCTCTCGCTATAAGGACAAATAGCAAGAGTAAACTTGTTCTCACTTTGTCTACACTCGTGTTGCCCGCACTCGCGTTGTCTGCACTACCGTTGCTCTCACTCGCGCTACTTGCACTTGCTATGCCCACACTTGATCCTATTTCCTTCCACAATTCCTGAGGAAATAGACCGCTATTTCCCTCTTATTTTCTTGCATAATTCCCAAGGATTGATCACCTGATCAATAATATAAATTGTACACTCATTTTAATATATATTAATTGTACACTGCCTTGGAATATCCACCACAAATGAGAAATTAAATTTCCTTGCATGCATGAGCTATTTTTGGTTGATTTATTAGTTAACTGGATGATATCTAAGTTATATTGTTGACCTACTGCACAACTGACCTTCCACTAGTTCTATTAATAATTAGAACTAGTTGAACTTAATACAATTGGAAATAACTGACCTTGATTGCTACAAATTAGCAATCAACACATGCAAACTAAACTCCAAGCCCTTAACTCAGATTTAATGAGTTAATTGAGTGACAAGAGTCATGTCACACAAGTTAACTACCTCTAAGTTGTTTTTTGATGTTCCAAACTTAAACAAGAATGCAACATAATACAGATATAACCATAAATATAGATACGTAGTAGAAATAACACTTCATTTCATTAATATCAAAGAACTGAAATATGCTTACACACATAATGAAAATAAAATAGCTCGGGTGATGGTAGCTTATCTCTAAGAAGAGATGTGGCGCTACATGCCTCTGAACTTTGTTCCAATGAGGCTGAAATATCTATTTATTATTGAGAAACAATGGAAAACCCTAAACATCCAAGAACCTAACCCTAGGAGATGAATCGCAAAAAATTGTGGGCCCTATTGGGGTAAAATGGTACATCAACTCCTCAAGGTCGTAACTTTGGCATACGAACTATGTTTGACGTGCACAATACCTCGTTAGAAATATCTGTACGAGGACTAAAAATTTCAATTGCAAATTTGATTCAATGACTCATGTCTATCTGTTTTACAAACAAACGTCGTTTAGGACCTCAAAACGGCTCTGGAAGTTCAGGGCCTGAAAAACTGCCAAAAATATTAAACTGTACTACAATTAAGGAAACTGAAAACTGAAAGAAACAATGGTGGGGTCCAAGTGGAATAGGAGGGTGGCTAAAAATATCCACCTAGATTAGGAACACAACATAATACAGATATAACCATAAATACAGAGATGCAGCAAAAGTAACACTTCATTTCATTAATATCAAAGAACTGAAATATGCTTACATACATAATGGAAATAAACCAACTCAGACAATGATAACTTATCTATGAGAAGAGATGTGGTGGCTACATGCCTCTGAACTGTGTTCCAATGAGGCTCAAGGGTATATTTATTATTCAGAAACAATGGAAAATCTTAAACATCCAAAAACCTAACCCTAGGAGATGAATTGCCAAAATGGTGGGCTTCGTTGGGGTAAATTGGTACATCAACTTCTCGGGGTCATTACTTTAGCATATGATCTTTGTTTGAAGTGGAAAATGCCTTGTTAGAAATACCTATTTGAGGACTACAACTTTCGATTGCAAACATGAATTTCTCATTTTCCAAAAAACATCGTTGAGGGCATTAAAACGATTTCAGAAGTTTATAACCTGAAAAACTGCCAAAAATAGTAAATTGTGCTACAATTAAGGAAACTGAAAAACTAAAAGAAACAATGGTGGGGGTCCAAATGGAATATTCGGGTGGCCACCAATATCCACCTAGATCAAGAATGCAACATAATACAGATATAACCATAAATATAGAGATGCAGCTTAAATAATACTTCATTTCATTAATATCAAAGAACTTAAATATGCTTACATACAGAATGGAAATAAACCAGCTCGGCCTATGGTAACTTATCTATGAGAAGAGATGTGGTAGCTACATCCCTCATAATTGTGTTCCAATGAGGCTCAAAGTTTTATTTATTATTTAGAAACAATGGAAAACCCTAAACATCCAAAAACCTAACCGTAGGAGATGAATCGCCAAAATTGTGGGCCCCATTCGGATAAATTGGTACATCAACTTCCCAGGTTCGTAACTTTGGAATATGATCTTTATTTGACATGCACAATACTTCGTTATAAATATCTATCCAATGACTAAAACTTTTCATTGAAAATTTAATTTCTCGTTTTCCAAAAAAGCATCGTTTTGGGCCTCAAAACTGCTTTGAAAGTTCAGGACCCAAAAAATGCCAAAAATAGTAAACTGTGCTAAAATTAAGGAAACTGAAAAGTGAAAGAAACAATCGCGAGGGTACAATTGGAATGAGAAAATGGCCACCAATATCCACCTGGATCATTCCTCCCCCCTTAAGAAGCAATCGTCCCCACTATGTTAATAGCCTCCATGAGATGGTGAAACTTCTGCTAAACTTTGTCCCTGGTGAGCCACTTTCCTTGGTGTAGGATTTAACCCTGTACAGAAATTAACTACAAAAAAATTCTTAAAAAATATAAAATAAACAATGGCAAGAACATAAACATGAAATACATATACACAAATATTTTCCCATAGATCCCAAAATCGGGACTACCAGATTCTTTTTCATTCTATTTCTTTCAATGTTACAATACATATATATACATGTTGAATCATTCAAAAACCCTAATCCATTAACCCTGGATTATAACATAGTCGTAGTTCCCTTGACTAGATCTACAAAATAACATGGATAGAAAACCAACATGCCCAAAACCATGTGCAAAACTCATGCACAAAACCATAGGTAGGTCTTCCCCCTACACGGGGTCTGCCCTGGACCCCGTGTAGGGGGGCTACCAGCCCCCCCTACAAAACCCCCAAAAAGGCGAGCTGTCACCCCCCTATGACCCCCCTGCTACCCCTGGTGCAACAAACAGAGGTGGTTGTCACCCCCCTTGTTACCCCCCTCGCATGTGCGACTAGTTCTGGAAAGAATATAACACATACCCAACATTTTCTCACTTGTTTTTTTCTGTTCCACACAGGGGGTCACAGCAGAGATTAGTCATTGGTCCATCCTAAAACACCCATTTATTCTCTACACCAAGAAAACTTCTCAGTTCTCACTGACTTTATCAATGCATCTATAACATTATTCAAATTGTCCACCTTTACAAAAAACACCTTTTTGTCCTCAACCATATCCCTCACAAAGTGATACTGGACATCAATGTGCTTTGTCTTTGAATGATAATCAGGGTTCTTTTCCAAGAAAATTATATTTTGGTTGTCACATTCTGTCCTTATATCTCGTTGTACCAACCCCATACTTGAACACAATATCTGCAACCAAATTGCTTCCTTTCTTGCATGAGTGGTTGCCATGTATTCATCCTCTATAGTTCAAAGAGCCACTATAGATTGTCTTTTTCTCATCCAACTGACTGCACCTCCAAATAGGTTAAACACTTACCAACTTGTAGATCTTCTCTGATCTATATTTCCATCCTAGTTTGCATCAACAAAGACACGGATGTCCAAATATCTGTCCAATCCTGGTCTTCCTTGGTAGCATAGACCATAATCACTAGTGCCATGCAAATATCTGAAAACTTACTTCACTATTTTCCAATGCTCCTTCCCTAGTTTTGACATAAATCTGCTCAATACTCCCACTACATGTGAAAATGTATGGTCTAGTACAAACCATTGTATACATCCGACTACCCACAACACTTGCATATGGAACACGAAACATGTCCTCTTCCTCTTCTTGTGCCTTGGGACATTGTTCAGCAGATAACTTTACACCCACTAGAATAGGAACCTTCACCGGTTTACTATCTTACATATTAAACGTCTGCAATATTTTCTCGACATACTTCCCTTGGTTTAACCAGAGCTTCCTCTTTTTCCCGAACTTGTTTAATTTCCATAACCAAAATATAGTTTGCAGCACAAAGATCCTTCAGGTCAAATTTGGAGGACAATTGGGTCTTCAAATCCTGGATAATTTCTTTGTCATTTCCAATTAGCAACATATCATCCACATACAAGACCAAATAAATAACATGGTCACCAATTAACTTAAAATACACATAGTGATCTATTTTCCTTCTAGTGAAGCCAAGTACCTGTATATATGTATCAAAATTATGATACAACATCCTTGGTGATTTTTTTAAACCATACACAGACTTTTGTAATCTGCATACCAATTCCTTCATACCCTTCACCACAAAGCCTTCAGGTTGCATCCTGTAGATCTCTTCTTCCATATCTTAGTGAAGAAACATTGTCTTCACATCCATCTATTCTACCTCAAAATAAAATGTAGTAGCAACGGATAAAAGTAATCTAATAGAAGATACCTTGGAAACATGAGAAAAAATATCACCAAAATAAATTCCCGGCATCTGGGACTAACATTTTTCTACCAATCAACCTTTGTATTTCTCCACCTTGACTTTTTCATTCATCTTCTTGTTAAACAACAAGTTCCTTCCAATAGGTTTCCTTCTAGCTGACAACTCCACTAGATCCCAAGCCTCATTTTTATGTAAGGATGCCATTTCATCAACCATGGCCTCCTTCCAACTTTTCCATCCTTTGAATACACTACCTCCCTAATGGTTTTGACATCATCATTAGTGATAGATAAAGAAAAATTTGAATATGAATAAGATGGACTATGCATTTCTCATTACCTTCTTTCTTTAATTGATATTCTCAAAGCTATGGCTTGTGGTTCTTCCTCTTCTGAATCTTGTTATGTTGTAGAGTTTAGTTCTTCCTCCTTTAGCTCAAACTCTATCTTATCAGACTCCTTTGGTAGGACTTCACGTTTAATAACATCTTTCACCTCTCTAAACACCACATCTCGGTTGTACACAACCTTCCTTGTTTCTAGGTTCCAAATCTTATAAAATTTTAAACCATCCTTATACCCAATAAAGATGCACCTTTCATATTTATTATCCAACTTGGTTATTTTCTCCTTTGGAACATGTATATATGCATCACATCCAAATACCCTCAGATGTGAAAGAGAGGGTTTCTTACTAGTCCATACCTCATATGGAGTCTTATCCTCCTGTTGTAGTCCTGTGATTTGGTAGATTGGCATACCAAATGACAAGGCAACATGGAACCAGTCTTTAGAGTTCTAGGACCTAGCCTTCCCAGACTCAGAGTGGGATCTCTCATATTTTTTGCAAAGGATATGTGCTTGTTTGCTTTTTAAGGGTTGATTTTAGGCTAGTTATTAGGTACAAGGTTTGTTTGATTATTTTGGTTGGACATAATGATCAAAGAGCATAGATAGAATGAGGAGATCTCTAAGTCATTAGGCAATGGAGTCAAATGGAAGTCATGATAAGTTCATAAAAGGATCAAGGAGTATCATAGGGAAAATCTAACTTGGCCAGTGGATCTTCAAAGTTTTTAGGATAATGAGATGAACATTAAGGATAAGAATGAAAAGTAGGACAAAGGGAAATTAAGAATCCTTTATCATGTACTTTAAACAAGGGAAATATTTCAAGGTAACTGTTTGAAGCAAGCCAAAGGACAAGGCAAACCATAGACTTATTTGGACAAAATTTTAATAAGCAAACCTTTCAGACAACAATCCAGCAATCAAAAGACTACTTTCAGACAAAGAAAACAGATAATATAACAGTAAGAGCAGCCTAAGATCAAACAAAAATAATCTAATCTTATTTTGACTAACCCTCTAGGGATATTTCAAAGAAACATTTTGAGGTAGCCCAGAGGACAGGGCACACCATAGACTTCCCTAGTTTAGACTCTACTAAGCATACTTCAAAGAAGTTTCAGAAACAATGTCTCAAGTTGTACTCAAAGGAGCATGGAATCACCACTAATTTCCTTGGTTTCACTCTATTGAAATCATTCCTTAAAATAACCTCTCAAGCCATACTCAAAGGGACATGGACTTACCAAAAGAGAAACTCCTTGGTTATACTCTATTGAATTATTCCTAAAATAACAAGCTAGATGGAACTGGAGGGCATTTAAGAATCCTCCAATCAGACCTTGCAGAAGAAAACATTAAGACAGTGAAGAGAAAACAGAACTAAGATGCTTTTAAAAGACATTTCTTAGCCTAAAACTTTTTCTCTTTTGTAACAAAGAAAGATGAAAACATAATGAAAACAAGAAATAACAATAACAGATAGAAGCAATTCACCAACATCCAAGCTCAGGGATCCAGTGATCTAGCCTCCTCCATCAACAAACAAATCGGGGCATCCACAAGATCCAAGACATCAATTTTTCTTCAACTTCCAAGAGACTATGTATTACTTCAAAAATTCATCAAATGCCAACAATAAAATGAGTTCAGATGCAGTATTTATGCTACAAATGAGGAGGTGAAGGATCAAGATAGGGTTTGAGTATCATTAATTACAGAGTAAGTGCATTCCTATCCTTGAAAACCATGTAAGGCTTAAGGCAGGAATATCTGCAGCTACTTCTCTGTTTCAATAACTCTATCTTAACTTCCTAAGGAAAAATAGGTGAAATGTTTGACTTTAAGGCTTTGTAATAACTTTGCAATAACTATTGAGCTACTCAAAAATATCTCTGATTGTGTATTAACTGCCCAATGCCTTTATGGAAAGAAATCATGTTGTAGGTGGCAGTTAAGTCTTTGGAGGAGTAACTGCTTCTTGATTTAGTTATTCGAGGTTGTCTTTGGGTTAATCTGTCTTTGTTTAATCATAAAACTCTGCCTTAGGCCCTTGAACCTTGATTTTCCTTTATAATCTGTATTACTGCCTATATCCTTTATTTCTGCCTGTCTTCACTTTCTGTCTTTAATCTCTGTATTATGGATTAATCTCCTTGATTTGATTTTTGATAGGAGATTATCCCTTTAATCTTTTTTTTCTTCCTTGTTTGATTCTGTGTATGCAGGGATGCAGCCTTTATGTGTTGGAGGGTTTTATAACCCATCGATGATCATGATTCATTAAGGTTTAACCTTTATGCAGACCCCCTGGCTCTTTCATATTAATTTACCTCATCATCCAGAGGTTAATTCCATCATTTTTCTTGACTGTCGGAATGCTTTTTGGGCATTACCACCATCAAAAACCTGCAAAACACAAAAAAAGGTTTTAGCATAAAAACCTACGAGAGGGGTAAAACTGCATTTTTTGGGTTTCTGAGGCATCGGGAGTGATCTGCAGAGGAGAAGGGAGTGCAGGGGCATGATTCCAAAGGCGGAACCATGAGAAAATTCAAATAGAGGTGAAGAATGTTGATTTTGGCGCGAGGAGGAGAAAGGTGGTTTTGGAAAACCACAGTGGTTATCGCGTGGTTTGATAGCGGTAAGTGGTACTAGGAGGGGGCTGCATGATTCCACTAATCGATTTCCGCATGGCAGGGCGAAAACTGCCCATTTCGCGTGGGTCAGGGCCATTAAACCCTATCGCAAAAATCTGTGCGATATTCGATCTGAACCGTCAGATCTCAAGGAGTGAGATCGACGATGCGAACAGAGTCTAGAAGCGGGGCGCAAGTTCACAAGGTGGAGCCCACGGACACGAGGCAGAGTTTTATTGGATGAAGGGTAAGTGAAGAGCGGGGCCTGGTCTTGGTGACGTGATAAGTTTTGTCGGGTAGCACGGAGTTGTGCAGATGCGGGATAAAGGGCGGTGTCATGATGACCATTGGATCAGGGCCCAGGGCTCAAGATCAACGGTCGAGGTGGTTCGGAAGAAAACGAAGAGGCGGGGTGAAGTAAAGGGGGGAGGTGTAAAAATAAAAATAGGGAAGGGGCTAGAAACAGGCGGAGGAAATGGTTTTATGGGCGTAAGGGGCTAAGGCTTTAGGCCGAAAAGGGGCTTAAGGGTCTTTTTTGTAAAGAGGGCGGGTTTAATACAAAGACAGGGTTTTTGTAAGGTTTTTAAAAGGGTCCGCTAGGCTAAAAAGTTAAGTTTAAACAATGTAAAAAGGACTTTTGCATTATTTAAGGATTTTTAGACAAAAATGATGAATAAGGGGGGGTATGAGGGCCTGTGAGGGGAAAGAAGAAATGGGTTTGAGATGGGAAAAGGGAGTGAATGAGAGTGTAGATGAGGTGATAAAATGAGGCAAACAGGCTTAGAAAATGGATTCTTCTTTAGAGTAGCAGGATAAACCTTGAGAAGGTAAAAGATGAATTTTTTAGTGAATTAGTTTAAGTTTAGGATGATGAAGGCAGTGAGATTTCCAGAACTCACAATATTTCTCAAATCTTGTTTCTAGAAATATTAGGATTATAACTTAGTCATCTTTTGATATCAGCAAAAATTACTGATGACTAACACCTCCAACGTTAATGAAGGTGATATGTTAACCAGGTAACATGTAGTCTCCACTGCCTCTTCTTAGAATTCTTATCCTAACCTGACACCACTGAGCATGCTTCTTGCATTTTCCATCAATGTCCTATTCATTATTTCTATAACTCTATTTTGTTGAGGTGTGTATGGAGTAGAATTCTATTGTTTTATACCACACTTCTTACATAACCCTTCAAATTCCTTCTTGTAAAACTCTCCACCATTATCTGTCCTCAACACCTTTATCTTCTTAACTGTCTAGTTTTCCACCAAAGCCTTAAATTCTTTAAATCTGTCAAAGACTTTAGATTTCTTCCTGATGAAATATATCCATGTATTCCTTTAGAATTCATCTATAAATGACGCATAGTAAACATACTTACATAGTGATGGAACTGGCAGAGGTCCAAACACATAACTGTGCACAAACTCTAATATCTCCTTTTCCCTCTTAGCACCAGAGAGGAAACTCGCTCAATTTTCCTTCCCATTAACATAATGTTCACAAAAATTGAAATCTGGAGAGCAATTAGACATACCTTATACCATACCATTACAATGAAGTATTCGAAGGCCCTTCTCTCCAATATGTCTAAGCCTTTGATTCCACAACATGGTATTTTCTCCAAAGACCACAAGATTTTCATCTCCACTTTCAGGAACCACAACACTGTTGCACCCATCAATAACAGTGCTACCCAGAATCTCGTACAAAGTTCCAATCCAAACTCCCTGCATCAATACCAGTGCTCCCCGAACCATCTTGCAGGTATCCTTATAGAACACTATTTTTACACCTGCATCATCCATCTTGCTTACATAAATCATATTTTTGGCCAATGCAAGAATATGCAGAACACCAGGAAGTGTTCTAATCCTTCCACCTTGCAACTTCATTTTTACTTTTATGCGTCCGACGATTCTGGACTTCCATTTATCCCCTAGGAAGACATAACCACCATCATATTTCTCATACTCACAGAACCACTCCCTATGGGGAATGAAGTGAAAGAATGCATATGATTCAATCAACCATGCTTCATGATCTACATGTGTCCTTGAAGAAGAATCCAAATACACATCCCCACATTCATCTGAGGTGGTTTTCGCCTCTGTAGAAGGAGCATCATCAGACCCATTTCATTTCTCTGGAGCTTTAGATCTACAGTCCATTTTGAAGTGCCCTTCCTTTCCGCATTTCCATCACACCTTTACAGGTTTTCTCAAAGATTTAGATCTCCCTCTAGATTTATATTTCCCACTCGAGGAATTATTTTTATTTATGTTATGGGACCATCCTCGTACATACAAGGCATATCCATTCTAGCCCTCCATATTATTCCATTTCATTTCCTCTGACAGCAAGGATGAGACATTTCATCAAACTTCAAGGTATTTGTATTGCTACCTATTGCAACAACCAGACTATCCCACAAATCTGGTAGAGAACATAGAAAATTGATGCACTTATCTTCATCTGAGGTTTTAATATCAACAAATAAAAATGACTTACCACGGTATTAAATTCATTCAGATGCTCTGTCACCAAGTCTCCATCCTTCATCCTCAGGTTATATAGTTTTTTTCTATAGGAACAGTTTGTTCGCCAGAGAATTAGATTGGTACAAAGTCCCTAAATTGTCCCACAAATCCTTTGTCGTACCTTCCCCTGAAACATTCAAAAATATTGAATCTGAGATACACAATTGTATTGTGCTCTTTGATTTTCTATCCAACCTTTCCTAGTCTTCATCTGACATTGCTTTTGGTTTAGTCCCTAGAGCTACCACGATCCATTGATCTTTTTCCACCAGCAGATCCTCCATCTTGAGCTTCCGCAAATCAAAACTTTGACCATTAAATTTCTTGATCTCTATTTTTCCATTTTTCTCCATCTTCTTTCACTGCAAGAATCGATCCCCTATATCTCCCACTGAATAGGGTCTACCACAAGCCCGAAAAAAACCCCCCAGTAGCAAAGGAGTCCCCTTGAAGCCGAAAAAACTCATATACTGAATTTAGGTTTTACCCCTGAATAGAAATTACCTACAAATGAATTATTAAAAAGTAGAAAATAAAAAATAGCGATAACATCAACATGGAACACATACACAAATATTTTCCCCTAGATCCCAAAATTAAGACTACCAAATTGATTTTTCATTATATTCCTTTCAAGTTTACAATACATATATATACGTGTCGAAGCATTCATAAACCCCAATCCATTAACCCTAGATTAAAACATAATCATAGTTCCCTTGATCAGATCTACAAAATACAATGGACAGAAAACCATCATGCCAAAAACCATGTGCAAAACCCATGCACAAAACCATAGGTAGATCCGCACACCTAAAATTGGGTCCAAAAAACATTTCCTGGGCCGCTGCCCTGAACCCCGTGTAGGAGGGCTATCACCCCCCAACAGGGGGAGTTGTTGCCCCCCCTATGACCCCCTTGTTGTGCCCATCACAACGTATAGGAGGGGTTATCTCCCCCGCCCCCCACACATGTACAACTAGTCGTGTAAAGAATATAAAACACACCCAATAGCTTTAACAACCTAATATAGTTGGATCTTCTATTGGAAATTTTTCTTGATCTGCATGTCCATGATCCAATCAATTGTGGCCTATTCCATGCAATCTAGGTTTATCTCTATTGGTGTGAGTTGTTATGTAATGTCTTATGTGTCTAGTAATGGTGGAAAGTATGGTCGAAGGCGGCCCACATTGAACATTGGGTGCAGGGAAAATAATGGTGGAATTTTTAGCTTGGAAGAATTGTCCCCTACACCCTTAGTGATGGTGTAAGGCCCATATCAGAGTATGTGAAGCTTGCGGTGGGGCCAAGCGAGGAGCTCCTTCTGCAAATGTAACCAAACTTTTTCACCCACCTGGAACTTTTGTGGCACCCAATTTTGATCATGTCAATTCTTGTAATTATAATTGGCTCTATCCAATATTTCATGGACCTGTTGAATATGGTGTAGGTGCTCTTCCCAACTCTGGATGAAGATTAGGATGTCATCCAAATATACCACCATGAATGAGTTGGTGAAAGGTCACAAGATGTTTTCCATCAGCCTCATGAAGATTACGAGGGAATTCAGAAACCCGAAAGGCATGACCAGCCATTTGAAAATGCCCTCCTTGGATTTGAAGGCAGTCTTCCACACATCGGAGGGTTCGATTGGTACCTAGTGACAACCAGACTTCAAGTCAATCTTGAAAAAATATTTTTCCCCCTTGAGCTAGTCCAAAAGTTCATTAATATGTGGGATTGGATACCTATTTCGTACAATGATCTTGTTCAATCCATGATAGTCAATACAAAGTCTCCATGTCCTGTCCTTCATCTGTACCAACACAATTGGGCTCCCACATGGTGATGAACTTTCCCTGATGTGCCCTTTCTGCAACAACTCCTAAATTTTCCTCTTGATTTCATCTTTCTCCATAACATAGTGTCAATAGATCAGTCCACTAGATAACGACGCACCTAGGGTCAGATCGATGGAGTGCTTGAACGAATAGTTTATAAGTACCCCTATAAGTGAGGTGAACATATCTCTATACTCCTCCATGACCTTGTCCATCGGCTGCTACCATGCGGAGGAGCCCTATCAGGAGGTCGTGGCCACAATATTTTTCTTTCCCTAAGGGTGAAAAAATTTCCCAGTCTCAGAAATGATCTTACTACATTGCTTCGTAGTGATAAAAGAGATGGTGGTAGGTGGCGATACCTCCGATATCCTGTAAAAATTATTTCCCAAAGTAATAATAATACTGTGAGGCCTAGACTCATACACAACGTGTCTCTTCCACAAGTATGGTTTTCCTAATAATACATAACAAACTTCAAGAGGAGAAATGTCACACAGTACCTCATCTGTGAAAGACTTGATGTTGTAGGGAATGCGACACTGTTGGCTAACGCAAAGATTTTTTCCTTGGTGAATCCACCCGATGGTGTAAGGTTGTGGGTGTGTTATGGTAGGTAGGCCCAGTCACTTCACGAGCTCTGCTGAAATGAGGTTCTTTTGGATCCTGCTATTGAAAATGAACTATAGCAGAGAACCCCTCACTCAGATATTTGATTGGAAGAGGCGTTCCCCCTCCTCTAGATCTCTGAGCTCATTCTTCTAGATCTTGGTGGTGGCAACAATGGAACTAGGGTTTGCGTCAATGATCTGCTTCAATTTTTCACTCCCCTTGTCATGTTCTGACTTATAGTTAGAACATGCATCTGATTCAGAAACCTTCAGCTCGACCACCAGTGACTACTTGGCCCAACACTCACTTGCGTTGTGAGTGGGGCTCTTGTGAAACTCACACCATTTTCCTGTGACCTTATTTTTCTTCGTGGTGTTTTTCTTTGCTTGTGGCTTCAGCGGGTTGTCCTAGGCTGCCCCACCTTAGCTTTGTTCTTTATTTTGCAGTTTTGGGGTGCCTTTCCCTTGCGTTAGATTTGTAGATCCAAAGTCTCACTTCTTCTACCTAAATTTCTGCTCGATCTTGGAAACATATTGGTATGTTGCACCAAGCGAGGAGATGTCGAGGAACTCCATTTCCTGCTAAATGTATTTATGCAAACAATTGCGGTACTTGAGCACCAAATTTTTCTCTGAATCTTTGATACCCAACTTTGTGCGCAAGGTATGGAACAATTTCATTAGCTCATGCACATATTGATCCCTTTATTGCAGCAGCGTAATCCATTGTATGTACTTTTCCTCATAGCTTCCGAGGGTGTAATATTGTTCCTTGATGGCATCTCAGAAAGAATTCCAAGTGGGTGCAGCTGAAAAAAATGAGGGTTCTCTCTCATCCCTCTATTTGTAGTAGGTTTCCCTCCAGTCCTTGACATGGGGGTGGCTTTGAGGAGTACAAAAGTAATATTTTCCCTATTGGAAAAATAATGACCTAAAAAATATCCTTCCAATAGATTTAACCATCTATTTATGGCTTCTTCATCTATCTGAACTTCAAATATGGGAATTTCAAAGTTAACTTGTACCTTGAAGGGCCTAGAACCTCCAAAGTGGCTTCCGGATAAAGATCTGTCGCATGTGCGCATTCGCCGAAGGATCTAGGAAAAGTTTTCCATCATCGCATTCCTCTGTCACTCAAGGACTTCTTCGAGCAATATTTTGAAAGGATCTCCTGCTCCCTCATATTTCTTATCTTCTGCCATGGGAGGTCATCGGGGTTTGTGAGGCTAGTCTTGCAAAGGTTCAACCAGTGAGAGCCCTGACTCCTTATACCATGACCTCGTTGGGGACATGCAAATAAAAATAGAGAAAGAGAAGACTGTTAATGATATGATTGATTTGAAATTAAATAGGAACACACCATAATATAGATATAACCATAAATATATATATGCAACAGAAATATCATTTCATTTCATTAATATCAAAGAACTGAAATATGCTTACATACAAAATGGAAATAAACTAGCTCGGGTGATGGTATCTTATCTCTGAGAAGAGATGTGGTGGCTACATTCCTATGGATTGTGCTCCAATGAGGCTCAAAGTTCTATTTATTATTTAGAAACAATGGAAAACCATAAACATCCAAAAACCTAACCCTAGGAGATGAGTCGCCAAAATTGTGGGCCATGTTGGGGTAAATCGGTACATCAACTTCCCAAGATCGTAACTTTGGCATATGATCTTCATTTGACGTGCATAGTACCTCGTTAGAAATATATTTCCAAGGACTACAAATTTTTACTACAAACATGATTGAAAGACTTGTGTTTTCCCATTTTCCAAAGAAACGTCATTTAGGGCCTCAAAACGGCTTCGAAAGTTCAAGACCTGAAAAATGCCAAAAATAGTAAATTATGCTACAATTAAGGAAACTGAAAAAAATTAAAGAAACAATAGTGGGGGTCCAAGTGGAATAGGTGGGTGGCCACCAATATCCACCTAGATCAGCTAATGTGGAAATTTGAATTTTCTCAATTTGACAAAGGCAAAGTCAAATTGGACTTTCTTGCTACACTTCTCATCACTCCCTCTTAACAATAAAGGGATTTTCAACCATCGCTATTTAGCACCTGTGCAATGCATTATAGCACCACCTCTCATTTTTTTTGTTTCTATTGCAACAACTGCAACTGAGAAGCATCCAAAAAAATTTGAATCTACTATGTATACAACTATCTACTGGGAAAATTGTGTTGTTGTTGACTCTGCTACTGAGCCTCTTGCTCTGTTGTCAACACTCCTCTACACTCCTCAATATCTGACTAACACCGATCCTCCTGACATTGAATATTATGGTCTCTTGTAGCAAGGTAATGATCCATGAGGACACCTCAAAGAACCCTGCCCAATGTTTTGCAATTTTGGGGCTAGGGATCTGTTACACAATAAATTTTCACCATGCTGACTTCCCATCCCTGATCTTGAAGTGCCCCGTGAAAAAACCTGTGCAATGTTTCCATCATATTAAATATGTAAATACATCCCCTGAAGACTCAAAGAAAACTGCCTTGGAAGAATACTTAAGGAACTTGGTCAAAACCCTAATTTTTTGGGTCAGCGTGTTTCCTAGTTTCATGCTTGTGTTGATGTCATATTGATGGTTCTGTCTTAGCACCGCTAACGCCATTATTCTTGGAAAAACATGATGATCCTTTTCTGGCAGTGTTTCCTCAAATGGAGGATAAGCTTCGACCTCTAGAAGTTCCAAGGAGGAAAATTGGTTGTTAGATGGTGATGATAGAGTCGAGCTCTCTGATTTTAGAGCTTTGATCTCATCCATGGGGGTTTATCCCTTAGAAAGTGGACCTTCCTCCTCCATTCATGGGCTCCCAACCTCTTCTCCCTTCCTATAAATTGGTCCCCATCCTTCCACTACTGGTTGGTCATGGTTGGGACGGTCTGAACTCTAGTTCCCTTTACATTCTTGCACTATGATAATGCCTAATTTGTTTAGGAAAAGGAATGCTTTAAAGCTTCGGTGAAGGACTCTGATTTTCACCAAAGGGAGGCCTCCAACATCAAGGCCTGGGATGTAAGCTCTTACTTTTTATATTTATCAATAAAACATCTGATGTTTTCTTTCTATATTTTTCTAATCTTTTATGAAAATATTCTGGTACTCCTTGATCTATTAGATAGCTAATTTTTAATGATTATTATGTATTGGATTATGTTTTTTGTTGCCTCTTGATCATCTGCAGGTATTCGCGTGCCACCAGTAGCAAGGATAAAGCCTAAAAGGATCGTGGATCATGACCATCATCAGTGGGTTCAAACATAGCATCAAGAAAAGGTACCTTTATCTCCTTTCTTGTCGCATTTTGAATATTAGCTAAGAAAGCTTTGCATTAGAAATTATCTCAAGTTTCTAGACCCACTCTAGGGCTAGATAGATCACCTATGTCCACAGAGGGGATTTATCTTGACAACAGAATTGGTGACTCCTCTCAGCATATGTTATCCTCCTCATGTTGGCTATCAAAAATAAATAGGCACTCGTTCACAATAATGGGGGGAAATTGAAAGTGAACATCCTATGTGTATTTCGGGTAGCTTGTCGTTCTTGAACATGAAACTCATATGCAGTTTTTGTTGGGTTGGGGATATCCTCCATTTGTCATTTTTCCTCTGTGGTTTGGGAAATCTATTTTCCTCCTATTCAATCACAATTTTTGTCATCATGACCTATGATCCTATTTGAGTCACCAATTTTGTTGTCAAGATAAATCCCCCCTGTGGATAGAGGTGATCTCTCTAGCCCTACAATGGGTCTAGCAACTTGAGATAATTTCTAATGCAAATATTTCTTAGATTATATTCAAAATGCGACAAGAAAGGAGATAGAGGCACCTTTTCCTTATGCTACGTTTGAACCCGTTGATGATGACCTTGATCCACGATCCTTTTAGGCTCGCTCCTCACTACTGGTGGCACACAAATACCTGCGGATGATCAAGAGACAACAACAAACGTAATCCATTACATAATAATCATTAAACATTAGCTATCTAGCAGATCAAGGAGTACCAGAATATTTGCATAAAATATTAGACAAATATATAAAGAAAACATCATATGTTTTATTGATAAATGTTAAAGGAAGAGCTTACAACACAGGACTTGATGTTGGAGGCCTCCCTTTGGTGAAAATTTGAGTCCTTCACTGAAGCTCTAAATAATATCTTCTCCCAAACAACTTAGGCGTTATCACAGTGCAAGAATGTAAAGAGAACTAGAGTTCAGACCAGCCCAACCATGACCAACCAGTAGTGGAAGGATGGGGACCAATTTATAGGAAGGGAGAAGAGGTTGGGAGCCCATGAAAGGAGGAGGAAGGTTCACTTTCTAAGGGATAAACCCCCATGGATGAGATAAAAGCTCTAAAATCATATATATTGACTCTATCACCACTGTTTAACAACCAAATCGTCACCTTGGAACTTCTAGAGGTCGAATCTTCTCCTCCATTTGAGGAAACACTGCCAGAAAGGGATCAGCGTGGTTTTCCAAGAAATAAGGGGGCTGGAAGCGCTAAGCCATAACTATCAATATGACATCAGCGTGAGCATGAAGTTATGAAATGCGTCGACCCAGAAACCTAGGGTTTTGACCAAGTTCCTTCAGTAATATTCCAAGGAAGTTTTCTTTGAGTCTTCAGAGGATGTCTTTACATATTTTCCATGTTGGAAACATTACACAGGGTCTGTCATGGGACACATTAGGATCAGAGATGGGAAGTGAGCATGGCGACAAATTACTATGCAACAGATGCCCCCTAAAGCATGAATTCATAATGGGGAGTGATGTCCGAAATGCTTTATGAACCAAGGCAAAGAACTCAAACCACCTCCAAGAAACCTTCCAAATCAAACATATTACAATATATGACATTTCTGGAATGAATATGCCTAACCACATATCTCTGAGCTCGGCATCAATAATGCATGAACCCACGGCATGGTTGCAGCCATCCATACAAAAAGATCATAGAAATGGATAAGCGGTATGGACGCAGCCATCCGTGTAGATAGGATCATGTATATAATCATGAATACTTAATAACTCCCCGCAACCTAGATCGAAATTAGATGTTATCCAAGGTCTTCACTGTGATCTTAATCAACCCATTGTATGTATCTAGACATGTGAATAGATGTGTTGACGTCGAACATGGTAAAAATTACCTGATTACCGGTCAATAATGAAAATCATTAAAAGGCACGATAGAAACCACCAATAATGACGATGATCGTCAAGGTACAACATCACAATCTACAAGTGTGAATGAATGTGTTGAAGTCGAACACTTGCAGAATCATTCGATCTAAGGCCAATGATGTGAACCTGTCTTCGAACACAAAGAACTTTCCATTGAGGTATGCAAGCTCCAAGGTACTAAAAAGAAGTTTCCAAACCACTTTCCCAGATAATGAGCTGAAGTTGACAGGAAGTGATTCGTCGAAGGAGGGCCAAAATGATTCCCATATCATCGACATGAAACAATAGATATCTCAAGATGATAGGAGTTATTTGGGATTGTAACAAAGGAGGTCAGATAATCAAAGGATGTTTGATAAAAGGGACTTCTCTTGAACATAATGGTGACACAACTCTGGAGTGCGGCATCATTTGACTCAAATGGGATCAGAGGTCATGATGACAAAGATGGTGATCAAATAAGAAGAAAATCGATTTCCCAAACCTGCAGAGGAAAAATGACGAATGGAAGATAACCCCAACCTGACACGAACTGCAAATGAGTGTCATGTTCAAAAGTGACAAGCTACCCAAAATACACCTAGGATGTTAATTTTCAATTTTCCCCTGTTATTGCTCATGAGTACCTCTTTATTTTTTATAGCCAACGTGAAGAGGATAACATATGTTGAGTGTATAAGTTCATTCTTCGAATGAATCCATCCTAGTAATTTTAACTAGTCCTAGGAAGCAGGAACTCGGCCTTCTAATAGTGACAAGTCTTTCACCGTTTAATCTTTAATGATTCCAACGAAAGGTTAACTTGGTAAATTTTCATGTTTAAGGATTTTGAAAAGAAACGAAAAGAAAACTCCATCATGTCCTTTTTCGTAAATCGTCTCTCGAATCCAAAAGGGTAGAAAACAATAACCGAGAGAACCTCTTGACCATGTTCGATCAAGGTATTCCTATTTTTTAAATAGTGAATCCCAGCCCGAAAAAGGGGTAAATGTATCCTAAGACTACGTGAATTCATTTACTTTAACGAGTTTGAAATGATAAGTACTCAGAAATATTTTCATTTTTCGAGAGTCTAAAAAGAGTTAAAATATGACTCCTCCTGGAGGAACGAGTGGTATGAAGGGAAGCAATTGGTTCCAGTCATAATGGAACTTCTCAAAACACACAGAGGTCAAGAGGCTATCTAACAATACCACTCATCACACTGGTTCCCCAAGAAAGGGTAAAACATCCAAGTGAAAGTGTATGATCGACCAAGCATATGGTGACGATGTAGTGAGAAAACCAAGGTTCATCTGGAAAAAACAAGTTGATAAAATGGTATTCACAAGAGGTAGGATGAGAATGGTTTCATTTTTACACAAGCTTAAAACATGGTAAACTTTGCTTGAAATTGGTTTCATTTTTTCACAAGTTTGAAACATATGGATAAATTATGCTTGGAATTGGTTTCATTTTTACGCAAGCTTGAAACGGAAACAAAATATGCTTGAAATAATTTTGCATGCCCCCAGCATAATAACTCAATTCAAGGTACATGCCCCCAATTTTTAGCTCACTCACCTAAGTAGACTACTAGTTACTAACAGGTGGATGGAATGAAGGTTCAATTACGAGATCAAGTGAAAGGCTCGATTGGTAATTTACGGGATATAATCAAAGATTCGAATTGAAAGGGGGTTTGTTTCACTTTTTAACGAGGTTGGAACAGTAAAATAACTATCCTCATGACACCTTGTTTCATTTTTTAACGAGCTTAACACAAGAAAAGGAACTATGCTCTGGAGAGCTTGTTTCATTTTCTAAGGAGCTTGACACAACAAAAAGGAACTTTGCTCCAAAGAGCTTGTTTCATTTTTTAAAGAGATTGACACAAGAAAACAAAATCTTCTCTGAAGACCTAATCATGGCCCATAAGAGGTCATGGCTTCCAAGAGGTTCTCATCATATGGGAGAACAACACTCTGGAAATCAGGTTCCAATGCCCCAGTACATGGTGCACTATATCACTGAATGGTTCATTAGTAGACACATGCATGGAACAGTTTGCCACATAATTAACCTGTGGCAGGGAATATACCACTGGAATGTAATAACCGTTAAGGGATGATGGTTTATTGGGAGCCAAATTAGGACTAATGAACGACAGTTGATCAATGGTCACAATTCTTCCTTCATGTGGAAAACAAATCACAAGAAAGGGATAAGAGACAATAGCTCCCATGACATAAGTATAGTCACGCCCAAGGAGTAAGTTAAATTCCAAAGGGCCTTGGAAAACCATCACGTCTATATAGACAGACTTTCCTCCCAAATTAATAGGCAACTTAGGAAGGATCCCTAATAGTTGATTGGTTCCTCTGTTCAATGCAAACAGATTCTAGGTAACAGGAACAAGATGCAGAGAGCCAAAAGCTTTCCAAGTAGTTGAGGAGAGAATACTAACAGATGCGCCTTCATCAATTATTGTGCTAGGTATGGCCACATTACAGGCATGTACTTTTATCTCAAACGGCACGTAATAAGGAAGACGATATCCTATCAGTAGATTTCAATCAAATGAAGCAACTAGACTACTTGGAGCGGGTGTCACGGGAACAGGAGAACTATCCCCTTGCGTTATAGGAATGGGACCCTCCTGTACCGTGGGAATGGGAGGATTTCCCTCCAATTCATGGGAATCTAAAGAAACAAAAATAACCTAAGTGGTATGATTTTCACTCTCTATAGGAAAGAATTGATCAACTGAAGTTGGAATTGATTCAATCAATTTCTCAACCAATGGTTGGTCGGGAACAGACTCATGGGTTTCACTTTTGGAGAGAGTGGGATTGACCATAGATGACTTCTGAGCAATCACTTGATCAACTAGTGAAGGATCAGGGAAAATATTCCAATAACCAGTGTGAAGACAGGGTTGAGAAGCAGTAAGGTCATCCAACACTTTCGAGGCTTCATCCATATAAGGACAAAGGTGATTCCCTTCACATAACCTACAAGGAAATTTTACTTTACCTTTTTTCCCATGGACCTTATTATCACTAGTCAAGGGTTTGTTACCAGTATGATCTCTATAGGTTGATGAGAAATGTTTATTAGAGTCAGTGGACCATACTTCTAATATCCTAGGAATGCCAAGACAATCTCTCATAAGGTGGTCACCCTAACATAGCTTGCAAGGGAATTTGACTTTGCAAGACAGAGTGGAAGGTTTTTCAACATCAGTCACATCAGTAGCGATGGTCACTTAGCTTCCCCCTTGTTTATTTTTCTTCTTATTCTTCATCCTCTTCTTCTTATTCTTAGCTTCCTGGTTACTATAATTCAAACTTTCACTAGGAGAAGAGGAAGAACGGGGTGAAGAAACAGGCGAAGAAGGTGAGCAATAAAATTTAGGATAAACCTGATGTTGACATTGTTCAGGTGGAGGTGAACTTGGTTGAGAAGCATCTTGGACATTTGGAACCATGGGGGTTGAAAATAACCAAACTGGAAAACCAATGGTTAATCCTAGGAGGGACAACATTGCCATATATGGAGCACCAACATTTCCAAAAGAAGGAAAAGGGCCATGATTCCCATCTGAGGGGATTCCCTGATTGGTAAACTTAGGAAATCTTTCCATTAGTCTCAACCTAAGATCTTCTAAGTGGTTTTGCAGGGGTAAGATAGTATTCCATGGGAAATAATTTTTAGAAATTAAACACAAAATAAATAAAAAACGGTGAACTAGGCATAAATTATTACTAGGTATCCGTGAACTGCAATATACACCTTAGCAAATAAATTCACCAAGGACTTAATGTATAACAACCAATCTCCCCGAATTTTGTGTTTGGTGTATCATTTCTACAAGGCAGCTGACTTGGTTACCTATGGCAGGTTTGCAACCTAGTGGTGTCTCCCAAAATATACGCGACGATATGTGGGAGTCCAATCTGTAGTAGTGTTGTCTAATGCGTAACCGTTTGATGAGAGCACCCCAAATATACTTATCATACATCAATATACTTCCATATGTGGGATGGGATATCACCCTCGGATTGTAACGTAGACTGTTAGTGACAACTCCTATCTTTAATGACATTGAAACACGTCTCTATCCTAGACCTCTAAATGTTTGCGTTGATTCCAAATGATCCTTAGGTTAAATGAGGTTCATTTTAAGTTGACCTTGATTAAAGTTTTGATTTCAAGGCTCAAAATGATGTCACCTGAATACCTATAATGCAACTAGCATGAGAAAATGATCCTTTCAATTCAATGAATGTTATCTAGTTTAGGGAAGATTTTCAAACATTGATGCAACAAACGAATATTTTCCTAACCATATCACTTTCACTGTCCCAATTCAAGTCAAAACATTTAAAGATGAAAATTATGTAATGCAATCTATGAAAAATTTCTTTTTTTCTATAAACTATGCAACTGTAATCTATGCACAATTTCATTTTTTTCGAAAACTATGCAACTATAATCTATGCACAATTTCCTTTTTCTTTTTGATGAATAAGAATACAATAAATGCACTTTTCGATGGAATGAGAATATACTTAATGCACCTTCCAATGAATGAGAATGCACTCAATGGACCTTTTATATTTCAATCATTAAACAATCTAATCTGAGTTCAATGATAGATCTCAAAAATGACTTTTTAATGCAATTTGATCTAATGCACTTTAACAAAAAGTAAACTTTGAGATGAAAACTAAATGAATGTAAAATAAATTTCTTCCATGGTCTCAAAACAACTAATAATACTCAATCAACAGCAAATCACTATTCCTTCCAAACACATAAGCAAAAAACAATAATTTTTATTGACTCAAAGAATCAAAGACTCAACCAAAATTCACTTTTACCACTTCAAGTATAGGATGGATTTTTTCGCACCACAAAGAAACTAACACCGAAAAGACAAAATTTAATGCACACGGAGTAGGAGGATGACTTCAGAGATCAGGACACACTAGGCCTTTTAGCAAAAACCCTAAAAATTCTCAAATTTAAGGATCAACACTAATTTACATAGCAAAAATCATTCTAACAGGGTCTTCAACACTACTTTAGACCCCCAAACCTACGTGGGCAGCACTACTCTACATATCAAAAATAGTGTTGGTCTACGAAACTATACCAGTGCTAGGAGAAAGTGAAAGACAGGGTTTTCAACGCGAATGTACTTATAAATATCTGCATTGGCAATGCAACTGTGTCAGAAAAAGGCATGTTGGTCGAGGAATTCTTAGGAAAATCAATCCAGGCCAAAGTAGGAACCTAGACCTGACACTCTAAACAAAAATTAAAACACTATGCAAACCTATAGAGACCTAAACATACTTATATCTCAGTGGTCGATTAAACTGATCAGAGATCAACCCGAGAAAGGAAGGCTAAGAGACTAAAGCTCCCCAACAAAGTTGTCAATTATGTTGTCAAGATAAATCCCCTCTGCAGACAAAGGCAATCTCTCTAGCCCTAGAGTGGGTCTAGCAACCTGAGATACTTTATAATGCAAAGCTTTCTTAGCTAATATTCAAAATGCGACAAGAAAGGAGATAGAGGTACCTTTTCTTGATGCTATGTTCAAACCTATTGAAGATGATCTTGATCCATGATCCTTTTAGGCTTGCTCCTTACTAATGGTGGCACACGAATATGTTGAGATTCAATAAGATGATGATCCTAGTGAAAATTAAGCACCTACACTAGGTGGGGCCCACAGGCTATTTTTAGGAATATGTCTATTTTTAGAATGGTGTGAAAATTCTATTTATAGCAGAAGTCTATTTTTATAATGGTGAGAAAATTATATTTATAGATGAGGTTCTATTTTTAGATGCATGTGCGAAGTCTACTTATATATCACATGTCTAAATATAGAATGCATGTCAATTATTATTATCTCTTAATAATAATTGGACAATAAATATTAATCTATTCTCTTGAAGCACTTGATTTCAGTTAATTGAAGTGGCAAACAAGTTAGCTGAAGGAATTTCGAGTTATAATGTTGGTTGGTGGGACATGCAAGTGGACTTAGTTTTAACTGAGTGATTCGAAGTTGTAACAGAGTTGGATGTGTAGTTATGTGAGTTGTAAAGTAGTTTAACTCAGTTAAGTGAGTTAAACTCAGTTGTGCTAGTTGTAACTAGTTGTAACTAAAGATACACTAGTGAGAGATCAGTGAATTAAATATTAAACTAATTCACATGTAGTGATATCACATGAAACTGAGTATTTACTACTGTTAACTACATGCATGTCAGATCCAGTGGAGACCCAGTTGAGAGATAGGTGAAAGGGACAGTTTGACTATCAGTTGTGACATTAGTGGGTGCACTCATGCAACCACACACACATTGGAGATGCCAATGAGGATTGCACAGTTAAGGCAAGGTAGGATCTCATTCATTCATGGATTGTCATCTGCAGGGATTGCATAGTGGAGGCAGGTTGTCAGGAGGCAGTAAATTAGCGCATGTATTTGCCAATTTTTGTATGACAGTGTGAGACAATTGTATATTGTACTGAGAGCTCTTGGATTAGAGTTTTGTATGATATTGTTTCATGATCCATGATATATACATAATATATTATAGTGGGGTTTTTAGCTTTATGCTTTCCCGGTAAAAACATCTGTGTTCTGTATGATTGATCTTTCTTCATGTGTTTGCAATTGGTGATCGTGTTTTAAATTTCTGTAAGGATTTTTGTTGAAGTGATTCTATATTTAACAGTGGAATATAATTGTTAGATCAAGAGAATCTAAGAAATAAATCATTTGTATTAAAATTTCTACATGGTATCAGAGCAAAGAAGATTGCAATTTTGAAGCAGTAGCTAAGTTTGTTGGTGGAAACAATTCGAATTTGCTATAAGAATTTCTTGGTGCGACAGTTGAGTAAACATCAAAATGGATTTCAATGGCTTGCGGCTAGATTATGCACTCGAGGGTAGCTTGAACTACATTTCCTGGAAGGACAGGATGGAGGTGGTTCTTGAAGATAATGGCTTGAAGTAATTCATCGACAATGATGCTCCTAAGCCCACTTCAATGGATGTTGCATTACTTGCCGAATGGAAAAAGAAAGTAGTGAAGACGAGAAGGATTCTGTTGGAAGGTGTACGAGACCATATTGTCTCAAGCCTTCATGGGAAAGCCACTCCATTTTTTATGTGGAAGGCTTTGACGGATCTTTTCCAAAGCAACAGCGACCATAGGAAATTGGCGCTGAAGGATAAATTCAGAAAGATCAAAATGGAGAAGTGTGACAATATTCCTAAGTGTCTCACAAAGTTTGTCCAATGTCGAGATGAACTGGGGAGTGTGGGAATCATGATTGCTGATGATGATTTAGTGAGCTTGGCTCTCTTGGGACTTCCCTAAGAGTTGGCACAGTTATCAAGAATCTATCAACGGACGAGAAAAAATGTTGGATTGGGAACGGATGTGGTTGGATCTAGTGTGTGAGGAGTTCAGGCAGAACACCAGAGATGGCTCCTCATCAAAGCATGATGATGAAGAGAATTTTTCTTTGGCTGCCAAGGCAAGGAAAGGGAAGGGGAATAAATTCCATTCAAAATCTGGGTCTAAAGGTAAGAATCTGGATTTGTCCAAGGTGAAGTGTTTTCACTGTCACGAACATGGGCATCTTGTCACTAACTTCCCACAGAAAAAGAAGAACAAGAAGGCTGCTGGAGTTGTAGCTGGTGAGGCCCTTTCCTCGCAATTTGAAATTTATTTCTCCTTGATCGCATGCTTGGTTTCAAGCGCAATGAGATCAGTGTGGTATATTGATAGTGGTGCTTCCTTCCACATGAAGGGAGATAAGGATATTTTCAGTGACTTGGAGGAGAAATATCTCCATATGCATAAAGAGATGGGCGACAATGTATGATACAATGCGACTAGTATTGGTACCATTACCTTTGAGAGGGAGTCAGGTAAATCATTTCAATTGAAAGATATTATGCATGTTCCAGGTCTGAAGAAAAGCTTGGTCTCAGTCGCGATGTAAGAGGATAGAGGCTATGACATTGTTTTCAGCGATGGAAAATATTTCCTACAACATAAAACAATGGGTCAAGCCAAGTGGATAGGGATTCGAGTTAAGGATCTCCACAAGTTGGAGGTAGAAGGTTGTGCTGCAATGATAGGCAAGGCAGAAAAAGTGGTGAGCCCGGATGAGGGCGAATTATGGCATAGGTGATTGGGCCATCTTCATCATGGAGCCATGAAATTCATGTAGCAAATATCTAATGGACTTCCAATGGGAACACTTGCTTAGTTAGATCAGTGCAAGGGTTGCATGATGGGGATGTATGTAAACTCCACTTTTCATGAAAAGGAGAACCGTGCTTCGGTGATCCTAGAGAGAGTTCACACATATGTGTGTGGACCATTCTCGGTTGCTTCAACAACAAAACAAGGTATTATGTTATTTTTGTTGATGAATTTTCTCGTAAATGTTGGATCTTCTTCATGCAGAATAAGGATCAAACATTCTCAAAGTTCTGTGAGTTTAATGCATTGGTGGAGAAAGAGTTGGGGAAGCAAGTGAAGGCTCTACGGAGCGATAATGGTGGAGAATAAATCTCGAACGAATTCAAATACTTCTGTAGCAAAGAAGCAATTCAAAGAGAACTCATATCGCCTCATAACCCACAGCAAAATGGGGTCATAGAGAGGAAGAAAAAAACGATCATGGGTGTTGCACGAGCTATGCTACATGATCAAGGCCTACCAATGCATTTGTGGGTGGAAGCATGCAACATTGTGGTTTATGTGCAAAATTGTTGTCCTCAAAGAGTACTTGGCATGAGTACACCTGAAGAATCTTTTACTGGTAAGAACCGGATGTTTCTCACTTTAATTTTTTTGGCTCATTTGTTTATGTGCATTTGACCAAGAATGCCAGGAAGAAGCTGGAGTCGACTGCTAAAGTTGGGATATTTTTGGGGTACACAGAAACACCCCATAATTATCGTGTGTATTTTCCAAACAATCGAATGACTGTGGTGCGATGGGGTATAAAATTCAATGAGGAGAAAGCCATGAAGTTATCGCTTGAGAGGGAGCTAGACTTACATGTAGAGGAGGAACTTTTGGTTCCCAAATATGAGTCTCTAGATGTGGATCAGCCACAAGAGGAGGTTCATGGAGTGGAGGAGTCCACTCCCGCAGAGCCAAACATCAGAACTGGCAGAAGGTGTACCACAAAAGCTGAGAGGCTGAAACTTGATACAGCATAGAATGTAGGAGTCCCTACTTCACAACGCAGACAAAGACAGCCTCCTGATCAATTCACTGGATACATGGCTCTCATGAGCAAATGTATTGTGACTGCGCCATCTTCCTTTCAGGAAGTAGTGCAGGAGCCCACATGGGTAGATGCAATGGTGGAGGAGTATGACTCCATTGTCAGAAACAGTGCTTGGGAAATTATTCCAAGGCCAGTTGATAAATCAGTGGTAGGCTTGAGATGGATCTACAAGGTAAAGCAAGATGCTGATGGATTTTTGAGAAATACAAGGCCAAATTTGTGGCCCGAGGCTTCTCACAGATCGAGGGGATATATTATGAAGAAACCTTTGCACCTGTTGCACAGTATTCTTCCATAAGGAACATCCTTTCTCTCTCAACACAGATGGGTTGTCACATTCAGCAGATGGATGTGAAGAATGTGTTCCTTAACGGGATCATTGAGGAAGAAGCGTACATTGAGTAGCGTGAAGGATTTGAGATATTTAGCAGCGAGTCGCATGTGTGAGGATTCAAAAGAGCGTTGTATGGGTTGAAGCAAGCACCCCGTGCTTGGTACACTTAGATCGATAGCTATTTCACTGGACTTGGCTTCACCATGAATGAGGTGGATGCAAACCTATACCAAATTATGGTGGAGGGTAAGATTTTAATCATTGTTATTTATTTTGATGATTTAATACTAACTGGTGATGAGCAGCTGATACACTCATGCAAGGAGGACCTTGCAAAGGAGTTCGAGATGAAGGATATGGGCCTCCTTCATTATTTCCTTGGATTGGAAATATGGCAGCGAGAAGGTGAAATTTTTGTGTCTCAAGGCAAATGCAAGGGAGATACTGGGTAAGTTTCACATGGGGAGCTGCAAACCCATGGATACTTCTCTTCCAGGAAATTAGAGGAAAAAGGACACTGCATCTAGAGAGGTAGTGGATGCTACTGTCTATCGACAGTTAGTGGGTTCGCTAATGTATTTAGTAAATACAAGACCTGACATATGCTATGCGGTGAACCAGCTTAGTCAAGCGATGGTTAAGCCTACCACACTCTTTTGGAAGGTGGGCACGCGTGTCTTGAGATATCTCAAGGGAACATCTGAGTATGTCTTATGGTACATACAGATGGAAGAGGTGAAGTTGCAGCGCTTCACGGATGCAGATTGGGCGGGCAACCCAACAGATAGAAAGAACACATCAGGAGGGGTCTTCAATATCGTATCTATAGTTGTTTCTTGGTACAGCGGGAAACAGAGATTTGTGGCACTCATTTCAGCGGAAGCAGAATACATGGAAACAAGTCAAGCTACATGTGAAGCTATCTGGATGAGAAAGATCCTAGTTGGTTTGTTTGGTTCTCATTTAGATCCTACAGTGATTCATTGTGATAATCATAGTTGCATTATACTCTCGATTAATTTTGTGTTTCATGATAGATCTAAGCATATAGATATCTGGTATCATTGTATCAGAGATTGTGTGCAGCGGAAGATCATGTTGCTTCAATACATTCCTACGGAAGATCAGGATGCAGATATTCTGACGAAGGTGCTTACCAAGAGAAAATTCAAATGCCATAGGGATAGGATCGGGGTGAAGGATAATCCCTTTATTGTTGAGACGGAGTGTTGAGATTCAACAAGATGATGATCATAGTGAAAATTAAGCACCTACACTAGGTGGGGCCCGCAGGCTATTTTTAGGTGTATGTCTATTTTTAGAATGGTGAGAAAATTCTATTTATAGTGGGAGTCTATTTTTAGAATGGTGAGAAAATTCTATTTATAGATGAGGTTCTATTTTTAGATGCATGTGTGAAGTTTATTTATAAATTGTATGCCTAAATATAGAAGGCATGTCGATTATTATTATCTCTTAATAATAATTGGACAATAAATATTAATCTACTCTCTTGAAGCACTTGATTTTAGTTAACTGAAGTGGAAAACCAATTAGCTGAAGGAATTTTGAGTTCTAAGGTTGGGTGGTAGGACATGAAAGTGGACTTAGTTGTAACTGAGTGATTCAAAGTTGTAACAGAGTTGGATGTGTAGTTATGTGAGTTGTAAAGTAGTTTAACTTATTTAAGTGAGTTAAACTCAGTTGTGCTAGTTGTAACTAGTTGTAACTAAAGAGACACTAGTGAGAGATCAGTGAATTAAATATTAAATTAATTAACATGGAGTGATCTCACATGCAACTAAAGATTTACTACTATTAAATACATGCATGTTAGATCTAGTGGAGACCCAGTTGAGAGATAGGTGAAAGGGACAGTTTGATTATCAGTTGTGACATTAGTGGGTGCACTCATGCAACCACACACACATTGGAGATACCAATGAGGATTGCGTAGTCAAGGCAAGGTAGGATCTCATTCATTAAGGGATTTTCATCAGCAAGGATTGTGCAGTGGAGGCAGGCTGTAAGGAGACAGTAAATTGGCGCATGTATTTTCCAATTCTTGTATGATAGTGTGAGACGATTGTATATTGTACTGAGATCTCTTGGATTAGTGTTTTGTATGAGATTGTTTCATGATCCATGATATATACATAATATATGATAGTGGGGTTTTTAGCTTTATGCTTTCCTGGTAAAAGAATCTGTGTTATGTGTGATTGATCTTTCTTCATGTGTTTGCAATTGGCGATCGTGTTTTAAATTTCTGCAAGAATTTTTGTAGAAGAGATTTTGTATTTAACAATGGCAGATAATTGTTAGATCAGGAGAATAAAGGCAATACATAATTTGTATTAAAATTTCTACAGAATACCTGCAAATGATGAAGAGGCAACTGAAAATGTAATCGAATACATAATAATCATTAAACATTAGCTATCTAGCAGATCCAGGAGTACCAGAATATTTGCATAAAATATTATACAAATATAGAAAGAAAACATCAGATGTTTTATTGATAAATATGAAAGGAAGAGATTACAACCCATGCCTTGATGTTGGAGGCCTCCCTTTGGTGAAAATATGAGTCCTTCACCGAAGCTCTAAAGCATTCCTTCTCCTGAACAACTTAGGTGTTATCACAGTGCAAGAATGTAAAGGGAATGAGAGTTTAGACCAACCCAACCATGACCAACCAGTAGTGTAAGGATGGGGACCAATTTATATGAAGGGAGAAGAGGTTGGGAGCCCATGAAAGGAGGATTAAGGTCCACTTTCTAAGAGATAAACCCGCATGGATGGGATCAAAGCTCTAAAATAAGAGAGCTTGACTCTATCACCATTGTTTAACAACCAACTCATCGGACTAGAACTTCTAGAGGTCAAAGCTTCTCCTCCATTTGAGAAAACATTTCCTGAAAGGGATCAACATGATTTTCCAAGAAATAAGGGTGGTGGCAGCGCTAAGCCAGAACTGTCAATCTAACATCAACACGAGCATGAAACTAGGAAACACGCTGACCCGGAAAACTACGGTTTTGACCAAGTTCCTTCAGTAATCTTCCAAGGTAGTTTTCTTTGAGTCTTCAGGGGATGTCTTTACATATTTTCCATGATGGAAACATTGCACAGGGTTTGTCACGGGGCACTTTAGGATCAGGGATGGGAAGTGAGCATTGTGAAAAATTACTATGTAATAGGATCTACATTGCCCCACATCACTCCCAGAGGTATAGTTGCATGTGTAGGTTTTAACCATGTACAAAAATTATCTACAAACGAATTCTCAAAACATAAAATAAAAAATAGTGAGATAATAAAACATAAAACAGATATGCATAGATAATTTCCCCTAGATCCCAAAATTGGGACTACGAGATTGATTTTTCATTATATCCCTTTCTATGTTACAACACATATATATACATGTTGAAGCATTCATAAACCCCAATCCATTAACCCTAGATTAGAACATAATTGTAGTTCCCTTGACTGGATCTAAAAAATATCACGGATAGAAAACCATCATGCCTAAAACCATGTGCAAACCCATGCACAAAACCATAGGTAGGACCACCCACCTAATATAGGGTCCAAAAAAATTTCTCAGGCTGCTGCCTAGGACCTCGTGGAGGGGGGCTACCACACCTCTGATGTGCTTGGCGCAACGAAGGGGGGGGCGGCCACCCCCCCACTTCGTGTGTGGGGATAGTCATGGAAAGAATATAACACACACCCAACATTGTCCCACTTGTTGTTTTCTTTCCACAGGCAACCACAGGAGAGATTAGTCATTGATTCAACCCTGCAACACCCAATGTTTTTCTACACCAAGAAAACTTCTCAGTGCTCACAAACTTCGTCAATGCATCTACATCATTCTTCAAAGTGTCCACCTTTACCAGCAACACCTTTTTTTCATCAACCATATCTCTCACAAAGTGATACTAAACATCAATATTCTTTGTCTTTGAATGATAAGCAAGGTTCTTAGCCAAGAAAATTGCACTTTGGATATCACAATCCATCCTAATAGCTCATTGCACCAACCCCATACTTGAACACAATCTCTATAAATGAACTTCTTCCTTGCTTGCATGAGTGGTTGCCATGTATTCTACCTTTGTAGTTGAAAGAGCCACTATAGACTGTATTTTTCTCATCCAACTAACTGCACCTCCAAATAGGTTAAACACATACCCACTTGTAGATCTTCTCTAATCTATATCTCCAGCCCAATTTGCATCAACGAAGCCATAGATGTCCGAAACTATGTCCAATCCTAGTCTTCCTTGGTAGCACAAAAGATAATCACTAGTGCCAAGAAAATAGTTGAAAACCCGCTTCATTGTTGTCCAATGCTCCTTTCTTGGTTTTTTACATAAACCTACTCAATACTCCCACTACATGTGCAACATTTGTTCTAGTATATACCATTGCATACATCAGGCTACCCACTGCACTTGCATATGGAACACGGGACATGTCCTTTTCCTCTTCTTGTGTCTTGGGACGATGTTCAACAGATAACTTTACACCTACAGGAATAGGAACCTTCACCGGTTTACTATCCTGCATATTAAACCTCTGCAATATTGTCTCGAAATACTTTTGTTGGTTTAACTCGAGCTTCAAATTTTCCCAATCTCATTTAATTGCCATGCCCAAAATATAGTTTGTAGCAACAAGATCCTTCATGTCGAATTTGGAGGACAATTGGGTCTTCAAATCTTGGATAATTTCTTTGTCATTTCCAATCAACAACATATCATCTGCATACAAGACCAAATAAATAACACGGTCACCAATTAATTTAAGATACACACAATGATTCATTTTTCTTTTAGTGAAGACAAGTCTCCATATATATGTATCAAATTTCTGATACCACATCCTTCAAGACTGTTTTAACCTATACAAATACTTTTTGAACCTACATACTAGTTATTTCTTACCCTTCACTGAAAAGCCTTCATGCTGCTTCATATATATCTCTTCTTCCAAATCCATGTGAAGAAATGTTGTCTTCACATCCATATGTTCTACCTCAAAATCAAATGCAGCAGCAACAAATAAAAGTAATCTAATAGAAGTTAACTTTTCAACAGCAGAAAAAAATATCACAAAGTAATTTCCCGGCACCTGGGAATAACCTTTTGCTACCAACCAAGATTTATATTTCTCCACCTTGCCTTCTGAATTCATCTGTTTCTTAAACACCCATTTGCTTCTAATGGGTTTCCTTCCAGCAGACAACTCCACTAGATCCCAAGCCCCATTTTTGTGCAAGGATGCCATTTCATCAACCATGGCCTCCTTCCAGAGTTTTCCATCCTCTGAATCCACTACCTCCCTGACATTTATGGGATCATCATTAGTGATAGATAAAGAAAATTTGAACAAGAGGCATATGGACTATACCTTTATGGTTGCCTTCTTTCTCGAAATGATCTTCTCAAAGCTGGAGTTTGTGGCTCTTTCTCTTCTAAATCTTGTTCTATTGTAGAGTCTGACTCTTCCTCCTTTAGCTCAAACTCTATCTTCTCAGTTTCCTTTGGTAGGACTTCATGTTTAACAACATCTTTCACCTCTCTAAACACCACATCTCGGTTGTACACGACCTTCCTTGTTTATGGGTTCCAAAGCTTATAACCTTTTAAACCATCCTTATACCCAATAAATATGCACCTTTCAAATTTACTATCCAACTTGGTTCTTTTATCCTTTGGAACATGTAGATATGCATCACAACCAAATACCCTCATATGTGAAATAGAGGGTTTCTTACCAGTCCATACCTCTTGTGGAGTCTTATCCTTCAATGTTGATGTAGGTGATATGTTGACCAGGTAACATGCAATCTCCACTACCTCTACCTCTAATTCATTTCCCAACTCGACACCACTAAGCATGCTTCTTACCTTTTCCATCAACATCTTGTTCATTCTTTCTGCAACTCTGTTTTGTTGAGGTGTGTATGGAGTAGTCTTATGCCGTGCTATACCACACTTCTTACATAACTCTTCAAATTCCTTCTTCCAAAACTCTCCACCATTATCTATCCTCGAAACTTTTATCTTCTTCTTTATATGTTTTTCCACCAGAGCCTTAAATTCTTTAAACCTGTTAAATACTTCAGATTTCTGCCTGAGGAGATATATCCATGTATTCCTCGAGAAGTCATCTATAAATGAAACATAGTACACAGACTTTCCTAGTGATGGAACCGACACATGTCCAAACATATCATTGTGCACAAGCAACCGACACATGTCCAAACACCTCATTGTGCACAAGCTCTAATAACTTGCTCGCCCTCTCAGCACTAGAAGGGAAATTCACCCGATTATGCTTCCCACATACACAATGTTCACAAAAATCAAAATCCAAAGAGAAATTAGACATACCTTCTACCATACCATTACCATGCAGTATTCAAAGGCACTTCTCTCAAATATGTCCAACTCTTTTATGCCATAGCATGGTATTTTCTCCAGAGACCACTAGGCTTTCTACTCCACTTTAAGGAACTGCAAAAATTTTGCACCCAAAAATAATAGTTTTACCCAAAATCTTGTACATGGTTCCAATCTGAATGGGCCTATTGGGAATCATGATTTCCATCAGACCAAAACCCGCAGATGTTAGTCAACGATCGCATCACCAAATATAAGGATCCATGAGAGGCAGTTAGTCCATGTCAGGAAACACACTAAGAGCATTGGTTTATCCAATGTCCAATAATCTCCCCCCCAATTCGAGTCAGGTGTGTATCAAACTTGTGACCTATTCTCTGATACCACTTATTTGGAATCATGATTGTCGTTAGACCAAAAATCACAGGTGTTATTCAACGATCGCATCGCCAAAGATAAGGATCCATGAGAGGCAGTTAGTCCATGTCGGGAAACACACGAGGAGCGTTGGTTTATCCAATTCTCCCCAAACCATTTTGCAGGTATCCTTATCGAACATTATTTTTACATGTGCATCATCCATATTGCTTACAGAAATCAGATTTCTAGCCAATGCAGGAATATGCAGAACACCAGGAAGTGTTCTAATCCTTCCACCTTGTAAATTCAGCATGAATTTTCTGCATCTGACAATTCTGGCCTTCCTGTCATCGCCTAAGAAGACATCACTACATCATATTTCTCATACTCGTAGAACCACTCCCTATGGGGAGTGAAGTGAAAGGATGCACCTAAGTCAATCAACCGTGCCTTGCGATCTACATGTGTACATGAAGAAGAAGCCAAGTACACATCCCCACCTTCATCTGAGGTGGTTTTCGCCTCTGTAGAAGGGGCATCATCAGACCCCTTTCCTTTCTCAAGCTCTAGATCTATAGTCCTTTTTGAAGTTCCATTCCTTTCCACATTTCCAACGCACCTTTACAGGTCTTCCTAGAGATTTGGATCTCCCTCTAGATTTAGATCTCCAACTCGAGGACTTATTTTTTTTTATGTTCTAGGACCGTCCTCGTATAGACAAGACATCTTCATTCTAGCCCTCCATAATTTTCTGTCTCATTTCCTCCGAAAAAAAGGATGAGACAATTTCATCCAAAAGGTAGATGTATTGCTACCTATTGCAACAACCAAACTATCCCACGAATCTGGTAGAGAACAAAAAAAACTAATGCACTTATCTTCATATGAGATTTTGATATCAATATATAACAACTGACTTACCACAGTATTGAAGGCATTCAGATGCTCTGTCACCATCCTTCATCCTCAGGTTATACAATTTTTTCCAGAGGAACAGTTTATTCATCAAAGACTTAGATTGGTACACCGTCCGTAACTTGTTGATCTGAAAATGGTCTAGATAAATTGCATGTATTTCAAGAACCCACCACTCATTTTTAATTAAAATGATCTAGCTTGTACTTGACAATTCTACGGAATTATTTACTTGAAAGTGGTGTTTGAATTTTTACCCTTTATGTGTCTTAACTCCATTTTTTCTTGTTGTAATTTAACGTATGACAACAACATAATGCAACAAATAATCATTCAAACACAACAACAATTTTAATCTAGGATTTCACCCAAAATCTCGTGGGCTACGTCTCCTTTGAGCTTTGTCATCATCATGAATCAGCTCTTTGGGATTATGGTAAGTTTTTTTACAAGTAAATACTTAATTTCAATGAATAAAAAAATGATCCAAATGACTGAAAATACCATAAATATCCCTCAATTGGTTGTCCAAACTCTGAAAACAGCTTTAGGCTCTTGTTGACACGATTCCTTTTGTCGATGTAATAAGCTACTCTAAGCTTATAAATGGCACAAAATCCCTCATAATTCTATTTCTGTCATTGAAACCACTACTGTTGTATCCAATACACATCATAAATCAAATATCAACTAATAAATTGCTCAAATTGAGCACTGCATTCCCCAAATAGGCTATCCTCCATGGTTTGCCCAGGGCTGCCCAGAACTTCACATCAGCTTTTCGAGCTCTAGAATTTCTCACAATGTTCTGAAACCACTTCCATTGGTTCCAAAATGACTGAAATAGTCAAGATAGAATTTTGGTTCATCAAAAATAGCCTCCAGCTGCTCTGGTTTCACCTCAATCACCTATCGGCATCCCCTGGCACTAGGGTCAAGGAAAACTTCTTTGTTGAGTTTTCAAAATCCTTTCTAAAACCTCTGTAAATAGATTTAGAATGATTTTTTCAGTCAAGAATGACCACTGTTTCACTGCAAATGGTCTCAAACAACTCTTTTTAAACCCTGCACTGCTACTGGCAAAAGTTGGCACTAATGACCCCTGGAACTTTACTGAATCTTTTTGGACTTCAAACGTTCTCTGCAGGCTCTAAAAACCATTTCATCAGATTTAGAACATCTGAATTATCCAATTTAGACTATTGGAACTCTGGAAAAGGACTCTAACTCCCCTGGTTAGGCCTCAAACTGAATTTGTCTCATGGTGGCCCTGATGGCTCCTTCGTCTTCCCTGAAGAAAAAGCTACTGAATATCACCTCCATTCGACCTGAAACCTGTCCCAAACTCTCCAGAAGGTCGAAGAGACCCAAAATTGACTAAAATTTCCTCCAATTTCATTCAATATTGAGGGAGTTATGGCCAAAACCAATTTTCCCAATATCCCTAAACAAACTCCACCAAATGTGGAGCAACTGGAGCTAGTTGGAGTTAAATTTGGTGGAAAGCACCGAATCTGGGTGTGCCCTCCAGATTCGGCGCAACCGTAAAATCTCAAATTAAATGTTATGTGGGGGGGGGGGGGGGGGGGTCACATGGACTGCTGCCGAAACCGCCTGGAAAAATGTGGTTATATAACTGCCCACCATCCACATTTAAAACTTGAGTGGTCACATGACCGTAGAACGTGGACAGTTAGAACTGCGGGCGGTTAAGACTTCAGCCCCAGGTTTTGGGTGCTAGGTCATGTGGATGGGTGCTGTCGGGCTAGCCCTTAAAATTTTCCGACCACAAATATTTTAACCTTCAAATAGAACTTGCGACCCTTATAGGTTAAGTTGCACACGCAGCGTAAACGGTCGGGCCTTTGGGCTCGCGAGCAGGAGGTTGCCGGTTCGAATCTTGCTGGCCAACAAATTTTTTGATGAACCATTTATGTCTGGCCTAGGGCCATGTGGCGGCCTCCGGGCCTGCCACGTGGTAGCCCGTGATTGGCCACAAAATCTCCAAGTCAACCAAACCACAAATAAAATTATGCCACTTGTCAACATAGGATACGCCCAAATGGAATATTCCAGGGAATATTCTAAGAAATATTCTCGAAATATTCCTTAGAATATTCTTTTTTATTTTTTTCTAAATTATAAAAGTCAAACTTGGTCAACTGAATTTTAGAGTTTACTGGAGACTTCAAACCTTCATAAATTTCACATACAACCTCGGTTTTGAGAACCATTCATGGCGCCAGAATGGCAGTGATGAGACCTTTCTGGTCGTTCAGGTTCAAAACTCTTCTGAGCACTTTGAATTTTGAGCTATCATTCTGGTCCATGATCCAGTATTGATCACACCTCCCAAATGAGAAGCTTTTGGCCCCAAAAGCTCTCTGGAATACTAAAACTGATCTGTACAGTGAATAAGAATACTGCACCCTCTTCTCTTCAGCCTCCAAACACGTGCCTTGCATGGCTAGTGACTTTGAACCACAACTAGAAAGCAATTCACACTTCCTTTACTCAATGCACTTGTCCTCCTGTCAAGAGTTGTCTTTCTTGCACTCACTCAGAAAATTTTTGGCGAGAAATTTGTAGAAGGAAACTATACATCACTGCCTTGATCAACGATCCAAGGTGGCTCAAACATAAGTCGTGCAACATGCGACATCAACAACAAGTCATCATAATATGTGCTATACAATTGACACAAAATCAATGTAAAAAGTGTGCAACACAATCGACACAAGTTGACAAACATGTACGACAAAATCGACACAAGTCGATAAAAAACATGATACATCTTGACAAACACATGTGCATGTATCAATGTACAATGAACCTATTTACAGTTCGCTATTTACACATACAACTTTCATGCACATATACACCTTCAACTCTTCCTTTTAAGTACCAACAAGTACATAATCCCAAAAACATGTGGGTGGCTAAAGAGCTAAACTAAAAGATATTGCTGCAATATAAGTGAGTATCATACTCATATTTTACACCTCCACGGCGAAATTTTGCAACAAAAAAGAAATTCCTTCAACTGAACCGCATTTATATGAAATCTTGCATCAAACTTTTCAACAAAAATACATGCATACAACCAAAATGTGCATATGTACAAAGGAGTATTTCTTACTGTGTTAAGAAGTCCATCCACTTCTTTCCAAGCCACTTCCATGGCAACTTCTGCTGCTGCAACACTTCTTCATGTGAATCTTCCATTTTCACATCGATAATGGAATCCATAGTTCCACTTGTGCCAATCTTTCTGTCCTATTGCTGCATGTGCTTTGGATGACTAGTTGGATGCAAAGTCCAACAATGGGAGACAACATGTCCCCTCTTTTGGAAAAATGTGCAAATCTTATGCACCTTCTTTGAAAGTTGTCTTTTCCTTATCTGCTTCCTGGATGCTTTCTTCGTCATCCAACATCTCGAAACAACATGGTTAAATCCACCACAATATGTACAACAAATATTTCTTCCATTAAGCATGTAAAATTATCATGCTTTGCAGAAACACAATCAAATTGATCATGAGAATATTTATACCTCTTGTACTGCTTTGAATGTTCATCATTTTTGTTTTCATGAGAATATGAACTAGTAGAGGCTACAGCTTTCATTTTCAGACTAACATAACCGTTTTTGTCTTGAAAACTGTCTGAACTTGCCTGCATGCCATAATCTGCATGTTTACCATATTCTTGCTACAAAAAAGGCTTAAAACAATGACAATCATCTTTGAAACAAATTTGACATATTTGCATCTTAGAACTTGGAACAAAAGTTCTCTTTGAATTAGCCTCACATGCCTTCATGGCTTTGGAGTCTTCACCATTAAATTGCACATAACCAAGACCAAGATTCTTGGGTCGTTCCTCAACCGAAATGGGATCAACCATGCCTTGTGCATGCTTGCCTAATCCCTTGCCTTCATATCCCATTTTAGTCATTAATTTGGACCCTATTCCCTTTGTATGTTTTTCGAAAGAACCAACACATCTTTCTAATGAGGAAACTGAAGACAAGTTAGAATGGATTACCTCTTCCTCGTGCATTTTCATGGTCAAATCCTCTTGGGCATGATGGAGTTGCCTCTCCATATCTTGCAATATTTGAAGAATTTATTCCTTCTATTCCTTCATGGCAAACAACTGTTCACGAAGTTCAGTGCTTTCTCATTTATCCTCAAACAAAATCTGCACCATGTCCTTCAATATAATAAAGTCGCGCTTCATATCATCATCGAATAATCTTGTGAAGGAGAAAACTTCACTTGTAGAAGTTGTCATTATGATGTCAATGAAAAAAAGGAACTTCAACAAAGTTCTCAAAGCTTTCAAACAAATGACAAATCTTTTTTAACCAAATGGATGTAAAGACAAACTCTTATTCAAGCAGCCAAATAGCAACAAACTCCAAGAGCTTCTTAACAAACAATCATCAAGAGGGTTTGTGTTCCAACGTTGACCATAAGGTACTTTGGGGTAAGGAAGAAGCCTTCATGCCTTTTCTTCCTTTTTTTCCTCTCCAGGACTTAGCTAATCAATAGCTATCCCAAAATCTCAAGAAAACTAAAACAACAATCAGTTTGCAAATAGTAAAACAATCAATCTTTTACACTGTTTAAACACCTTTCAAGCTATAAAATCAAGCAACCAAGTGCTCTATCAAGCAAGCAACTATGATATGATACCAGCCTGATCTAAAAATGATCTTGATAACTTGTATATATTTCAAGAACCTACCACTCAGTTTTAATTAAAATGATCTAGCTTGTACTTGACAATTCTGCAGAATTATTTACTTGAAAGTGGTGTATGAATTTTTACTGTTTATGTGTCTTAAATTCATTTGTTATTGCTTTAATTTAAAATTTATGACAGCAACATAATGCAGCAAATAATTATTCAAACACAACAACAATTTTAATCTAGGAGTTCACCCGAAATCTCGTGGGCTACGTCTCCTTTGAGCTTTGTCATCATGACTCAGCTCTTTGGGATTATGGTAAGTTTTTTTACAAGTAAATACTTAATTCTGATGAATAAAAAAATGATCCAAAGGACTAAAAATACCATAAATATCCCTCAATTGGTTGTCCAAACTCTGAAAACAACTTTAGGCTCTTGTTGACACGATTCCTTCTGTCGATGCACTAAGCTACTCTGAGCTTCTAAATGGCACAAAATCCCTCAGAATTCTATTTCTGTCACTAAAACCACTACTTTTGTATCCAATACACATCAGACATCAAACATCAACTGATAAATTTCTCAAATTGAGCACTGCATTCCCCAAATAGGCTATCCTCCACGATTTGCCCAGGGTTGCCGAGAACTTCACATCAACTTTTTGAGCTCTAGAAGTTCTCAAAATGTTCTAAAACCACTTCCATTGGTTCTAAAATGACTGAAATAGTCAATATAGATTTTTGGTTCATAAAAAATAGCCTCCAGCTGCTCCGGTTTCGCCTCAATCACCTATCGGCACCCCCTGGCACTAGGGTCAAGGAAAACTTCTCTGCTGAGTTTTCAACCTCTAAAAGTCTTAAACACTTGCTAAAACCTCTGTAAATAGATTCAGAATGATTTTTTCAGTCAATAATGACCACTGGTTCACTGCAAATGGTCTCAAACATCTCTTTCTAAGCCCTACACTGATGCTGGCAAAAGCTGGCACTAATTACCCCCGAAACTTTACTGAAGTTTTTGGCCTTCAAACATTCCCTACAGGCTCTGCAAACCATTTCATCAGATTCAGAACATCTGAATTATCCAATTTAGACTATTGGAACTTTGGAAAAGGACTCTAACTCCCCTAGTTAGGCCTCAAACTGAATTTGTCTCATGGTGGCCCTTATGGCTCCTTCATCTTCCCTGACACAAAATCTGCTAAAGATCACCTCCATTCGACCTAAAACCTATCCCAAACTCCTAAGAAGGTTGAAGAGACCCAAAATTGACTAAAATTTCCTCCAATTTCGTTCAATATTGAGGAAGTTATGGCCAAAACCAATTTTGCCCAATATCCCTAAACAAACTCCACCAAATGTGGAGCAGCTGGAGCTACCTGGAGTTAAATTTGGTGGAAAGCGCCAAATCTGGGCGTGTCCTCCAGATTCAGCGGAACCGTAAAATGTCAAATTAAATGTTATGTGGACAAGGTCACATGGACCGCCGCCCAAACTGCCTGGAAAACCGTGGTTATATAACTGCCCACCATCCGCATTTAAAAATTGAGTGGTCACATGACCGTAGACCACAGACAGTTAGAATTGCGAGCGGTTAAGACTTCAGCCTCAGGTTTTGGGCGCTGGGTCACGTGGATGGCAGCTGTCGGGCTAGCCCTGCGAGGCTAGCCCTTAAAATTTTCCGACCACAAATATTTTAACCTTCAAATAGAATTTGCGACCCTTATAGGTTAAGTTCCACAGGCAACATAGACAGTTAGGCCTTTGGGCTCGCGGGCAGGAGGTCGCTGGTTCGAATCCTGTTGGCTAACAATTTTTTTGACAAACCATTTCTGTCCTGGTAGCCCGTGATTGGCCACAAAATCTCCAAGTCGACCAAACCACAAATAAAAGTCTGCCACTTGTCAGCATAGGATTTGCCCAAATGGAATATTCCAAGGAATATTCTTGGAATATTCCTTAGAATATTATTTTTTTAATTTTTTCCAAATTATAAAAGTCAAACTTGGTCAACTGATTTTTGGAGTTTACTGGAGACTTCAAACCTTCATAACTTTCACATATGACCTCAGTTTTGAGAACCGTTTGTGGCGCCAGAATCGTAGCGAAGAGACCTTTCCGCTTGTTTAGGTTTGAAACTCTTCCAAGCACTTTGAATTTTAAGCTATCATTCTGGTCCATGATCCAGTTCTAATCACTTGTCCCACAAAGCCTTCCCCATAGCTTCCCCTGATACATTCAACAATATTGAATCAAAGATACACAACCGTATTGTGCTCTTTTCTTTTCAATCCAACTTCACCAAGTCTTCATCTGACATTGTCGTTGGTTTAGTACCTGGATCTACCATGATCCATTGATCTTTATCTACCAGCAGATCCTCCATCTTGAGTTTCCACAACTCAAAACTCTAACCATTAAATTTCTCGATCTCTATCTTTCCACTACTCACCATATTCTTTCACCACAAAAATTGATCCCACAAATCTCCCATTGAACAAGGTCTACCACAGGCCTGAGAAAAACCCCTCAGTAGCAAAGGCGCCCCCTTGAATCCAAAACAAATCTGATACTAAAGGTAGGTTTTAACCCTGTACAAAAATTATCTGCAAACAAATTCTTAAAATAGAAAAATAAACAATAGAGAGAGCATAAAACATAAAACAAATATACACAGAGATTTTCCCTTGCATCCCAAAATTGGGACTAAGAGATCGCCTTTTCATTATATTCCTTTCAATTTTACAACACATATATATACATGTCGAAGCATTCATAAAATTCATTCCATTAACCCTGGATTAGAACATAATCGTAGTTCCCTTGATCAGATCTACAAAATACCATGGATAGAAAACCATCATGCCCAAAACCATGTGCAAACCCATGCACAAAACCATAGGTAGGTCTGGCCACCTAATATAGGGTCCAAAAATTTGTCCCAGGGCATTGCACCCAACGCAACGAAGGGAGGGCGGCCAACCCCCCTCTTACCCCCTGCTTCGCGCGTGGGGCTAGTCATGGAAAGAATATAACACACACCTAACAATATCTATGGGAAAATTTGATCTACTCATGCTACTCTATTAATGCTTCCACAATGTTGCTGCAATTACTGTAATAGTGAGTCTGATCTACCCAGATCCTCAAGTACTAGCTTCTGTAGGGCCACTCCCTTTGAAACTAGACTTCCTTAGAGTCTCGATATCCCTATGAGAAATCTCGCTACTCCTCAATCTACCAATATCAATGATCATAACTCCTTTTTGTGTCATTAAACATTGGCTCAATGATCTTCCCACTAGTAGCCTTCTAGCTCCATTAATAAGTCTACACATAAGGTCTTTTAGATCTACCCTAAGCTAGGGCTCCATCAATCTGTCTCCTAAGAGTCCATGGCTCCTTTCATGCTTACTATACTTGAGGTCTTCAAGTTGTTGTATACTGCATATGCAATTCATTTTTCACAACTATGTTTGTGAATAGTGTTCAACCTTCTAGACCTTCCTTATCTTTGTGACATATCAGTTGCTACTATCACTCTTCTTAGGGCTTTCAAATCTACCCACATACAAACACTCCTTGACTGATCTACAACTTCAGCAACAAGCCCTCTTATCTTTGATTTGTCAAACACCAAACCAATGAACTAGGGCAGAAAAGCCAACCCAATTGACTGCTCTTGGCTGCTCCAAAAGTGAATCCTTAGGGTATCAAAATACAACCCACTCGTTGTGACAAGTCTGCCACTTGTCCACAACACTTAGGGAAACTAGACAACCACTAACAGGCATCCAACACACAATACACAGGTTGAATACATGTTCTAATGTGAATCTTGCTCCGATGCCATGTAGAAATATGGTGATACAATTGCAACTGCTCTAGAAATTAAACTGAAATCAAGAAACAAAATTCTACTCTACTGCTTTGCGTAAAGTAATTCACAATTTAGGACAACATGCACAAACATGCATCATCAAATACAAACGTACACATATGTTTCTAGTTGAAATAAATTGTTAAAAAACCCTTTAAGCTCGTTTGCATTAATCGAGTGAATTGAGAAACAATTACAATTATGATCTCATGCTCTGAGGACAAACTGTAAGAGTAAACTTGTTCTCACTCTACCTGCACTTGCACTGCTCGCACTCGCATCGCCTGCACTTGCACTGCTCGAACTCATGCTGCCCACACTCGCTCCTATTTCCTTGCGCAATTCCTAAGGAAATAAGCCCCTATTTTCTTGCGCAATTCCCAAGGATTGATCACATGGCCAATACTCTAAATTGTACACTCAGTCTAGTATATAATTAATTGTACACTTCCTTGGAATCTCCACCACAACTGAGAAATTTGAATTCCTTGCATGCATGAGCTATTTTTGGTTGATTGATTAGTTAAATGGATGATCTTTGAGTTAGACTGTTGTCCTACTGCACAACTGACCTTCCACTAGTTCTGTTAACTGTTAGAACTAGTTTAGTTGAATACATCTGGAAATAATTGACCTTGATTGCTACAAATTAGCAATCAACACATGCAAACTAAACTCCAAGCCCTTAAGTTGAATTTACTAAGCTAACTAAGTGACAAAATTCATGTCACACAAGTTAACTACCTCCAAATTGTTTGTTGTTGTGAAAATTCAAATCTTCTCAATTTGACCAAGACAAAGTCGAATTGAGACTTTCTTGCTACACTTCTCAACAAATCTGACCAAAGACATACCTTAAAGGGCAACAATATTTCATAATGACATGAATTCGATAATGGTCACATTAAATATAAGCCCTTGAGCACTTTCACACAATTAAAAACACACCATGCGAGGACATAACTAGATTATGGACACAGTAAACATAAGCCCTTGAGCACTCTCACATAATTAAAGACACACCGTACAAGGACATAACTAGCAAAAGTATAAAATAATTTATATGTAGATCTTTAACCTTCTTTAATCTATTTAAATTATTGAATTTTTTTTATTAATTTTAATTTAATGATTTGTTTTTTTTTAAATATTTATCTAATTTAATAAAGTGGTTTTTTTAATCAATATTCTAGTTAATTTTCCTTCAATTTTAATTAAATTTAGAAAATGGAAATTATTTATTTTTAAGTCAATTTAAAATTGGCTTATAAGACATAAAGTAGATGATGAGAGGGTGTTATTTCAAGACATTTTATGGTGTAAAGGTTATTTGTTCAAAGTTGGCGTGGCTTAAGAGGAGTCCTTTCTTTAATGATTTTGACTACTTAATTGTCTTTAGATTACAACTATTAAAGCCACAAATTATGCTTACCTACCATCTCAAAATTCACATAAACTAACAAACAAAAATAATAAAATTGAAAATTGAAAATTAATCATTTCAAAATTCACATAATCTAACAAACAAAAATAATAGAAATTAAAATTGAAAAATAATGATCTGAAAGAGAAAAAATAATAAATAATAAAAACTATTAAGTGGTTGAGATAATGGTTTGTTCACCCACTTACCTAGATTCAAGTCTTCCAAGATACCTATGTCTATTATAGTAAAGACTTGAAAGATAAATATATCTTGTAAAAAATATTTCAGTAAACAATTTATATGATAGATCACAGAAGCATAGATTCCAAAGATAAATATACCGTTAGAATCTGGAATCTAGACTGAACGATGAGTACAATTCAGGACGTTGCTGCTTCCCATCCATCAACCAATTTAGTAAAAAAAAATATTCACCACCCTCGAGGGCTCCAAAAATAAAATTATCAATTCGGACATACCTCGCCAAACATGGGACGTTTTGTAATCGCTTTACAAAATGCCGAATCAAGAAATTATCTGTGACATCAACCTGTTCTTAATTTTGTTTGGTCCACACGGTTCCCGTTCTCCCAAGATATTGAAATTCCTGACCTGTCATCAGCCACACGGAGTGCTTACACGTGGAACAAAACCGGACGACGGCGCGTCGTGTGTTTAGTTGGATAATAGTAATGGATCAGGCTGCAGGGTTTTCCAAAAGTTCCCCAAACTTCCATTTCCAAAACACAGAATCTTCCCATTTCCGAAATTCCGAGTTCTGGGCACCAAACCTAAAATTCAATGCATGGGTTCTGTGCAGGGCCTTGATTTCTGAAATGGGTATGTCTCGGATTTTACTCAAAGTGTCTATGTTGTATTTAGTGATTGTCTCCAGTTTCGTCCTGTAGTAGCTGTTGCCTGCAATATAGGCCTTCTGTAGAAGTTCTGTAATTCAGAATATTGTTAGCATGAAGCTTTTCTCCAAATCAAAAAAACGATTTGGTAATAGTGGGTTTCTGTTTTCTGTTCTTGTAAGAGTTTTCCAAGGATATAATCTAACTGCATGTTTAATTCCTCTGACTTGCATGTATGAATCTACTTATTTACCAAGATCTTTTACTCAATTTTAACAACTTATTTTGTGATTAGCATATATACAAATGGGTTGTATTAAAGCTTAGAATTGGGGTCTGTTCACCTAAGATTTTTGCATGCTTTTCTGGTTTCTGAAATGCACTGTTGCTGTTTACTAGACCACTGATTGCAAATGCATTATTTGTAATTAGATGGTGTATCTGATGGGCAAGCTTTTGAGAGAATGAAAGAAACTATCATTCAGAGCAATCCTCAGCCATCAAGCACCCCAGTGAAACCAAGAAGGCGGTGGTCTTCTCCTGTTAATGAGGTGAGAGAAGAGTTACCATTGACCGAGAGGAAAAGAGCACTGTTTGAACCTCTGGATCCAATAAGGCGCCGTGATAATAATAATCTGCTTCCTCCACCTGACTTCGATGCTACCACCTATCCGAGTGGATGGGTTGTGGGCAAGAAGAGAAAGCTTGTTAATGTGGATGTGGTAGAGAGCATGCGGCGCATTGCTGTCCATGAGATGAACAGGAAGGTTTGCTTTCATACCTGTCTTTTTGGACTGATTTGAAATTTTAACATTGCTTATTCCCATGACCTCTTGAATGTTATTACAGAAGAATCTTTCAGGCCTTTTTCATTGCAGAAGGAACCTCTAGGCTTATGTAATACTAAAAACTTTTGTTGAAGTGTGTGGAGCACACAGTGAGGTGTCAATACGCTTTTTTACCTTCTCAAATGTTATTGTGCTTGATCCCCATGGAGTCGTTCCTTGTGCAAACATTGCTGGCCTTAGTTTATACGTGTGCAGAACCGTGGCATAAGTCACCTACTGAACACTTGTGTTTGAAATGCAACCGCAGTATTGGCCAATTTGCACACTGATAGGAAAATTTTGAGGCCTCAATCATCAAGGGAGGCTGGTGTGGCATGGTTCCCTCTTTCTCAGTTTCATTTCTGACAATTTCTCATGAGTAAATAGTCTTTCTTATGGTTCTGGTAGCTTGAAATTGCTTAAACCATTTTCACAACCTTGAGAACCTTTATTTGTGATTGCTTACCCAAAATTACATTTCCTTGTTGATTTCTACTTTTCTACTTTCCAAATCTTATGGTTCTAGAACCTACATGGTAACTTTTTTTATTTATAAGCATGAATTCTATTGCAATATGGTGCTTGCTGTGTTGTTCTATTTTTTAAATTACATCATGTTTTGCTTTAGCTTCGATCATCATTTCTTACTCTGACCAAGAGACCACCCCTTCTATTGGTTGCGGCTTTAATTTTAGAATATGTACACCCTTCTGTGAAGGCTATATTTATTACAGCTTTTGCATGTACAGTATGAGGGAAGAGGTCAAGCGGTCAAGCAGAGCCTCCCATAATGCGTCTAACTTTATCCCTAATACATATTGTTTTTGACCAGATGCAAGCTTTGTTGTCTAGCAAGTCTGTCTATATTTCTGCTACATAGTTTACCATACTACTGCTTTTATCACAGTCTGCCATGAAGTTTGTAACTGTCACTGAAACCACAAGAACTTATGAGGATTTGCAGCCCTGGTGAACCCGTCAGCCCACATCTAGACTTGTAAGACTGTTATGGAACCCAAATCTCTGATACTGTTTGCAACTACTTCAGCTGTACTTTATGGGCCACACCCATTCAGCCCACATCTAGACTTGTAAGACTGTTATGGAACCCAGATCTCTGATACTGTTCCAACTACTTGAGTTGTACTTTATGGGCCACAACCATTTTCCTTTTGCTTTATCCGCCCACCGCTACTCTCTTAGATTACTAGATTGCCTTTCCATTTGCCAACCTAAAATCCCGTCAAGCTTTTGTGGCATCCAACCTATTGCAAGCTGCCCTGTCTTCTCAAAAGCTGAAGCACTCTTCCACAAAATCCTCAACCTCACTCCTCTTCATTGTTTCAACTCTATTCTGCCCTTGTGCTGTCTTACTGCTTTTTCTAAAGCCAACTTCCTATTGCTTTCTCTAAAGCCAACTTTCCCCTATTAGAGTTTTGTCTCATTCATCCTATTAGTCAACCAGTTTTTAGATTTAGTAATTATGTATTATCTCGTAAGATTTTAAAATCTCCTTTTATAAGATTCTAAAATCTTTTCATACCATTCTGGATATCCTTAACATAATTACCACCTTCACGCCAATTTCTATGCCTTTGGCTTACATAACGTTATTTAAGAGCTATCCAAAGCGGAATAAAAATAATAAGAATATTCAAATTGGTATAAAAAAACTATCCAATGTGGTCTAAAAATAATAAGAATATTCAAATTGGTATAAAAAAGCTATGCAATATGGTTTAAAAATAATAAGAATATTCATGTTGGTATAAAAAAGCTATCAAATGTGGTCTAAAAATAATAAGAATTTTTAATTGGTGTAAAACCAATAAAAATAATAATAATCTAATTTTAAGGTGCTTCCAAGTCGGCTAAATTGGTGTATGAAACCCTTTGTTTGTGGGACAAGGGACTCACCTTCACACAGCTATTTTACTATTAAGTGTACATACTCTACCTTTCTGGATTAAAACTTATTATTAATTTTCAGCGAAAATCCTGATCTACTATTTCACTACTAAAGTCTACAGAGGTTTACATACTCTACCCTTTCTGGATTTAAACCTACAATTAAATTTCAGCTTAATCCTGATCTAGCTAATGCTGGGATGCCTTCCTGTTGGGGAGACCATTCATTCCCAAACTTCTTAACAGCCTTTTCAGTTCGGACCTTGTCTAAGATGTCCTCTTGTTAGAGCTGCCAAACTTTGATTAATTCTTTTTTGCTTTCTAACTTCTCCATATTTCCTTTCATTCCCCTTGGATAATAGTCTCCTGTATCACCATTACTTTCATTCCCCTTGGATAATAGTCTCCTGTATCACCACTACTATTTTTTTGTTTTTGTTTTTTCAAATTTGGTCCGGCATCCTGGTTTTTTCTAGCCATTTTTTAGCATCCCATATTCTCGAGCTGATATTCGACTTGAAAGAGGCTATGGGCCAAATCACTGATGAACCAATCTGCTTTGGCTGGCAATATTTTTTCTTCCCTTCTTGGTGATGAAGATGGATTAGTGTCTTTCATTAAGAAACCTTGACATCAAGTAAGCCCTTGTAAGCAGTTTTTTCATCAGTCCTATCTTTTGGCTCTCTGCTTTCATTGACCACCGTAGTCTAATTCATAATTCATCTCATTTTTTTTTATCTTTCATATTCTATTAGAACTTCACATTTGGTGATATGCCAAACAGGATCAGGAAATAGATGGTTTGAATGAGCAGCTTGAAGAGGACGCTCGATGCGTTGAGCGCCTTCAGCTGCAACTTCAGCAAGAACGAAGCAAAAGAATGGAGTTAGAGAGGGAGAATAGTGTATTACAAGATCGGATAGGAATGCTGACTGAAATGCTGGAGGAAAATGAGGATGCAGAAAATGTGGATGGTGCGACTTCATCACCTAGCAATCTGTAACGAACTCTTTGTAGGATTTTCATGTAAAAATAAGAGTGATTCTGCTCCATTATTTTTACAAAGTGCTATCTTTGATGAACCTGCTAGGGTCCCAAGGTAGCATGCAAGAATCTATGGAAGGTGGACAAAGCTGTTAGTTTCAGTATGTGTAATTAGGTGGAGGCATTCTGTGAGTTGTATCGTTGGTGAAGAAGTGAGAATAGTAGGGTAAGATATTGGTATGCCCCTAAAACCAATTATCTATAATAATTTGATTAGGACCATGAAAGGAGGTATGTAGTCTTGAACCTTCAGAACTCCCAACGTTGTAAATATGTACCAATCACGATTGTGATATTCATTGTTCATTCATTCTATTCAGCATTATTTGACAATATATTTCAAGGCACATGACAAGTGGTGTCAGAGTCAGCTTCTGTTGGCTTGCCTCATCTTTTGTGAGCACAAGCCATCATCATATCTCTTTTTTTAATGAGCAGTGAACTGGATTCAATATCTTTTTTCCTCATATATGAATATTCATATACGGTCAATATTTTTAACATTAACATCGGTCATGTCAATATTGTTAACATTAACATCCTTCATTTGATGTTATTTGCGAGGTTGCGAGAATTGAACCTGGTTGGGGTAACATTAACATTTGTCATTTGATGTCATTTGCGAGAATTGAACCTATATGAGAAAGAAAATTCATCCCTTCCTCTCAGCAACCTATTTGCTAGACCCATTTGCTAGAATTGAACCTAAGTGGGAAAGACAGTTCATCCCTTCCTCTCAACAACCCAAGATAACCCCAAGACGAATTGACTCAATAGATATACATTAAACAATGCCACAGTGCATTGGGTACGAACCATGGACTTGAAACATAGATCTTTCAGAGGTTTTTGCCATTTTGAAGATTGATTATCATGGGATGAAGGAATTGTCTTCAGTGTCAAAGCGCTTGTTTCCAATGGTTTATTTTAAAGAAATAATTCTACTGAAATGCCTTGTTTGCCTTGTTATGCTTTACACGTTTGCACCTTGTGTTCTATTTACAAGTTATCATTCTTATACATGTACTTTTTCCAGTGACTCATAAACATTATAGCACAGCTTGTTTAAAGCACGTATACATTGCCTTTCTGGGTTACCCCTGCATGGCTGATGGTTCACCATTGCAGATAAGTCAAAATCTTTGAAGATAAAGGGCATGATATTCTGGAGTTGATGATGTATAGTCTTAAGAAGGAAATTTTTGAAATTATATTCATGATGATGTAGATGTTTTTTATTCATTTGTGGGAAAAACCACATGCAGGGATGCGCCTTATCTTCATTTAACCAGCTCTATGCTGTTGCTTGATGAAATATTATAAAAGAGGAAGCACAGGCTTTATACTTTCTTCTTCAGTTGTTAGCTTGCTCATTATCACAGCAGAATTTCTTAGATAACGTTTTAATTAAAAGCCACTGCCGAAGGTGATTTAGAGAGACAAAATCAGAAGCTGGTGAAATGTTATAATCTAATATTTGTAAGAGGCAAGCGTGGACCTCCAAGGCACGGTGAGAGCGTGGTTGACTGGTATTGGAGTTAATTTAGTGGCGTTGTGTGGTGAGAGCGTGGTTGACTGGTAAGTATGGATTTTGGAGTAACTTTTTAAAGAGGTGTTGTCTAATAAGAGTTCTTGTCCAGGGGTGGGGGAATATTCTCCTTGGAAAATTTAGATTAGTTTATTTTATTTTTTAATTGGTTTTGGAAAAAATTTCAATAAATGGATTTAGAGTTAAAGATAATTAGCACAACCATATTTATTAATGTGGTTGATTTGATAATTCTCAGTCTTGTAAAATTATTTAATAAATGGATTCAGTGTTAAGATAAATAGCACAACCACATTAATAAATGTGGTTGATTTGATAATTGGTCTTGTGAAAATATTTAACAAATTGATTCAAAGCTAAGGTAACTAGCACAACCACATTAATAAATGTGGTAGATGTGGTTGATTTGATAAAAGCTCATAAAGGTAAATCATTAATGCCCTTAATTATATTATTAATTATTAAAAATTAAATATTATTAATATTATCGAAGATTAATAACCTTAATATTAAAACTTAATATTTTAAACCTAATATTATAATATAATAAGACTACCACACCCAAACTTATAAAAATAGAATAAAGTAGAATTCTTTCTTTAATTCAAAGATTCAAACCTAATATACATAATTGGTATCTCAAATTTATAAATAGGTCTACTAAAATTTTTTTAATTAATGTTATACAAAATTGGTATTTGAGAGTTATTAATATGTTTATACTAAAAACATATTCTAATTAATGAAGCAACCAAATTTTGTTGTGATTCTAAGAATCCAATAGAATGAACAAAAACCAGTGGTTTCTTATAATATTTACTTTTGAGTTGAACTTACATTGCATCCTACATACAGGTAGATTTTTATGAATCGATATGGTCTAGTATTGTTTCAAGCCAACACTATGTATTGTCTTTTTCATAAACCTTATAAAATTAGAATCTTGAAAAATAATCAACAACTATCTATAAAGTGCTTAACAAAGTAAAAATAAGTCCATAATTACTTGTACAGTGTTTAACAAAGCAAGAATGCTTCAAATACATTTTACATTATATGAAACCCATAATATCTTTAATTACAGTTTAACTTATAATATATATAAGATGTGTATCTTCATTATATATATAGAAAATACATTTTACAAATGCACTACAAATCGTGCATTCAAGTGGGGCTCAGAGTCGATCAGTCTATGTTCAAATAACACTGACAAAATACATTGGATACTATGTGCAACAAGTATTAAAAAAAGTAGACATTAGGCACATGTCAGTGCCACAAACAAAGTACAAAAAATATATATGTCCATGTCAAACAAAATGGTTGCGTAATAGTATATAAATATATATAGATAAAACTAGGTAAAAAGGCCCACATCAAAAGGGTGAAGCTGGTATTGCATCTGATTCGTGCCATGGAACTTTGTCACCAACTAGGGACCTTGATCTAGGAGGCCTTCTTTAGAAAGGCAATTAATAGTCTTGTTTTGATCCCACGACAATGATAGAGTAAACGATAGTCGACTAAACCATCGACTCAATCAACCATATGTTCAAAGAAATGCTTAGTGGGTCAAAACCCTTACCCCTCCTTCGCCATCGCCAAAGCTCCATCTCTGTCTACCAGTTGTCAAGTGGGTTTAACTTCTAATATTAATTTTTCAAACCTCATAATATTTTTTAAAAAAATATTGAAGATGGAAAGTTTTTTTTTTTTTTTTTTGTGAAAACTGCCCAGTTTTCTATCATTCAATAACGTTTTGCCCCAACAAAACATTGGTTGCCAAATAAAACCAACTATATAGTAAAATAATTGTTTAGATACAAATTAATGTAGTAAGATTTATTTCTCACATAGCCCAAAGATCGAGCTTTGTTTTTAATGCATGTAACACATCCTCCTCGCACCATTTAGCAATCATTTTAAACAGCACTTAACTCAATAAACATTCTTTGAGAGGAAAAATAGGTACAAACTTTCTGCATAGCAACTTATCTTTGTTTAAATACATAACTGCAATGAATAAATTAAAGACCATGACAATATTAATGGCAATCACAAACATATAGAAAAATAGTTAATAAAGGATAGTTATCCTAAAGTGAGTCTATTGGGAATCCTCGCTTACAACCATACTGCACTAACTTATAACTATACTTAGAGAAATAGAACATTATCGGTGCTACAAATCACAAGGATTATGAGTGATATTGCATTCAAACTTCATGATTGATGAAACTCCATATTTATGAAACAAAGGAATAATGGCAGCGAGCAGTGGCTGCAATTTCAAGTCTATTTGGCAAGCGCAAAGAATATCTTGGATTATGACATGACAACAATCTCGAAGAAAACAATGGATAGGATGGATAGGACTCATGACTTGCAACACCCATCCTTGTTTTGTGTCTTCAAATATTCTACAAGTGAAACAAGGAACAAGTGGACGGGGACGGCAAAGGACAGATAGGTAGAGTGGAATGAAAGAAATGAATGTGGCGAATGAGGAATGAAATAGATAAAATCTAGATAGAAAAAGTGGAATGAAATGAATAGACTTGATAATAAAGTGTTTTTTAATATTTTTAATTATATTTTAGAATTTTATGTGTGTATCAAGTGGACACTTAATAATAAAACTGAAAAACAATTTATAAACCTTTAATATTGTTAGTTACATAATGTATAAAACAAATATCTTAACTATTCATTTAATTAAAAATCAAAATTCCCCAACCTCATTTAACCTATCTTCATGCAAACTACATCACTCATATTTTGTAATTCTAACAAAACCAAAATACTTTAGTTTTAACCACCATGAATACTTCATCGAAGCAAAATGAAAAAATTGTAAAATTGATTTGTTATCATTTAATCGTCAGATACTTATTACCTCAGCATACAAAGTTATCATGAAAGTGCATGCAAAATGTATAAAGATTTTTTGTTTGGTTTTTTCTATTAAAAAAAAAAAAAAAAAACCCCATTGACACATGCCAAGAAAGACTTTAATGTTATGTCCTGATTGGAAATGGTTTGGTCAGTTTTGCCTTGTTTTCGTCACCATATCGTTTCCTCATTTCCACTGCTTATCGTGGGTTCTCGTGTTTTTTTTTTTTTTTAATAATTGACTCTACCGTGTGTTCTCATGTTTGTCTTTATGTTTCTTTTTATTTTACTTTTTTATAATTGATATATGAGTGTTTTTGTTGCACAGATATCAAGGAAATGAATTTGCTAAAAAGTTTTAGTGTAGTCTCAAGAGCTCACAAATTAGTATAAAAATTATGGAAATTATAGTAAGATTATAACAAAATTTGGCGTAAATTTTTAAAACTTTTGGTTACAGTGATCAAACTTCATGAATTTGGGTGCCTTAGGGTTTTTTTGGTGTTGAATTCTTTTCCACCATAAAAAAAAATGATTCAAACACTCTAACATTCTAATTTTTTGAAAAAAAATTATTGGATCTTGACAAGAAATCTGTCGTTCGAGTGAATTTGTGGTGTACAACGTCGAGGATTTTATCTTTTATTTGTCTCCATTAGGTAAAATTAATTTATCATTGTGAGATAAATTAAAAAGTTATGTTTCTTTAGTTGGGTTTTTAGTGACTTGAATTTACAACTAGCCTAGATCCATCTTAACTCTGGATCTATCAAGCACTGAGAGGGATCAAATCTCTCGAGGTGCAAACCACTTTTTTGAGTGCAAAATTTGAGGAAAGGTTTGCACCTCGAGAGATTTGATCCCTCTCGACGCTTGATAGATCCAGAGTTAAGATGGATCTAGGCTGGTTTCACTCATATGCGGCCAAGGAAAATCTATCGAACATATGATTAATTTTATCAATAATATGTAAATACACATAATATAAATATAATCATTTTATATATGCTAAATATTTATGATATTTATCTGATCATTTTAATTTTAAAATTTTCTTAGTTACCTCAGTTTTTTGAGATGATAAATATTGTTAATAACTTTCATGATGAAATAAAAATTTTGAATGCAAAGTAACAATGTAATATTGTTGAATGATAGAAAATGAAAATAATAAGAATGCAGTCAATTCCAAATAGTCTTCATTGTGATCAATCTTAAATTATTTTCTTTTACTATTCTTATTGTCACCCTTTTTTTATCATCTTTTCTTATCGATTATATGAAAACCACAATTGAAATCATAAATCATTTAAATATTTAGCTTGAACTATTGTACTGAACATCATACATTGTCTCTCATGCTCTTCAATATTAATCGGTTGATTTACTATAACACAAATATTAAAGTACATTGTCAAAAAATTTGTGTGCTTACACTGAAATCAATGTACAATGTTAAACCAATCACTTTAAAATTAATTTACCATCAATGTACATCCAATTACATCAAATTAGAAATCCTAATGCAAACAATCAAATAAAATTAGAAAACAAAATCTACACTGAAATCAATGCATCTAATGCAGGTAATCAAATAGGATTAGAAATCAACATCTACACTCAAATCAATGCATCTAGTGCAAGTAAGAAAATAAGATTAGAAACCAACATCTACATTGATATCAATGAATCTAGTGCAAGCAATCAAATAAGATTAGAAATCGCCATCTACACTGAAATCAACGCATTTAGTGCAAACAATCAAATAGGATTAGGAATCATCTACATTGAAATCAATGCATCTAGTGCAAGCAGTGAAATATAATTAGAAATCAACATATACACAGAAATTAATGCATCTAGTGCAAGCAATCAAATAGCATATGAAATCATCGTCTACATTGAAATCAATGCATTTTGTGTAAGCAATCATATAGGAACAGAAATCATCTGCATTTAAATCAATGCATCTAGTGCAAGCAATTAAATATAATTAGAAATCAACATCTACACTAAAATCAATGCATCTAGTGCAATAAATCTTCTTCTCTATCTTCCCCCTTGAACTACATCCCTCTTTCCCTCTATCTTTCCACTCTCTCACATCCTCCCTCTTCCTTCCTCTCTCTCCATTTCTTTCCCACATCTATCTCTCTCTCTCTCTCTTCACCCTTCAACTATGTTACTATATCCCTCCCTCTCTCCTTCTCTCCTCCCTTCTCTCCTTTATCTCTTTATCTCACCCCAAAACATACACAAACTCTCTCCATATCTCCCTTGTCACTTCATCTCTCTCTCCACTTCTCACTCTCTATGTATTCCTTCTTCCCTCCCTCTCTCCCCCTCCAACTCCATCTCTCTATCCTTCCATCTCTCCTTCTATCTCCCTCCCTCTCTCTCTCTCTCTCTCTCTCTCTCTTTCTTTGCCCTCCAATTTTCTCTCTTCCCCCATCACTCTCTTCCTCTCTCTCTCATGTCCTCTCTCTTGTCCTTCCTCTCTCTGCCTTTCTCTCCTATCTTTCTCTATCTTTTCCTCTCTCTCTATCTTTGCCATCCAATCCTCTCTCTCTCCCTCTCTCTCTCTCTCTTTTGCTTTGCCCTCCAATCCTCTTTCTTTCCCCACCACTCTCTCTCTCTCTCTCTCTCTCACACTCAACATCTACACTAAAATAAATGCATATAGTGCAAGAAATCAAATAGGATTAGAAATCACCATCCACATTGAAATCAATGCATTGAGTGAAAGAAATCATCTTCTCTCTCTAACTCCATCTCTCTTTCCCTCCCTCTCTCCACTCTCTCAAATCTGCTCTCTCTTCCTTCCCCACTATCTCTTTCTCTCCCACGTCTCTCTCTCTCTCTATCTCCCTCCCTTGACCCTCCAACTATGTTACTATATCCCTCCCTCTCTCCTTCTTCCCCCATTCCTTCCATCTCTCCTTATTTTTCTCTTTATCTCACCCCCAAACATACACATACTCTCTCTCTCTCTCTCTCGCTCTCTCTCTCTCTCTCTCTATCTCAACATCTACACTAAAATTAATACATATAGTGCAAGAAATCAAATAGGATTAGAAATCACCATCCACACTAAAATCAATGCATCGAGTTCAAGAAATAATCTTCCCTCTCTTCCACCTCCACCCTCCTTCCTCTCCTAAAATAAAATAAAATGTAGAAGCAATAGAAATCAATCCTGAAAATCAATTGCAGCTCATTGACATCGAAATCCTTCCCATAAATATTATTTTCCAAATCAATCCAAATAAGTTCGTTGACGCTGAAATCCTTTCCACAAATATTATTACTACCACTTTCAAACAACTCCCGAAATCCTTTCTCACAAATATTATTTCACTGTTAGCAAAATCACAGAGATGCTTCCTCACAAAAAAAATTAGTGACTTTATTTGTATTAAATTATATATGTAGGGAGAGAAGTGATTTTTCATTAGGGTCCACATTAGATTAATTAGATTAAATTTTAAATTTTAAATATTAAACATTATTTTTACATTTACGTTTACATGTTTATTGTTACCTGAGATAGGCATTGCATATAGTCTATTCAAATACCAACCTAAGTGATCCAAATTTATTAAATTTAATAATAATATTATTATAATATAATAATGTGAATATTAGAATTAATAATAATGTTAATATTAATATTAGGGTTACTAATGTTTTTTTGGCATGGTATTAATAATAATTTGGCCCATGGTATTTAGCTTAGGATTCACCTAAATAAAACCACTTTTTGAGTGTTCCGAAATATAAATAGGATTATGGAGTAAATATAAAAAAGAAGTTTTATTTATTTACCATACCTATGATTTATTTATATTCTATTTATTTACCATACCTATTTTATAAATATGATATTTGGCCCATGGTATTTAGCCCATGGTATTAAAGTGGTACATTTTGTACACTCTGACATATCAAAAGTTTACATTACTTAAATTTAATATTACTAATATTATAATATAATCATGTGACTATTAGAATCAAAAGTTTACATTACTTAAATTTAATAATACTAATCTTATAATATAATAATGTGAATATTAGAATTAATAATAATATTAGGGCTAATAATGTTTTGTTGGCATGATATTAATAATAATTTTGTGTATGGTATTTAGCTCATGATTCACCTAAATAAAACCACTTTTTGAGTGTTCTTAAATATAAATAGGATTATGGAGTAAAAATAAAAAGACATTTTATTTATTTACCATATCTATCATTTATTTATATTTTATTTATTTACCATACCTCTTTTGGTATTTGGCCCATGGTATTCAACCCATGGTATTAAAGTGGTACATTTCTATACACTCTGACATATCAAAAGTTTACATTACTCACATGACATCTACACATCTATATACACTCCGACATATCAAAATTTTGCATTACACACATTACATCTACATATCCCTATATACTAGGCTGTAGAGCACCTCTAGGTGCAATCAAGTTAAAATCACATTAAAAATAATCATATATAAAAAATATTTATAAATTATTAATAGTTAAAATCATGCTAAGAATAATTATATATAATAAATTATTAATAATTTATTATAGATTAGTTGCTTAAATTAGAAGTATTTGTATCATAATCAATTTAAGAATGAGTCTTGAGGTTGCGGTCCAACAATTATGTGTGGAGGTTTGGTCCCCACAAGTCCTTCCATCAAATCATGGGCAGGACTATGTAAGTGTGAGAGTGGCTCCATGTGTCATTTTCTTCAATTAAACAAAAAAAAATTAGATTAAGAATGATAATTTATAGTAAATTAAAATGACTTAGTTTAACTTGTACACGAAATGACATTTTTTCACTAAAATCCGAAGATACAATTTCAAGCAAGATTGCGATTTTTGTTGTTTAAAATACAATTTTGAATGCATTGAGCACTTGAATTCTATAAATACTTAAAATCAAGATTTTTTTTTTGGTTTAAAATACATTTTTGAATGCATAAATTAATTCAGCACATTGAAAATCCTCGGAGCACTTGAATTCTACATATACTTAAATTCAAATTTTTAAAACCATTTCATCTTCAATTAGACTACAAGAATTAAAACTATTTGTTTAAGTTTAAGAATAAATTAGAATTGTTAATCACATCAAGAACAATCATCCATAATAAAATATAATTTTTTTGTTATAACCAAGTTAAATTTAGTGATACCTAATAAATTAAAATTATTTATGTCATAATCAAGTTAACAATAAATTAACATTGTTTATGTTATATTCAAGTTAAAAAATGGTTAGGAATAATGTTTAATTTAGAGAGTGGTTTGAGTATTCTTGGAGTTTGTTGAAAGATTTTCTCAACAACATTCTCCTAATTTGGAATTTTCGGATCTCATATGCACCATATTAGTGTGGTGTATCTTGGTTTGAAGAAGAAAATACAAATAGTGTTTTTTGTGTGTTGTGCAACTCTATTTTTTTCCATGGTATCAAAGTCAATTCCGACTTGACTCTCTCACAAGAGGACCAGAAAGATGACAAATCCTTTAGTGTTATTTCTTTGTACATAGGTTAATGTAGAGGGTGTGAAATTAATAGTTTCCTGTTTGTTTTCTATGGGTTGTAAAGTTGCGTAGGAATGAATTTAGCACAAATTATGTTGAATATAATGCTACCAATGTGGCTCGAGTCGAATAAGTACCATTGATTGATGTTATAATTTCTTGTCACGTGTGTCACGAAATGGGTTGTAGGAGAGTGTTTTTTAGTTGTAGTTTATTAAAGCAAAGCCGCCAATGGGAGGGTTGTTGTTATGTGAAATATTTGTATTTAGTGTTAAGAAGGATCATTTTTTCCACACAACATTTCATCTATTTGTTGGGAAAAACACTGAAAGGGTGGGTGTCGAGGGGGGGTGGTTGGTGGTTGAAGCAGTGTTTAAAACATACATAAAATTTTCTTTTATTATGATTTTTGTACGCTACTTTCCTGAAGTAAACCTGCGTATATATGCTTCTTTTATCCAGGCACTAGCATGTATCCAGTAAACTTATATTTCAGTTAAATATTCATATTTTTCTCTTAAAACAATATATTAGTGATTCATCATACATTTGATAAGTAGTAAACATGTATAGTTAGAACATTATGAAGAATCATACACAAGCAACACACATGAACACCAGGATTTAAGGTTGAAACCGAATGTGGAAGAAAACCACCGTCGTTGTCATATCTGTCTTCAATTTTTATTATAATGAAAACTTATTACAATCTTGTACTGGCGCAGACTCATACTAGCATGCAGGCACCCACCTGCAGAAGGCTACAACCTTCACTCGTTCTCCAACTCATACTGTAAGGGAGCTTCAACCCCCTGATCTCGTTTACCAACGCCCACTAGAAATGAGCTCCAATTCTCTGCTCTGATCACCAGCTACTACTGGAAGGAAGCTTTGAATGCCTCACTGAAGGCTCCAACCGTCAACACCATTGTGGGCCACGTTTCATAATTTTTCACACTGGATCCACCTGCTTCAATACATTACAACATGTAGGCCACTTTTCATCAAATTTTCAGACTGGACCCACTACCATCATTTAAGCCTAATACCATCTATCAAAATTGAAACTAATCATTGTACCAAGTCATTCAACCAATCACTGAATCATCAAATCAAACAACCATTGAACCAATCAATCACTGAACCAAACAATCACTCAATCAATCACCAACTCAAATAAACCAACTTCTTCTTAAGCATTCAAAACAGTGAGATCACTATAACCAGAACATCAAGATTGAACCCTGAACACTGCATCTACCTACTGAATCAACTGCAACCTTAATCAATCATATGAAAGAATATGTACGCTAATTTGGTTAAACAAACCTACATGTATACACGCTTTTCATGAATGCAACCTGCGTACAGATCTCAACATACCAAATTCTGAACTACTATCAACATGAACTAGAAAATTAATTGCACAAACACATATTGAATCATTCTGTCAGATCACATATCTCTAAACGCCATATAATCAGTTTCATCATGGGAATCATTCAACAAATAAATATTCAATCAATTCAACTCGAGACATCACTATTAAGCCTAGATCAACATGAAGACGTCATTAACAGACAACAGAGATACCACAAGACTGATTAGACTCATCAGACATATTTTCAGCAGAAACTCTAGCTTTTATACATGTTTATCATAAAGTGTTTCCGCGTGTATACACACTTTTAAGGAATGAAACTCGCATATAGATCTTCCTATACTACAGAATTGATACGCTACTACTTAGAAGAGAATCCACGTGTGTATGTGCCTTACCAGAGATGAACCTGCATACAGATCTACAATTTTCAACTTATAACTGTGCTACACTTAAAAACTTCATACATACCCAGATCACGACATTCAAAGAAAAAAATATGTCAAATCATAGATCTAGTCAACCCACAAGCATATCATACAATACATAGTCATTTCAAGTCTAATGATCATGATCCATCATTGTATTACCGGGTGCATATTTATTTCAGATTAACCACTCATCAATAGTCCATACCATGCAATAATACTTCAGATTGAAGTAATCATCAATCACTCTCACATATTCACCCCTAACACTTGGATCTTCATCTCCTTATATAGCTTAGGCCTTAACCAATACCATGGGTCAAAACCACACTAATTCCAATGGTATTCTTTGACGAGATCAAATATCCATTGACAGGCTCATTACTATGGACTAATACCATGGTAAGGACCCTTGGTATTTATTAAACCATAGTGTAAAAATTGTACGCGCCTTTTCTTCTTCATACCCGCTTGTGTACGTGACTTTGCTTCACCGAACCTGCGTATATTTCTTCAATTGCTCACCTTCATAGTTCTTTTATCTTTGGATTGCATACCTCTGACCAATTACTCTGTCACTCCTGAACTATCTTGTTAATACATCCTGCATTAAGAATATTCCATTAATGTGCAACTCATCAAGTAGGTCTCCATCAAAGTCAACACATACATCATAATGCCAAGAATCTCCCCCTTTGGGCTTGATGGAAACCACTTTGGTGTTTGATCAGCACCACCTGTAGATACCTGTAAAACACCAAACACCAAGTTGTTTTCTCCCCCTTTGACATCAAGGGCAAAGGATTGACCAATTATGAAGGCTTTCCTTTTTTATAGATATAGGCACTATAGATCTGATCAGCACTATATACAGAGCATGCTCCCCCTGAGCACATGTTGAATCATTTGAAATATTTTCAATGAAGAACATGACTCTATGACTCAATTGAATATGACATTTCCTATCACCAAGGACTCAAACTTACATCAACCACCCAACCAAGTGGGGTTACATAACATCATCTACCCATCATGGGATTACATATAGAATTGACTTGACTTTCAATAGTCCAAACATGACTTAGTATAACAAGAATTACATTATTGGTCTTTATATGACCTTTACATCAAATGACATATAAGAATTTTATAACCAAGACCTAAAGACAACATCATAACATTATTCAACCAAATACAAGAGTTTCTTCAACAATATTGCAAACATAATGCCAACAATGCATCATTAGGAGCAAGGCTAATGCTCCTCTTAAACCTGTGCTATATGTTCACTGTCAGATCTGGCCATATCAACGCATACATAAAAGCATATTCATAAATCATAACATCATCAATGTCATTTTGTACCAACTCATAGATTATCATAACTAAAGACCATTTATAGGTAACATCAGTAGACTGTAACCATCAATATCAGAACAAAAAATCCAAATAATAATTGACTGAAGCATATCAGAGTCTTTTCTTCAGTTTTTCCCATTGTTTTTCTGTCAGAGAAAAACATACGTGACTATCTGAATAGCAACTCACGTATATACATGACCGTCTTTCATAAAATCCGTGTACAAGAAGTAAGCTCATGAAATATAAATTGTGCTTGAAAGTAAGAGCAGACCGATCAATGGAGAGATGAAGCAAAGACTACTCCTAGCTTTTTTCTGAGATATTCAAATGCTTCACGTGGAAGAGGTTTTGTAAATATGTCAGCAACTTGTTCTTTTGAGGCAACATACTTCAATTTTAATTTTTGTTCAAGTACTCGTTCTCTTAGAAAATGGTACTTATTTGAAATGTGCTTGGTTTTGGAGTGCATAACAAGTTTTTTTGAAATGCTAATAGCACTTGTATTATCACAAAGGATGGAAATGGGTGGAGAACACTTGATTTGAATATCCTATAATGTCTACATCATCTAGAGAAGTTGTGTGAAACAAGATGCAACAGCAACATATTTTGCTTTTGTAGTAGATGAGGTAATAGATCTTTGTTTCTTGTTGAACCATGATACCAATCAGGGTGCCAAGCAAAATTCACCTCCACTATTGCTTTTCCGGACATCAACATTGCCATCCTAGTCTGCATCTGTGTAAGCATGAAGAGTAATATTTTCATCTTTGGGATACCAGAATCCAAAGTCTTGAGTTCCTTTTAGATATTTTAATATTCTCTTAATTGCCTGAAGATGAGTTTCCTTAGGATTTGTTTGGAAGCATCTAACAATCTCAACAACATGCATGATATTTGGTCTAGTAACTATTAAATAAAGTAAGCTTCCTATCATAGACCTGTATTCTGGTTGATTCACTATGGGAGATTCATCATGTGAGCTGAGACTACATCCTGTCATCATTAGAGTACACACTAGTTTACAGTCTTCAATTTCATATTTCTTCATAATCAACTTGAGATATTTTGTTTTTGAGAAAAAGATGCCATTCTTTGCTTGTTGTACTTGTAAACCAAGAAAGTATGTTAGTTCCCCAAGTAAAGACATTTCAAATTCTTGCTTCATAACAAAAGAAAAATTTTGACTCATAGATTCTTCATTGCTGCCAAAAATGATATCATCTACATAAACAACAATAATTAGCAATTTATCATCATCTATTTGTGTGTACAGGTTGCTATCTGCGGACCCTTTTGTGAAACCTTATTGTTGAAGATACTTGTCAAGACGATAATACCATGCACAAGGGGCTTGCTTTAGCCCATATAATGCCTTTTTGAGTTTGAAAACAAGTTTTTCATCATTTCCTAGAATGAACCCTTCTCTTTGTTCAATATACACTTCTTCTTCTAGATCTCCATTAACGAATGTAGATTTTACGTCCATTTGATCAACTTTGAAATCACGGAAGCTTGAAAATGCAAGGAACATTCTTATGGCTTCAAGCATGGCTACAAGTGCAAATGTTTCTTCAAAATATATTCCTTCTTGTTGAGCATAACCTTTGCAAACGAGCCTTGCTTTATTTCTAATAACTTCTCCATTTTCATTCAATTTGTTTTTGAACATCCATTTTGTCCCAATAACATTCTTATCATGAGGCCTTGGAACTAGTTCTCATATATGATTCTTTTCTAGTTGATCAAGTTCTTCATCCATGGCCCTAACCCAACATTCATATTTGTTATATTGATTTACATTTTGAGGTTTAACAATGGATAATAATGCTATCTAACTAGGAGTTCCCATAAGATTTCTTCTTGTTTGCACTCCAACTTCCTTTTCAGCTAGAATTTAAGTTTCTAGATGATTCTTTTGAACATACCTTGATGGATTCTTTTCCCTATCAGTTGTGCCTTCTTTTGATGCTTCATTGGTTTCTTCTTCTATATCCCTTTGGTTTGATGTGGGAAAGCATTCATCATTATCATCATATGTTGTTGTTACCTTTTTGGAACCTATGCATGCTTCGTCAATACATTCAACAATATTTCAAAGTCTCTTATTGTAGAATTTGTATCCTTTTCTTCTAGAGGAGTAACCAAGAAAAAATCCTTCATCTGCCCTAGATTCAATCTTATCAAGTTTTTCATCATTATTTTTTATGAAACATTTACTTCCAAATACTCTAAAATGCTTTACAACAGGAGGCTTACCATACCAAAGTTCATATGGAGTTTTATCGTTGTTTACTCAAACACGAACTTTGTTGAGAATATTTACTGCGGTATGTGCTGCTTCAACCTAGAATGTATTAGGTGCTCAAAACTCATAAAGAATAGCACAAGCCATTTGATGAATTTTTCTATTCATCCTTTCTGTCACCCCATTTTGTTGAGGAGTTTTGGCTATAGAAAACTGCCTTTTGATGATATGTTGTTCACATAAATAAAAATTTCATCTAATATGAATTCTCCTCCTCTATTAGATCTTAGGAATTTTGTTTTTAGATCTAATTCATTTTCTACTAATGCCTTAAATATTTTGAATTTTTCAAATGCTTCATCGTTGAATTTAACAAGCCAATCCAGCACATTCTAGAGAAATCATCAATAAATAAGATGAAATATTGCTATCCTCAATGTTATTTTTTCCTTAATGTCCCACACAAATAAGTATGAATAAGTTCAAGAGGCTTACTTGCTGATCCTTCTTGGGCATTGAATTGTACCATGGTTTTCTTACCGATTTGACATGACGTACATATGGTACTTTCTGGCAAGGTGATGTTGGGAAAATCACAAACAACTTTAAGCTTGTTTGATTTGTGTAGTTGAGAGAAGCTTAGATGTCCCCACCTTCTGTTCCATAGCTAGCTTTCCTATACTTTTCCTAAGTAACATTGTTCTTGACCTTCTTTCAAGACTTAAAGATTACTTGGAGTTCATGTTCCCTTTAGTATGGTCTTCATTGTGTCAAGCTCACGAACCACACATTCTTTTGATCTAAAAATAACCTCATTTCCTTGGTCACACATTTGAATAACACTCAAAAAGTTATTCTTTAATCTATCGACAAATAAAAAATTACCAACTTTAACATTTTATTTTAGAAAAACAGATCCTTTACCTTTAATGACAACAGGTGAGTCACTTCCAAAAGTAACATTCCTTTCTTTCTCTAATTTATTATATGAAATGAGCTTATCTTTATCACTTGTCATGTGTTTCGAGCATCCACTGTCAATGTACCACTGATTTTCTTGATTTTCAGATTCTAATTTCTTCCTTTTCCATACCATAGAAGTTGTTGTTATTTTCTCCTTTTGAGATGTTGGATGCATTCAGATTCCTCATGTACAAAGTTATTGAAAATGAGAATTCAATCTCATCTTGAAGAGGTGAGAAATTATTATAGGTGTTTTTCTTGATTCCTATCTCATTCCTTTTTTTATCGCTTCTCTTGTCATGATGGTTTTGTATGCAACATATTGAGCAGCCTTTTGACCAAAATTATGGCATGAGAAACATTTTACATTAAAGTAGAAATTTATGTGATCATAGTATCGCCTAGTGTTGTTTACCTTTTGATTGAAGCTTATGTTTTTGTTTATCCTTGTATTAGAGCTGGCATGATTTACCTATGAAGTATCTTTATTCTTTTGTTGAAGGCTAGGGTTTTGATGACTAATTTTTGCTGCATTAAGATAGCTTCATGTTATTGCAGAGGGATTTTCAGTCTTTGATTTTTCTCCACTGTATCCAAGACCTATCTTCATAAGAGGAGAGTGTTGTACCTTGATGATTTTATATAAGGTTTCATAACCTTAAGAAAATCTAAGATTTAGAATTTTTATCTTCTCAAGTTCCTTTCTTAGATTTACAATTTCACATTCTAACTTTTCACTATGCTTCTCCTTTTTTATGAGTTGTTTCTTTAAAGTATCTATTGCTATTTTATCTTCTTCTAAACATACTTTAAGCTGAGTGATTTCTCCGACAACAAAAATAATTTTCTTGTAAAGCCTCCATGAATTTTTCATCTGACTCATTAGTAATTCTTTCAAATTCCATAATTTAAAGTCTTGATCATACTCTCCCTCTTCACTATTTGACCAACCATCACTATCTTCATGAGTATAATAACTTCTCTTGTTTTCAAACCATTTCCTATTCCCTTTTGCAATTTATTTCCCCTTTTCATGGTTTTATTTATAAGGACACTTAGCATCATAATGACCAACTCTACCTCAAGAAAAGCAATTGAAGAGAAGCTTACCTCTGAAGCTTCCAGTGCCTAGTTGGATTTTCTTTACAAAATTTCCCTTATCTTCTTCTGATGTATAACCTATTTCTTGGTGTTCTTCCTTTTCTTTTCCTCTTGCATTTTCTTTGAATGCAACTTCTCTGATTTCGGAGGGACCTCCTTTTCTCATTCCAAAGGTTGTTAAAATCCCATGGAGTTGTACAACAGTACGATTTTGCAGATCCTGATTTTCTTCAATGGTAGACACTTTTGACTCTAATTTTGGAGTTAGATATCTCAATATTTTCTCTACTAAAGTTGAGTTTTTTATATCTTCACCCAGATTTATCATATGATTCAAAATCTCATCTACCCTTAGAAAGAAACTTGCAATAATTTCATCATTATGCATTTTGAGAGTTTCATATTGAATTCTAAGAGTTTGAAGTTTAACATTTTTTACCTTGTCATCACCTTGATAGTTCTGGATGATTTTGTCCCATATAGCCTTTGCTGAATTTAGCTGCATGACTTTGAAAAATTCTGATTCTATCAAGCTTCCCAACTGTTAGCCCCTTATAAATTCCTTGAAAAGCAAGCAAGGGGCTAGTTTTTTTTGTAAGCCTGCAAGGAATGCATTTCCCTTGAAAACACATCATCCTTGCAGCCTTCTCAGGTTCCCTGCCTTGTGACTGTTTCCCTCTGCTGTTTTGAGTCAATAGGCCTTGCTAATAAAGAATTATGCTCCTAAAGGCTTTATTCTGCCCTTTATACCCTTGCAAATGCTTCATTTTCACCCCTTTGTTCCCTCTAAATTTCCCCGTACTCTCCTAAAACTTCCCAAAATCCCCCTCATTCCCCTATCGTTGCCCTTGGCTGGCCTTAAAATGCTTTAAAAACGAGCCAAAACCATATTTTCTGCATAGTCTGGGCCTAGCCCTTGTTCGGCCTAGCCCCCGCACCTTTCCCCCACAGAACCCTGCGCTATGACCAAGCACTCACCTGAAGGGCACTAATCTATAATGAATATCGGGAGTGCTCCTGGACGTCGATTTTCTAGATCGGACGACGGTCGTTAATTCCACAGCGCCCGTGTTTCTCCGTCCAAACCCCCCAACTACGCAATCGCCATCCATTCACCCGCAGATCTGACGGTTCGGAGTGTACCTATCCCTGTGGTCCCTGCCTCGCACTATCCAAAACCCAGTGGTATCTATCGCACCATTTTGGGGCGGTAGGCGGTATTCTCCCATTGCCCAGCGATTCCATACAACGTTCGACACGTGGCTCCTGTATGATTCCAAAACCGCTTGCCCATTGCACGTTATCTTTCGGTACAGGACGCGCAGCGATATGCATATCAGCTGTCAGATCTGCCCTTGCCCATCCAACGGTCATCGCTCAACGAAGCTGTGCGGGGTTTAATCCATGGCCGCTGTACTCCTGGCCCACCATTCTTCGTCCTCCGCCACATGTTCAACCATCGATCTCCTTTGAGATCTGACGGTCCAGATTTGTTTCCCCGTTGTTGACTTTCTGTCGTCACCCGGTCCCGCCACGTCACCTCCACGTGTGTCTGCCGTACGTCCGCCCATCCCATTGCATAAATTCATTCAAAAGGTAGCTGTTTATAAGGTTTTCATGTATAAATCGCTCTGCATTCCGCCAACCTTTCGCCATCTCTGTTCTCTACCATTCCACAGCATTTTCTGCCAGTTCTCCACAGTGCCACTATCACCCATGCAGACATCCACATCATCCGACCCCATGCATTGTTTTCTTAACATTTTCATGTTTTTCAGGGTTGCAGGTAGACGGGAAACCACCATAGCTTATTATCTCTGTCACAGTGACATAAACGCATGAAAAGACCACTTCCAAAGGCTGAGATAATAAAGGATAGCCCGAGAGGGTGGCTGACAGGACTTGCATTAAAGAGCAGAGTTCAAACTCTGCAAATCTTCCTAGTGCCATTAACACACAGATTTCACAGTCAAAGATATAGATGGAGCGGCAGAAGAGCTTAAGGCACGCAAATGAAGACATACAAGCCTTAGGTTCAAAGATTTAGAGGCAAAGTACTGGATTGAAGACCCAGGGACCACGCAGAAGGTACAACATGCAGCAATCAATGCATATCAGGGGTTTCTACAGCAGTAGAATGCTTTTCCTCCATAAAGGACAAAGCACCCATGCAGTGTTCAATCTATGCCGTGTTCTGGAGATTTTTTCTACCCTGAAACAACCCCAGTACTATCAGAGCATTTATTTCATCAGTATGGCAGACTTCTTAATCATTCATTTATCTTTTGTTTATTCACCAATAGCACCACAAAGTCATGCAGATCAAAGTACATCAAGAAACGTACCTGGAATTGATGGAAACCTGAAGAAGACCACCCTTCCATCCAAAGAGTGACAGGAATTGAGTGCTCAGAATTTAAACAGAATGGGTTTCGACCCTCTTTCTTTTCAGAAGTTTTAATACTGCATTTAGTTTCTCACCTACCTTCTCTGCTCCACTGGAGCTATAAATTCATGAAGAAACTCATTGTAAAAGGTTGTTGATTAGTTATCAGAGAACTGCAAGTAGTTTCTTGTGAGACACAGTCTCTGTGTAAAGTGTAAGATAGGTTGAGGAAGATGATTTCAGACTGAGTATTCAGCTATTGGCAATGATGTACTTGATTGGTATTGCTATTTAATATGACAAGCACATTCCTTTGGATCCTGATCTGAAGCAGCGGTGATGTTTTCCTATCTTTGTATTTACATTCATTTCATTTCGTTCCTACTAGCTTGCATCAGAATATTGGCATAGGATTTACCCTTGTTAGGTACCCTATGTTTCTGCTCTCCTTCCCATTAATATTTCTCCTCTGAATGTATTATCTAAGAAATGATTTTAGTTGGTTTAACCAGTGTAGTGGATGTTATTGCCTGCTCTCTGATGTATGAATTAAATGAATTCAGTTCTTAGATGTTTCTTGTTATGGATTTAGTTGGAAGATTTGGGAACACTGGGGATCAGAGTTAGCCTTGTCCACTAGGATCCTTATGCGACCAGCTGGTCTTTAACTTTGTGCTCTGAATCTATGTTATCTCCTCCTCTCCTACCTTTCATATCACACAATCATCCTTAAGATCCTATGTTTTAGATGACTAGCCCAATCGAAAGCCTGCCTATTGATTAGCAAGCAAATCCTTTCCTGACTCCATTGCCCAATGGTTTTGAATATTTCCTGGAATACTTCACCTCTGCCCTTTTCCTCTTTGCTCAGATTTGTATTACATTTGACCCTTCTTTCCTGATAACCAGCAACCAAATCAAACAGATCAAACAAAAAAACCTTGTGCCTATAACTAGCCTAACATCTTAACATTCGAGCTTCAAAGACATATAAACCTTTGATATAACATAGAGAGATCCCTCTTTGGACCCAGGAGGGCTAGATCCTGAGGTCTAAAAGTGGTTTTATGTTGTCTCATCTTTTGGTATTACCAACCTTGCCAAAACATGAGAACCCCAACATAATGGTGACTACGCTGGGGACATTAAGTACATTACTCCTTAAACATCCTTAGGCATTCAAAAAACCTACAATCTCTGGTTAGGTTGGAAGTTAAACATTCCTAATCCCACATCAACCTCTATACCATTTGTTGTGTTCTCCCATACTCTTTGACATATTCTGGAAAGGGCCAGGTAGCCTCCAAATCTCACACTCTTTCAGAGGTGACATATCTGGTAAATGCCCTCCCAGTCAATCTCTAGTTATAGTTTGCTGTGTTTGGAAGATATCCTCGAAAGGGAACATCTCATAAGCACTGTGCTGGACAGTGTACCCTCCAAAAACATCCTAAACCTTTCCACCTGGCGACTCCATATTCCCTAAACGTTTTAAAGACTCCACTGGTGATCAGTAGGCCTGCTGATTATCTTGGTTCACATTAGACTCCACTGGGAGACTAGCCTCCATAACAACATCAACCACAATAGTAGCAACAAGTAGGGTTAAGCTGCTTGGTCAGAAAACAAAATTCTGGCTTCTAGAACCATTCATACAAGAGCTTACCCTAACCCAGACCCACCTGAAATAGTTGAAAACCCTGAGAGTATCCTCAAAGGAGCTCCTACACCTAAAGGACCAACTATTTCCAGCCATATCCATAGAGCTAACTCTGCACCAGAAGACCTTACAACTCTATCACACTTTCACCTTGACCTAGACCTACCTAATAGATTACCTGGAGCTAGGTCCTTCAGTGTCTTAGACCAGCCAGACCCTGAGCTTCCTGGTTCACCACCTCAAAGTGGTAGACACCTCGGGAATAGACAAACCCCTCCCTCTACACCTCCTGATACACATTTCATACAAAACTTGGGGCTCAGTCACCTTAGATTTTCTCATCAGTTTTTTGTTGGTCATAATATCCCTGTCATCCACATACCAGCTGTCCAAGTCAACCCTTTACCTCATCAGAACATCATCATGGCAGCCTGGTATGCACCTCTGGTTTTACCTCAGCCTCTAGTACCCTTACCAAATGATTATCAGTCAAAGATCCCACACTTCACTGCAAAGGAGTCCATCACAACCCAGTAACATGTAGATAAGATGGAAGATTCTTTTGACTACATGGAAATATATGATGATACAGTCAAAATGAGAATCTTTGCCCAGAGTTTAGGGGGTGATGTGAAGAAATGGTTTAAGGGCCTACCTCCAGGTAGCATCAATGATCTTCCAGCTTTATATCAGACTTTCATAAACAAATGGGAAGCTAAGGCTAATCCTCACCAACTCTTAGCAGAATACATGAACCTTAAAAGAAACATAGGAGAGAGTGTCCATGATTACACAACAAGATTTAACAACATTTACAATGCCCTCCCTCCACATATGAAACCTCCACAAGGCATGGCTTTAGAAAAATACCCTGAAAGCTTTGATGCTGACATGGCATATGAGCTTAGGGATAAAGAGTACAACAAATTGGAGGACATGCAAAAAGGAATAGTGAACATAGAGGCAAATCTGATTGAAAAAAGAGCAAGACTGAGATCTGAGAAGAGGGTAACATATAAAGATGACAATGTAGCTTCCACATCTGACCCAAATTATGATAGATTATCCAAAAATGTGGAAAGGTTACAGCAAATGATGGAAACAATGGTTGTCACAGTTAGTAACAAAAATAGAAATCAAAACCATAACCAGAACCAGAAATTTAGAAGAAACAATGCCACTCCTAACAGACAAAGAGAGTCAAATCAACAAGTCATTCCCCCATTTCAAGAAAACTTTCTTGATGAAGATGAGGGAATCATAGAAGAGTCTGAGGGAAATACAATTAATATGTTTGAAACAGAGGATTCAATCCATAATTGTTACTCAGAAGAAGACCAGCCCTCACCCTTTGGTTGGGATGAGGAATGGGCAAAAACTGAGGATTACAGATTAGGTTTTGAAAATGCTATGATGCAGGTTAGAGAACAATATGAACTTAGAATCAAGAAGAGTCAAGACAATTCCAAAACTAAGGCTTCTGAGGTTACCATCAAGAAAAGACCTGAGAAAACTTCTAAAGTAACTGCTGAAAATAACAAATCAGTAGCTGAGAATTCTGGAAAGAAAAAAGAAAGGGACAACCAAGACACTGATACACAAGGTAAACCAACTCGCAACACTAGCACTGCAGTTAGTGCTCTTGATAAAACTGTCACAAACACTGTACATAGCGAGGATCATCCTACAGATTCAATCGCTAAGGAAGTGGTGAAAAAAATAGAGTTGAACATTCCGAAGAGTCAGTCCACTCTCAATTTGGAGAGTGAGATTGCAAAATTAAAATCTCTATCCCACTCTCTGAGCTGGCCACTCAGGATGTATATAAAGGCCAAATTTTGAAAGCATTAAATTTAGGTGAGAACAATGTCACTGTAAATCTGAGTGATGATCAACCTGCCCTTCTGTTTGGTCCAAAGATAGAAGGAAAGTTTCAAGAAGGGGTAGTGCCCCCTTTTTATATTAGTCTTAATGTCCATGATAAGATTCTCCACAATGCAATGCATGATTCTGGGGCATCACACAACCTAATGCCTAAGGTAGTAATGGAAAGATTAGGTCTAGAGATAACCCGTCCCTATAAAGACCTATACTCATTTGACTCTAGTAGAGTAAAGTGTCTTGACCTGATTAAAGATTTATGTGTGAGCCTTGCCCAGATTCAAGCAAAATGCATGGTCATGGATGTGGTTGTGGCAGATGTGCCACCCAAATATGGCATGTTATTATCGAGATCATGGGGAGCCAAGCTGCAAGGAACAATGTAGATGGATGGGGCTTATGCCACAATCCCAATCTTTGGCCAACTTAGAAGACTGTACAGGGAAGCACAAATGAAATTCCTGGTTAGTAGCCCTGAAAAGCTTGAAAATTCCCCTCTATACTCTGTGCATACAGACTTGGATTCCTTTATCTTCTGCAATGATGAATCTTTGGAGGGACCAGAGTCTGAAAATGTAGATACAAGCAAAGGTACACATGATGAAACAGAGCCAATGGAATTTAACATAATGGCTACTTTAGACTCAGAGGAGGAAGACGTAGAAAAATTTGAACAATGCACTGAAACAACAACGCAAAGTGAACCAGAAACAGGATGCAATCAGCCAAATAATCACCTCTCTGAATTCCACATCCATAACGAAAAACTAAACAACCCACAGCCTAGTGCAGACCCTATAACGCAAGATAATGGCGAACCCAGCAGTAGGGAAAGAAATGTTAACAAAAACGAGCTTGAACCCTTGTGGGAAATGAGTTTCGATGGGTCCTACACAAGGAGAAGCTGGGGAAGGAGTGTGGATACATAACACAGAGAGTGATTACGCAGAGAGCCATGCCTGCAACCTGCACTTCAAATGTACAAACAACATTGCAGAATACGAGGCCCTTATCCTAGGCTTGAACCTGTTAAGAAATTTAGGAGCCCGTAGGATAACTGTGCATGGGGAATTTGAGCTGATTATTAAACAGGTGAATGGTGAATACATAGCGAAACATCCTAGATTGAGAGCTTACAGGAATGACACTATGGATTTATTGAAAACGTTTGTTGAATATGAATTAGTGTTTGTTCCTAGGAGCCAAAACGTCATTGCAAACGGATTAGCTTGCCTAGCTAGTTCCTACCCCAAGACTCCCAGTGACCAACAGATCATCATTCAGACTAAATTCAGACCTGCAGTGCCAGACAATGAAAAATATTGGCAGGTTTTTGAAGGTGATAAACAGATTGAGGATTTCCTAATAGTCAGGAATGAGTTTGAATTTTCTAATTCAGACTCTAAATCTGAGAACAGCTGCCTAAGTGAAGAATCCTCTGACGAAGAAACACCCTGTAACATAGAAATAAACACTCTAACTGAAGAAACTGGAAGTCCAACCGGAAAGTGTGAAAACGCAGAAATTGAGGAGATGGAGGTGCTGCAGGCCAAAGATAAGAATATACCCAGAGGCCTGGCACCCTTAGAGGACCTTTTTGACTTTGATGATGTAGCAAAAAAGCCCACTATAGAACATGCAGACTCTGACGTGGAAGAATGCAACATAGGCACTGAAGATGAGCTCAAAGTGATTAAACTGGCTAAGTCTTTACCTGCGGACATGAAGAAAAAATACATTGACCTTTTCAAGGAATTCATTGATGTGTTCGCCTGGAGTTATGAAGACTTAAAGGCCTATGACACAAACATCATTTAGCACAAAATACCCTTGAAAGAAAATCAGAAGCCCTTCAGACAAAAACTTCACAGAATCAATCCAAAACAATTGCCTGCAGTTGAAAAAGAGATTAAGAAGATGTATGATGTAGGCATAATAGTTCCTGTGAGGTTCTCTGATTGGGTATCAAACTTAGTGGCTGTGAGAAAGAAAACATGTGAGATCAGATTATGTATCGTTTTCAGGAATCTTAATAGAGCCTCACTCAAAGACAACTACCCTTTTCCTAAAATGGAACACATTCTTCAGAAAGTAGCAGGCTCCAAGAGAATCTCCCTGCTAGATGGTTTCTCAAGCTACAACCAAGTCCTAGTTCTCCCAAAAGATCAACTCAAAACTGTTTTTACCACTCCATGGGGCACCTTTATGTATGAAAAAATGCCCTTTGGACTGATGAACGCTGGTGCAACCTTCCAAAGAGCGATGGATATAGCTTTTTCAGATGAGATAGGACACTTTATTGTTATCTATTTGGATGACATAATAGTCTACTCCAAGACTGAAGAAGAACACCTGAAACATTTGAGGAAAGTATTTGAAAAATGTAGAAGGTTTGGTCTGTCATTGAATCCTAAAAAGAATGTATTTGGGCTACAAGAAGGAAGGTTTCTTGGCCACATTATATCTGAAAATGGAATTAGGATAGACCCACAACGAGTTGAGGGAATACTACAAATCACACACTCGAGAAACATCAAAGAATTACAGTATTTCATTGGGAAAATTAACTTCCTTAGGAGATTTATCCCAAACCTGGCTGAACACCTTAGGAATATGACTAACATGCTGAAGAAAGGTGTGGGAGTTAAATGGATTGTTGGAGCTAAAAAATCTTTTGAATCAGTGAAACTTGCACTCACCCAAGCTCCTGTTCTGATTAGCCCAGATTTCTCTAAAGATTTCCTGATCTTTTCATTTGCCTCTGAGCATACAGTGGCTGCAGTCTTGCTGCAGAAAAACATAGAGGGGATGGAAAAACCAATTTCCTTTTTCAGCAAAGCACTAAGGGACGCACCCTTGAAATACAACATAATGGAAAAACAGGCCTATGCTCTGATTAAGGCCTTGAAAGACTTCAGGGTATACATATTGCATTCACACACCATAGCTTATGTGCCCAACATCATAGCCAAAGATATATTGTCCCAAGATCCTGATGGAAAGAGGGGCAAATGGATTGCTGTGATTTTAGAATATGACCTTGAGATAAAACCCACCAAACTAATTAAAGGTCAGGGCTTAGCACAACTGATGATTGAATCAAACTTACAAGCCCTAGACATTAACATGATAAATACCTTGGATGAGCAACAGGAATTGCCTGATCCCACTATTGAGGAAAAGTTTCAGAGCTCTCCTTGGTATTCTGACATTCTATATATGCTTACACACCTCAATTCCCCACCCGAAATATCAAAGACCAAGGCCAGATTCTTAAAGCTAAAAGCTAGGAGCTATTGCACATTGAATAACTGCTTATACTGGAAGAACCCAAATGGCCTATTGCTTAGATGTTTGCCCGAAGGCGAGGCAGAGAGGATTAAACAAGAATTCCATGCTAGAGAATGTGGAGGCCACCTGAGTTGGAAAGCCACTGCAAACAAAATACTCAGAGCTGGCTACTATTGGCCCACACTCTTCAATGATATCCATAAGATGATAATTGCCTGCCACAAATGCCAGATTTTTGAAGGCAAAAGAAAACTCCTTCCCTTACCTCTACAACCCATCACTATTGAAGGTCCCTTTCTGCAATGGGGCCTAGATTTCATAGGGGAGATTCACCTTACTTCTTCTGCACAACAAAAATGGATCCTAACAACCACAGACTACTTCACTAAGTGGATAGAGGCCATACCCACTAGGAATGCCACAGATTCAGTCATCATTAGTTTCCTATAAGGTCACATCCTCTCTCGGTTTGGTTGCCCAAGGAAAATAATCACTGATATTGCTACTGCTTTCGGATCCAAGAAAATGGTTGATTTTTGTCACAGGTATCAAATAGCACTCGGTCATTCAACTGTCTATTACCCTCAAGGTAACGGATTAGCTGAATCATAAAACAAGAGCCTGGTGATCATCATCAAGAAGCTGTTGGAAGAGAACAAAAAGTCATGGCATAACAAGCTAGTACATGCTTTGTGGGCTGACAGACTTACAACAAAGAATTCCATTGGCATGTCACCATTTCAGCTTGTCTATGGTACAGAAGTAGTGTTTCCTACTAGCCTTGGAGTACCGGTGATCAAGCTGGTCCAAGAGATTCAAACAGAAGAAGACAGTATGGTGAGAAGGATAAACCAAACAATTCATCTTCAGCAAACAAGAGAAGAGGTCTACAACAGAGCAGTCAAAGTTCAGGAAAACATAAAGAGGTTTTTTGACAAAAGAACCAAAGTTGTTGATTTCAAAATTGGGGATAAAGTTCTGAAGTGGGACTCAAGAAGAGAGGATAAAGGAAAGCACAACAAGTTTGACAGTTTGTGGCAAGGTCCATACATCATCCAGGCCACTGTGGGTCCAAATGCTTTTCTCCTACAAGAATTAGATGGTACAGAGCTGTTTGGGGGTCCTGTCAATGGCAGGATGCTCAAACACTACTTCTGCTGATTTTCAATTTCCAGTTTCAATTCCAATATACATACCATTGCTGTTTTTGTTTTCAAGAAAAAGAGAAAATGTTTCAAAAAACAGAGGAAAGGAGAGGTTCAGACATGCTCAAAACATGAACCTCTTATGTGCAAAGGATTGGCTCTAATAAGCTCAAAACTTGAGCCAAAGAAAGAAAAATAGCTGGTCCTAACATGCTCAAAATCTAGACCAGCAAAGAAGAAAGAAGAAATCAGCTCTAACATGCCCAAAACTAGAGCTGAGATGAAGAAAGGAAGTGAATCTAACATGCTCAAAACTTGAGTCACAAAGAGAAGAAGGACACTTCAAGTTTCAGATTTCAAGCCTTCACAGTTTTGTTTTCAGTTTTCTACAAATTTTGTCCATGTGCAACTGTCCTTATGCCTTGGATCCACAGCAAGTCAGACAGTCCAATCCTGGCTTGATTGTTTTTCAATTTCTGTCGTAGAATATAGAGAAGGAATCTGCTGGACAGTTGAATCCCAGCAGAGATTAGATTAGGTAGAGAAACAAATGAGACCAACAGTCTAATCTGGTCTCATGGAGTAGTAAGGGTAGATTTAGAATAGGTTTATTTTTTGTTATAAAAATAAATGACATAAAGGGTCTGTTAGCTCAAATGCACCCTAGAAGAAGAGAAAATGCTAGGATTGTAGTGTGGATAGGTAGTTTGTTGGGAAATTTTTTCTACTGATGTAATGTCTTCATATTGTGACAGCTGAAAATCAAAGAAGGGATGTGTAAAGTAGCAGGCACCTGGCCTACACCAAAGATCTATTCTTTGAATTCTTGACTCCTTCAAGAAGAAGCCATCCCCATGTGGAGCCACTATTAGCCCCTTATAAATTCCTTGACAAGCAAGCAAGGGGCTAGTTTGTTTTGTAAGCCTGCAAGGAATGCATTTCCCTTGAAAACACATCATCCTTGCAGCCTTCTCAGGTTCCCTACCTTGTGACTATTTCCCTCTGTCGTTCTGAGTCAATAGGCTTTGCTGATAAAGAATTATGCTCCTAAAGGCTTTATTCTGCCCTTTATACCCTTGCAAAATGCTTCATTTTCACCCCTTTGTTCCTTTTGTCAAAGTCCCCTCTTCGGCCTAGCCCCCGCACCTTTCCCCCACAGAACCCTGCGCTATGACCAAGTCCTCACCTGAAGGGCGCTAATCTCTAATGAATATCGGGAGCGCTCCTGGCCATCGATCTTCTAGATCGGACGATGGTCGTTAATTCCACAGCGCACGTGTTTCTCCAACCAAACCCCTTGACCGCGCAATCGACGTCCATTCACCCACAAATCCGACGGTTTGGAGTGTACCTATCCCTGTGGTCCCTGCCGCGCACTATCCAAAACCCGATGGTATCTATTGCACCACTTTGGGGCGGTAGGCAGTATTCTCCCATTGCCTAGCGATTCCATACAGCGTTCGACGCGTGGCTCCTGTACGATTCCAAAACCGCTTTCCCATCGCATGTTATCTTTTGGTACAGGACGCACAGCGATATGCATATCAGCCATCAGATCTACCCTTACCCATCCAACGGTCATCGCTCAACGAAGCTGCACGGGGTTTAATCCATGGTCGCCGTACTCCTGGCCCACCATTCATCGTCCTCCGCCGCATGTTCAACCGTCGATCTCCTTTGAGATCTAACAATCCAGATTTGTTTCCCCACTGTTGACTTTCTGTCGTCGTCTGGTCCCGCCACGTCACCTCCACGTGTGTCTGTCGTACGTCTGCCCATCCCATTGCATAAATTCATTCAAAAGGTCGATTTTTATAAGGTTTTCACGTATAAATCGCTCCACATTCCGCCAACCTTTCGCCATCTCTGTTCTCTACCATTCCACAACATTTTCCGCCAGTTCTCCACAGTTCCACTATCACCCACGCAGACATCCACATCATCCGACCCCATGCATTGTTTTCTTAATAGTTTTGTGTTTTACAGGGTTGCAAGTAGACGGGAAACTGCCATAGCTTATTATCTCTATCATAGTGACATAAACGCAGGAAAAGACCACTTCCAAAGGCCGAGATAATAAAGGATAGCCCGGGAGGGTGGCTGACAGGACTTGCATTAAAGAGCAGAGTTCAAACTCTGCAAATCTTTTCAGCGCCATTAACACACAAATTTCACAGTCAGAGATATAAATGGAGCGGCAGAAGAGCTTAAGGCACGCAAATGAAGACATACAAGCCTTAGGTTCAAAGATTTAGAGGCAAAGTACCAGATTGAAGACCCAGGGACCACGCAGAAGGTACAACATGCAACAATCAATGCATATCAAGGGTTTCTACAGCAGCAGAATGTTTTTCCTCCATAAATGACAAAACACCCATGCAGTGTTCAATCTATGCCATGTTCTGGAGAGTTTTTCTACCCTGAAACAACCCCGGTACTATCAGAGCATTTATTTCATCAGTATGGCAGACTTCTTAATCATTCATTTATCTTTTTTTTATTCACCAATAGCACCACAAAGTCATGCAGATCAAAGTACATCAAGAAACATACCTAGAATTGATGGAAACCTGAAGAAGACCACCCTTCCATCCAAAGAGTGACAGGAATTGAATGCTCAGAATTTAAACAGAATGGGTTTCGGCCCTCTTTCTTTTCAGAAGTTTTAATACTGCATTTAGTTTCTCACCTACCTTCTCTGCTCCACTGGAGCTATAAATTCATGAAGAAACTCATTGTAAAAGGTTGTTGATCAGTTATCAGAGAACTGCAAGTAGTTTCTTGTGAGACACAGTCTCTATGTAAAGTGTAAGATAGGTTGAGGAAGATGATTTCGGACTGACTATTTAGCTATTGGAAATGTTGTACTTGATTGGTATTGCTATTTAATATGACAAGCACATTCCTTTGGATCCTGATCTGAAGCAGCGATGATGTTTTCCTATCTTTGTATTTACATTCATTTCATTTCGTTCCTACTGGCTTGCATTAGAATATTGGCATAGGATTTACCCTTGTTAGGTACCCTATGTTTCTGCTCTCCTTGCCATTAATGTTTCTCTTCTGAATGTATTATCTAAGAAATGATTTCAGTTGGTTTAACCAGTGTAGTGGATGTTATTGTCTGCTCTTTGATGTATGAATTAAATGAATTCGGTTCTTAGATGTTTCTTGTTATGGATTTAGTTGGAAGATTTGGGAACACTGGGGATCAGAGTTATCCTTGTCCACTAGGATCCTTATGCGACCAGCTGGTCTTTAACTTTGTGCTCTGAATCTGTGTTATCTCCTCCTCTCCTACCTTTCATATCACACAATCATCCTTAAGATCCTATGTTTTAGATGACTAGCCCAATCGAAAGCCTACCTATTGATTAGCAAGCAAATCCTTTCCTGACTCCATTGCCCAATGGTTTTGAATATTTCCTAGAATACTTCACCTCTGCACTTTTCCTCTTTGCTCAGCTTTGTCTTACATTAGACCCTTCTTTCCTGATAACCAACAACCAAATCAAACAGATCAAACAAACAAACCTTGTGCCTATAACTAGCCTAACATCTTAACATTCGAGCTTCAAATACATATACACCTTTGATATAACATAGAGAGATCCCTCTCTGGACCCAAGAGGGCTAGATCCTGAGGTCTGAAAGTGGTTTGATGTTGTCTCATCTTTTGGTATTACCAACCTTGCCAAAACATGGGAACCCCAACACCAACAAGGCATTGGAAACTTTTGCATTGGTTTCATATTTCTTCTTTCTTTCCTCCTCTGTGGAAACTGTGGTTGGATACTGATAACCTCCTTCAACGATTTCACATACATATGATCCAATAGAATGTAGATAGGATCTTGTTATTGTATTCTAGAAAATTAGATTACTTACGTTGAAGAGTGGTGGTCTGATAGATTTTGTCCCTTCTTGATGGCTCATCTTGGTGGATCTTCCTTCAAGCGATCAAACTTCTTTTGAAGGACCTGCTATGATACTAATTGTTGTGAAAAATACTAAGAGGGGGGGGGTGTGAATCAATATTTAAAACATACATAAAATTTTCTTTCATTATGATTTTTGTACGCTACTTTCCTTAAGTAAACCTGCGTATATACACAAATTTTATGCAGACAACTAGCATATATCTAATAAATTTATATTTCAGTTAAATATTCATATGTTTCTCTTAAACTAGTATATTAATGATTCATCAGACATTTGATAAGAAGTAAACATGTACAGTAAGAATGGAATGAAGAATCATACACAAGCAACACACATGAACACCAGGATTTAAGATGGAAACCCAATGTGGGATAAATGTTGTGAAAAATACTAAGAGGGGGGTGAATCAGTATTTAGAGCTAACTGATAAAATTTTTACTTTTCTTTTCTCGAAACCCATACGCTACTTTACAAAAAAAAACTAGCGTATATACGCGGATATCCTTCAGGAAAATCGCGTATACTCAGAGCTCTTATTATGTATTTGATTCTTAAATCATTGCATCATTTATGCATCAGATGTTAAGCAGTAAACATGTGCAGTAAAAACAGAATAAACCATCACACATAAGAAACACACATGAACACCAGGATTTAAGGTGGAAACCCAAGTCGGGAGAAAACCACAGTTGCCGTCGTCTCAGTCTTCAATATTTATTATAAAGAAAACATCTTACAACCATGTACTGGCGCAGACTCATAGCAGCACGCAGGCACCCACCTGCAGAAGGCTACAACCTTCTCTCGTTTATCAGCCTCTCCTAGAAGGGAGCTACAACCCCCTGCTCTCGTTTACCAGCCTCTCCTGGAAGAGAGCCACTACCCCCTGTTCTCGTTTACCAGCCTCTCCTGGAAGGGAGCTACTACCCCCTGCTCTCATTTACCAGCTACCATTGGAAGGGAGCTACAACCCCCTCATTGAAGGCTTTGACCCTCAGCACCACCATGGACCACGTTTCATCAATTTTCATACTAGATCCATCAGCTTCCATACAACATATCTTGTAGGCCACTTTTCATCAGATTTTCAAACTGGACCCACTCCACACATTTAAGCTCATCATACATCAAACTGAAACTCATAACCTCATCAATTCATTCATTGTACCATCAACCAATCAACCAACAACTTGATCTTTCATCAACTTAATCAGCAGCATAATCAACATTCAAACAACCCAGATCTGTATTAATACATCATTGACAGATCGTAGTAAAACAGTAGAACATATCAGACATTTCATTCCACATACTTCAACAAAACCCTAGTTCCATACGTGCTTTTACTTCACTGAACTTGCGTATATACGTGCTTTCATAGAAACAAACCTGTGTATACTTCTACACATTTCAAAACTGATCTCACATTCCATATACGCTTTTGCTGAAGCCAACCCGCGTATATACGCGCTTTATCTTCCATGAACCTGCGTATAGATCTTCAAACTTTGTAGGGCTGCGCAATTCTTCAAAATAGATAAATGGCTCAGATCTTACCCTTTTACTTCAGGGAATATTCACCTCATATTAGATCTAAACATTCCATAAACAGATCTAGAAAATACATAGTCTTTTCAGATCTAGAGATCCCTCTTCATCATTTTCTTCATAGGTGCATTATGAATTCAGATCTATCAGCAAATTGTTACCCATTCCATGCAGATATACTTCAGAGTGAAGTATTCATTAAAACCCAAACCCAAACACATGCACACACTTGCACTATGATCTTATTCTCCTTATATAGATTTAGCCTTTGTCAATACCATGAGTCAAAACCACTCAACCGCTGATGGTATTCCTGGATGGGATCAAATATATAATCAAGCGCTCAATACTTTGGGTCAATACCATGGTAATTTCCCCTGGTTTCCTAAATTTAGAGCGCAAATGGGCATACGCTACTTGTCACGTACATTTCTGCATGTATACGCTACTTCTCCTTAACAAACCCGCGTATGCTTTGTGACATGTCTTATTTATCATTTCTCTGGCACTTCTTGGAATTCCTTTCTTCTGTTACTTCTGAGCTGATCTGTATATAAATTATCCTTCCTTTTAACACATAGATACATCATCCTTACATATTTAACACATAGGTTGCTTATCATAGGCAACTCATCAAGTAGGTTTCCATCAAGTGACAACTTCATCAAGTAGGTTGCCACATCGAGGACAACACATTGCATCATATTGACAACAATCTTGCTTCATCAAGTAGGTTGCCATCAAGGACAACACATCAAATCAGTTTCCATCAAGGACAACTTCATCAAGTAGGTTGCCATCAAGGACAACACATGCCAACAATCTCCCCCTTTGGACTTGATGGAAACCATGATGGTGTTTGATCACCATAACAGATAGATACATTGATTATAACCATTATGCAAACACCATGATACTCTCCCCCTATTCAAACACCATGTTACTCTCCCCCTTTGACATCAAGGGCAAAGGGCAGATCAAAGCCAAGACAATGTTTTTCTCCACATGTAGAAAGAAGAGCTCTGTAGATATGATGTTCACTGAAGTTATCATGCTCCCCCTAAGTTCATGCTGAATCTTCAAACATATTTTTCAATGAAGTACATGACTCTATGACCTTTCCTATCACCAAGGACTGATACTTACATCAAGGATCCAACCAAGTGGATTTACATATTTGACTCAAGTACCCAACCAAGTGGGTTTACACATTTGATCAAGTCCTTACATGAATGAATATTATAAATTTACATCATAGGTCTCAACATGACCTTTTCATCAAATTACAAGTATGCCATTTTTATGACCAATATCAGAAAGACCTCAAGAGAGAGATCAATTTTTAGAATCATCATAATGCCAACAATGCATCCTTTCCACATAACCAATGCTCCCCCTTAGCTTGTGCATCCTGAACACTTTCAACAGCAAATCATCAAGGCATCTTTATCAAATATCAGAGAATGAAACAGAATTATGAGAACTGGAACACCACTAGAGATACCAAACAGCACTGCAGCTGTGCTGAAGAATGCTGACCCAAAAAAATTTGTCAGCAACCACCCATACGCGGTTTTCTATGTATAAACTTACGTATATACACGACTGTCTTTCAGGAAATCCGCGTATCCAACTTAATCTTCTGATTTAAGCAGATCTGATCTTCTGTATGGCAGAGACTTACTCCCAGCTTCTGTTTGAGATATTCGAATGCTTCCCTGGGATATATGAGAGAAGAAGGATAGGACAATGTAGCTATGTTCTCAAGTGTCATCCAAAATTTGTAGCATAAGTGCATCAGTAACCAGGCCTTCAGACTTTTTGCAGTATCAACCAATTCTTCCCAAAAGGAATTATCATACCAGAACAGCGTCTTCAATAGACAATATGTGTCAAGCAATCATCCATGTGATCTGTTATCACCAAGATCTTCATGATTTATCTTTATTTCACAATCAAATTTGTGTATGAATTATGTATATAAGATCTCAATCGTTTCACAAGCAACAAACTCTGCATGATCTATCCTTATCTCTGAATCATAAGACTTCCATCTTATCCATGTGTGAAAACAAAAGATATTCTTTAGCAAAAAGCAATTAGGGTTCATCCATAATCTCATCATAAGAAACCATATATCATGTCATCATCATTTGAGCAAGAACTAAGGAATAATCAGATACAATGCCAACAATGCAATCATTAGATGCTAGACTGATGTTCCCCTTGAACCTGTGTTCCTGATCTTTAGCTATCTTACTGTTTTTCTTATCAGAAAAGCATACGCGACTGTCTCCAGTAGAACTCGCGTGTATACGCGGCTTTAATTCACTAAACCCACGTATGGAAAGTGAAACACTGAAAATTTCCACAACTTCATCTCCCCCTGAATTTGTACCACCTGTACCTGTCTTCTTCACATCAGATGCACTGTTAGAAATAAACATAACCAGAATTACCAAACCAACCATGGGAATCATCATACATTGCTCCCCCTGTGATGATACATTACTAATCCCTATAATGTATCTCACATCATCATCCTGCAGCCATTATGAGAAGTAGGCTTTAGAAACGGATGACTGCAGTAGGATTATTATCCTCTACGTTTTTGACGGTACTCCTTCCTTTTCCAGCTTTGCTTGAAATTTCTTATTGTGTGCTGGAAATTATCCAATTTCCCAGATCCATTCATCCTACATTATTTTTCTACATGTCCATACTCGTTACATGCATAACATCTTGCATGACCAGAAAAGTAAGCATAAGGATCATAATGTGGTTTTCTATTCTTTCTTCTATTGCAATCAGCTGCTTTATGACCATACTTGCTACATGAAAAACAATATCCCTTGAAGAAACCAGAGTACCTTTCTGTGTAGAATCTGTTTATATGTGACTGAAACATTCTGCTTCTGTAATTGGCTGCAACATGCCCATAATTATGACATTTAAAGAATTCAACATTATTTATCAAAGGAGGGAATGATTTCTTTTGAGAGTTCATGATTTTCGGTTGATCTTTTGTTTCTTTCAACACTTCAGATTTTGCATTGATATCCTTTGAATCTTTAGCACTTCCTTGTGAACTATATTCTCCTTTAACGGTTTCATGAAAACCAAGACCAAATTTAATAGAAGGAGACCTTTGACTACTAAGAATATTGTCCAGAATCTTAGTACTATCTTGAAACCTCAAGAGTTTATCTTTTTCTTCTAATTTACCCTTTAGAATGTTTACCTCAACCTCCAATTTTTGGCATTGCTGCTTCATACTTTCTTCAACCCTTTTTCTTTCTTCTACTTGATCATTCAATTTCAAAATCTCTTCTTTCAACCCATTTTACTGTTCTTCAAAAGTTTTTAAAAGATCTTCATTATTCTTATTTGATTTTTCTGGATCTTCTTTGAGAGAGATGATTTCTGCTTCAAGTTCTTCATTTTTCTTATTTGATTTTTTCATATTTGTTTTGAGAAAGAGGATTTATGCTTCAAGTCTTCTATTTTGATAAGTTGCTTTAACCTACAGTCTTTGATGTATTTCTATCTGTTCCTTCATTGTTTTTATCTGTTCATTCATTCTAGAGATCATCTCTTTGTGGATAGATTCTCTCTCATTAGATGATCTTTGTTGATCTTCAACTTTAATCTTGAGAGCTTCTTCTAGATCCATAACATTACTTTTACTATCTTCACCATTGCATGCACAAGAACATGAATCACAAGAAAAACAATCAATACCTGTTTCCTCTTCTTAATTTTCTGCTGCACATGTTTTCTGAGATATCTCCTTTTGAGTAGCCTTCTTTTTTTGCTTCCTTGCCATGAGCACTAACAAATCTGGGTCAGAATCTTCTTCACCCTCATTTGACATTTCATCATTATCTTCATTTGTATAATAGCTCTTTCCCTTTTCAAATTGTTTCCCTTTATCATGATTTTCTTCATAAGGACATTTAGCAGCATAATGACCAACTCTTCCACAATTAAAACACTTGAAGGGAAGCTTACCTCTGAATCTTCCAGTACCTGGTTGGAGTCTTCTCACAAAATTTGCTTCTTCTTCTTCTGATAAGTAACTTGATTCCTTGACAACTTCCTTTTATTTTCCTTTTACACATTCCTTAAAGGAAACTTCTCTGATTTGAGAGGGACCTTCTTTTCTCATTTCAAAAGCAGTTAGAATACCATGTAGTTGAACAATAGTAAGAGTTTTCAGATCTTGCATTTCTTCAATAGCAGATACTTTTGACTCAAATTTTGAAGTCAAAGATCTTAAGACTTTTTCAACCAGAGTAGTATCAGTTATGGTTTCACCCAAATTTATCATGCGATTTACAATATCATCTAAACATAAAAAGAAACTGGCAATAATCTCATCACTATGCATCCTTAAATTTTCATATTCAATTCTGAGAGTTTGGAGTTTTGCACTTTTTACCTTTGTATCCCCTTCATAGCTTAGAATTATTTTGTCCCATATTTATTTTGCTGAATTTAGCTGCATCACTTTAACAAATTCTGATTCAGACATGCTTCCTAATAAAACATTGACTGCTTTGGCATTGGTTTCATATTTCTTCCTTTCTGCTGCATCAGTAGGAATAGTAGCCGGATACTGATAACCTTCTTCCACGATTGCCCATACTTCTACACCAAGACTTTTTAAATATGCTTTTGTTCGTATCTTCTAGAATAACAAATTACTTCCATTGAATAGAGGTGGCTTTAGAGAGAGTATTCCTTCATGACTTCCTATTGCGACGGATCTCCTTCAAGTGATCAAGCTTCTGCAGAAGAACCTGCTCTGATACCAATTGTTGGGAAAAATACTGAGAGGGGGGGGTGAATCAGTATTTAGAGCTAACTGATAAAATTTTTACTTTTCTTTTCTCGAAACCCATACGCTAATTTACAGAACAAAACTAGCGTATATACGCGGATATCCTTCAGGAAACTCGCGTATGCTCAGAGCTCTTATTATGTATTTGATTCTTAAATCATTGCATCATTTATGCATCAGATGTTAAGCAGTAAACATGTGAAGTAAAAACAGAATAAACCATCACACATAAGAAACACACATGAACACCAAGATTTAAGGTGGAAACCCAAGTCGGGAGAAAACCACTACTGTCGTCGTCTCAGTCTTCAATATTTATTATAAAGAAAACATCTTACAACCACGTACTGGCACAGACTCATAGCAGCACGCAGGCACCCACCTGCAGAAGGCTACAACCTTCTCTCGTTTACCAGCCTCTCCTAGAAGGGAGCTACAACCCCCTGCTCTCATTTACTAGCCTCTCCTGGAAGGGAGCCACTACCCCCTGTTCTCGTTTACCAGCCTCTCCTGGAAGGGAGCTACTACCCCCTGCTCTTGTTTACCAGCTACCACTGGAAGGGAGCTACAACCCCCTCACTGAAGGCTTCGACCCTCAGCACCACCATGGACCACGTTTCATCAATTTTCATACTAGATCCATCAGCTTCCATACAACATACCTTGTAGGCCACTTTTCATCAAATTTTCAGACTGGACCCACTCCACACATTTAAGCTCATCATACATCAAACTGAAACTCATAACCTCATCAATTTATTCATTGTACCATCAACCAATCAACCAACAACTTGATCTTTCATCAACTTAATCAACAACATAATCAACATTCAAATAACCCAGATATGTATTAATACATCATTGATAGATCGTAGTAAAACAGTAGAACAGATCAGACATTTCATTCTACATACTTCAACAAAACCCTAGTTCCATACGCGCTTTTACTTCACTGAACCTGCGTATATACGCACTTTCATAGAAACAAACCTACGTATACTTCTACACATTTCAGAACTGATCTCACATTCCATACGTGCTTTTGCTGAAGCTAACCCGCGTATATACGCGCTTTATCTTCCACGAACCTGCGTATAGATCTTCAAACTTTGTCGGGCTGCGCAATTCTTCAGAATAGATAAATGGCTCAGATCTTACCCTTTTACTTCAGGAAATATTTGCCTCATCTCAGATCTAAACATTCCATAAACAGATCTAGAAAATACATAGTCTTTTCAGATCTAGAGATCCCTCTTCATCATTTTCTTCATAGGTGCATTATGAATTCAGATCTATCAGCAAAATGTTACCCATTCCATGCAGATATACTTTAGAGTGAAGTATTCATTAAAACCCAGACACATGCAAACACTTGCACTATGATATTCTTCTCCTTATATAGATTTAGCCTTTGTCAATACCATGAGTCAAAACCACTCAACCGCCGATGGTATTCCTAGACAGGATCAAATAGATAATCAAGCACTCAATACTTTGGTTTAATACCATGGTAATGTCCCATAGTTTCCTAAATTTAGAGTGCAAATGGGCATACGCTACTTGTCACGTACATTTTCGCGTGCATACACTACTTCTCCTTAACAAACCTGTGTATGCTTTGTGACATGTCTTATTTATCATTTCTATGGCACTTACTGGAATTCCTTTCTTCTGTTACTTCTGAGCTGATCTGTAGATACATCATCCTTCCTTTTAACACATAGATACATCATCCTTACATATTGAACACATAGGTTTCTTATCATAGGCAACTCATCAAGTAGGTTTCCATCAAGAACAACTTCATCAAGTCGGTTGCCATATCGAGGACAACACATTGCATCATATTGCCAACAATCTTGCTTCATCAAGTAGGTTGCCATCAAGGACAGCACATCAAATCAGTTTCCATCAAGGACAACACATCAAATCAGTTTCCATCAAGGTCAAATTCATCAATTAGGTTGCCATCAAGGACAACACATGTCAACAATAAAACCACCATTGTTTTCCTCTATCTTCAATTTTTATTATAATGAAATTTTTTTACAATATTGTACTGGCACAGACTCATACCAACACACAGGCACCCACCTAAAGAAATCTACAAACTTCACTCATTATCCAGCTCCTACTGGAAGGAATATTCAACCCCCTGATCTCGTTTACCACCACCCACTGGAAGGGAGATCCAACCCCCTGATCTCGTTTACCAGCACCCACTAGAAGGGAGATCCAACCCCCTAATCTAATCACCAATTACTACTGGCAAAGCTTCGACTTCCTCACTGAAGGCTCTAACTGTTAGGTCCCTATATTACTAGTGTAGTCCCTTATTGTTGTTAGTGTAGCACCCTTATTGTTTTTTTTATACCCCTTTAACCCCCATATTGTTATTATTGTTCCCTTACATTATTATTGTTAGGTAGGCTAGGATTATATTGTGACCCCATGGACTCCTATATATAGAAAGGAGGCTTTGTCATTTGTATCATCAAATAATTGTTCATTTATGTAATGTAAAGGAGGTTTCCCCCTCAAAGTGGTTGATTTCTAAGGCGTTGGTCTCTCTCTTCTTCTATTTTTGGAGCTGGTTCCATAACATTTGGTATCAGAGCTTTGGATTCTAGGGTTTCGCTACTCCAAACTGGTCATCGTGGAATTTTTGCTATAACTATTTTTATATGAAGGTTCAGAAGCTGAAATTTATACCACGAGAAGCCAAAATCGTAAGGAACGTTGTGTATAAATTTAAGATATTGGTTCGCAATATTTTCAGAGATATGATTTTTGGAAGTTAGAGTTTTTGTAGGCTCCTGAATTTCATCTAAAAGAGGTGACCTTGGGAAAATTGTCATAAATCTCTCTCTGAGGATCGGATTGGAACTATGTAAAAAGTGGTCAAAATTACATGAACTGTAGCTTCATGTATATCAATTTCATAGCCGAAGGAGGAAAAAATGACACGTGGCACGCCATACGATTACGCTTTACTGAACTAGTCCGTAATTAGGTCATTGTGGGATAACTTTGCCATGAAGCATTCAAATCAGGTCAGACCTGTGTAATTAGAAATAAGATTCAGAGGGCTACTATAGGACCGAATTTCAAATATTGAAGATCTGAAATCACAGAGATAATTCAGTTTCAATATTTAGCTCCTCAAAAGCAAGAAAAAGGTGTGTATTGTTTTTCTTAAAAGTCTTATTTTAAAAATCAGTTTGAAGTGATTCCAAGGGCATATTGAAGCATAGATACTAGTATTGGGTTCTAAAATTCCCACTAAAAAGAATTCAACATCCATTAAGCCCTCAGAATAATATACTATGACTCATGAAGAGGAAGAATTGCAACATAATATATCAAAATTACAAGAGAAAGTGCACCAAATTTCGCTCTCGCAAAGAGCATCAAAAAATGAAATGGAAGTTTTGAAGAAAGGTGTGGAAGAAAAAATGAATGGTTTGAAGAAATGAATTGAAGCTAAGATGAATGGCATGGAAGCTAAGATGGATCGCATCAAAGCTAAGATGGATGACATCGACGAAAAAATTAAAGACAACATGGAAGACATGAAGAATGATCTAAAAGAAGAAATGGAAGGTTTGAAGGAAGGTTTGACAAAGTTGATACAAGAAATTATTCCTAATAGAGAAAATATAGTAGAGGAAACTCATGATGAGAACAAAATAAATGTTAATCGTGATTTCATAAACTCTAATGTTGGATGGAATGCCCACTATTGTCGTTCCTAGAGACAGCCTTGAGTTGTGAAAGACTAGTTCCTAGGACATCTTATATTAGCAAGGAGCATATGGTATAACAGAGGAAGTTATCAATAAAAAGCTCTCATGCTATTTCCTGAAAAAACAAGGAATATTAATCTGAATGGGACCAAGACCTTCGGAAACTGACACAGAGAAAGGAATACTGCAGAGACAACATGAAAAACTCCAATATAAAAGCAATAGACAATTCAGAGACAACTTACTGTAAAGAGGGCCAATTCAGAAATACCTCACATAAATAAATTATCAGAAGGTGTATGTAGTGAAAGAAATATTGAGAGAATATTAGTTGTCATTGGGCTGATATCCAGATACACAATATCACCATGTAATGGGCTTACCAATCTAAGAATCCATACATGACAATAGGATTTTAAAAACACCCTCCCAAAGAAACTAATATAGCAGAAATACGGTTTAGATGAATAGTGGAACAAAATATCATGCTTGAGCCATATTTAAAGCGCTTGACTAATCCGAGCATGGGTATCAACAAGGATAAATCCATACCAAAAATCAGTGAGCCACTCGCATTCCAGAAACATGATACAGGAAAGATGGATGAAATGAAATGATCTATTAAAACAACACATATAAGAGAAAGTTACAAACTGTGAAATACCAAAGACCAGAATCCTCTTAACAGATGGAACTCCTCCTCACTGAGACCCTGCGAGCTATGAGCCTTCATACAAGAGTTCAACAAAATGTATACAAAAATTCTTTCACTGCATAATTTTATGATAAAATCTGGAACCCTAAATCATCTGTTCTTCGAGAGTTTTATAGGAGAACAAGAAAGCTTGAAAAGGGAGTAGGTGATGAACATTTAATTTTCCTCATTAAAACAAGATGGCGGAAACGTGCACGCCCATACTGCTTGATTACTCTGTAATGTTGTTTGTACTCTATGACCTGCTTTATGAAATAAATGCGCTGGGTAGAAATCTCTTCAAGAACACGGGAAAGATGCAAAACCACATGGACATTCCGTCCTTTCCTGAAAGAAAATGGTGCTGAAAAGAAAACTTTAGAGTATTGTTTTATGCGAATGGTACCCTCTACCTTCTAAACTCTGAATTACAGTTTAAGATCTTCAATGCTGAACGTTGAATTCCTCGATCATTCACTGATATTTCTCTGCTGCTCCATTAATATCTCCATCTGCGCAATCTGTGCTTCGAATGAATCTGGAGGGTTTGACAGATTTTAACCCTTCTTCTTTAATGGAAGTCTTGTCGACATACCTTCCCAGGAATTTCTCCATAATTACAGCCTCTGAAATATGGTCCTTTGATGTGCTTTCTATTACAACAATAGAGACTGTAAATCATGGTAGTTTTCCGTCGCTGTAACCCTGTAAAACCTGAAAACATGTTAAGAAAACTATGCACAGAGAGAATGGATGCACTGATGGCCATCGGACTAGTGATGGGACTGTGGAGAGATGGTGAAAAATGCAGCTGAAGGCGTTGCGGAATGGTGATGCAGCACGGAGGACACAGTGAGAAATTAACGTGAAAATGCGAAAAAACGAAGAAATGAACTGATTATGGACCCGGAGTGGTAGAGAGCACATGGTGAAAAACTGGAGGACAGGTGGCGCAATACCGGGAAAATGGGAAACGGATGATGTGGAGTGCTGACGGTGGGTCGGGGGTCATGGAGCAACTACCGTCAGATGGATCACCCCAAATTGGACGGCTCTCGTGGATATCGCGCCGTGTCTACGGACGAACGATAACGCGCGATGGAGGGCGGTTTTTGAGCCGTACGTGGGGAAACGCGGTGAAAAATGTATGGAATCACTCCAAAAAATAAAATACTGCCTACCACCCGAAGGCGGTGCGATAGAAACCGGGCTGGTTTTGCGCAGTTGCACGGTGGAGGGACCACCGGGCGGGAGTACTGTGAGCCGTTGATCTGCGGTTTAAACGGACGATGGACAGGCGATTTGGGCGATGAACGGAGTGGGCCATAGGCGCGATGATAACATGTGAATGCCGTCGGATATGCACAGATCGACGGTTATAAATGCGCCAGATATATATATATATGTGATAAGCGCCTTCATGACTAGCACTCGGTTTTGACTTCCGGTCATGTGGAGAACAAGGTGCAGGGGCTAGGGCCGAAAGGTGCTAGACCTTAAATACAATGTAATGTGGGATTTCGGCTCTTTTATGCAGTTTTGAGGCTGGGAGAAGGTAACGATGAGCAAAAAATGAATTTCTCAGGGGAACAAGAGGGGGTTTGAAAGTTTTAAGCGAGATTGTTGTTGAGCCTCAAAATTGTGCTTTCTTTCATCTCATTTTACCTCATTTTCCCTTGTCCATTGCTATCTTAGACCCAATTGATCAATGAATATAGTTAAAATTACTTTTAGAATGATTTACATGACTGACTTGCTAAGTTTTGTGATTTTTTCCATTGTAAAGCATTTTGACCGGAACTAGCTGCAGAATGCAGACATTCCGTAGCTAACCGGCGATTCTGCAGTTGTCTTCACGTTTGAGTATGTTCTAGGTGGCCTCTCAAGAAAAACCGCATATGGGCATAATCCACGTCATGTCTACATGGTTCGTTGCTCATCATGGAGGAAGAAACGAATTCTGGGTATGGTTTTGGAACGTGGGAACACATTTAGGAAGGAAGACTTCTATTAGGACTGTCTCAGTCCCGATGTCTTTTCCTTTTCACGCAGCCACTTCAAGAGTCCTAATGTGATTCCGATAAGGAAAGACAGTTTTCCTGAATTGTTGCAAATCTTGTTATTTACATTTTTTATATAAACACTTGGGAAACCGAGAGCTATGTTAGATTTTATGTTAGATTTGATGCTAGATTTTGCTTAGATTCTGTGCTACATTTCTGAAGACGCAGAGTGCTATGTTCAAGTTATTTCATCTTTAATGAAGCAAACAGTGTTGTTTTGAAAGCGTTGATTTAATTTGGAGTTGAATTCCGTCAGGTGGTAGAGGGCCCCTGCCTCTTGCACGGATTTATTTGCGTAAATTAGATAAGTATTCTAGCTGCCTTTACATTTTTGAATTTGAATTAGTAGTTGTTTTAATTAGCTACTGTAGTTGTACTCATTCTAACTCTTCCACAAGAAGAAGCTCTTCCAAAAGATTATAATGATGAATGGGAAATGACTATAGTATTGTAGGATTAGAAGTTGAATTCATAGTTTTTTTTAATTAGTTACTGTAGTTATACTCATTCTAACTCTTCCACAAGAAGAAGCTCTTCCAAAAGATTATAATGATGAATGGGAAATGGCTATAGTATTGTAGGATTTAGTTGTAATTTTTGTTGTTCACTATCATGGTTACACTTGTTCTAATCACTCTTCCACAAGAAGAAACTCTTCCAATAAATTCTTAAGAAGTCCAAGACATGACCGTGATAATGAATGATTTAGTTGTGTGTTTGCACTAAGTACCATCTCTGTTCTTACTCTTAAACGCTTGTCCAAAATATCATAATGATGAGTGGGATATGGATATGATATCTTAGTTTTTCATTGCTTTCAGTCCTTTATGTTTGCATTTGCACTCAATTACACAGGCAAAATTTTTCTAGCTCTTCCAAAAGAAGGAATTCTTCCAAAATATCAATAATGATGGACAAACAAACTGTATAATTTCATAGAATAATGCATGATAGTATAATTAGGATGCTCCGGAGTTTAATTGCACTTAACTCATGTTCAGTTACTTTGTTTTGAGTTTGATGATGACTTGTAGTTCAACATTTTTTTAGATTAGTGACACTTTTGAGTTTAGCTTTAGTTCAACTCACTGCATTTGCATTCCATAGTCAGTTGTCATTCACTGCACAATAGATTACTTCAGTTGTTAAGATTAACAAAACAACCTTCATTATTTACAAACATCTTCTTGTTCTAAAATATACAATTGATCTATAACCATATGAACAGAAGACAAACAACATTTTAAGGCCTGAAAAACATCTGCAATTTCCTTATCATTTCATAAACAGAACCCTCCCTCAAAAGACTACTTTGAAAAGAAACCAACAACTCTTGAGTAAGGTCTTGTGACATTCAACTAAATTGTAGAATAGAGTTAGGAACTAGTTCTAGAATAGAAGATCTTATGATGATAACAATGTTTTTCCTCCAAATCTGTTTCAAATCTCTATTCAAGGACAAAATGTTGCATCATTGTAAGATTAGTTGTTTAACTGTTTAGTTAGAGGATTTGCATACTTAGTGATCATTTCTCAAGTTTAGTTTGTGTTTTGAATCATTTGCTTAAAAGTCATTATCAAGCTTTGTTTTTGCTTAGTCATAGTTTAGATTTGATTCTACTTCAGTGTTTGCAATTGCATTTGTCATTTGTCATCAATCAATTAAGTCTCACTCTGTTTTTAATCATTAGCTTCCTTCCATTAGCTTTTTAGGCATTTTCCTTGGGAACATAAAACCACCAAAAGACCAAAAACATCATAAATCATCACAAAAGACCAAAAACATCACAAAACACTACACACAACGCATTAGGAAACAAGCACCTAGGTACATACAGTACACTTCACTTCAGCAGTTTACCAACCCTGGTTGACAATTAAATGAGCTCAGTTTAGGAGACTAGATTGAGACCAAACAATTGCTTATCAAAATTTCAATAGAATGCTGACGTGATCAACATTGGCTCCACCTGGGGATGGCACGTTCATCCCTAAGCGTGTCGAGAACTTCGCAGACCACCTAATAATATTCTGTGCGAACTCTGCTCTTCAGCACTTCTACTTTTTCTTTTTCATAATTCATCACGACACCCACATTATTCAAACAACGGGGAAAACAGGAAACTAATATACAATATAATACATCAGGCTATCTCTGCCTGAATTAGAACTGGAATTAGGGCTCAAGAAACTAACCATTTACAGGGGCATCAAGCAAGCCACCCTGTAAATTTTCCAACTTGAAAGTGTTGTTACCTCCTTGTTCCGCAATCTTGAAAGGACTGAACCAGAGTGGGTCGAATTTACCATGTCTTCCTTTTTCAACTCTTCGGATATCCCATCTGAGTACTAAATCACTAATCTGCAGATTCTTGTCCTTAGCATGCTAATCAAAAAGGTGTTTCATCTTCTCCTGATACTCTGTCAGCCTTTGACTTACCTGGTTTTGGGTTTCTTCCAATTCCACCAGCTGATTTATTCTCTTGGGATCTTCTTGGACAACTTTACAATTTTGGGGTCAGCCTCAGTACCAAGATTCAGGTCTTCTACCTGATTTTCTTCTACCACTTTTCTTGGTTGTAGTGGGACATCATTCTTGTCAAATAACCTTTCTAGAGGCACCATCCCTCTAGGTATAATGTTTCCCTTTAATTGCAACACTTTATTACCTGCCATTTTCTCCTCCCAATTTATTTCTGAAGTATCTTCAGTCTCTCCCTCTTCACCAGCATCAATCTCCATATTTGAGAATTCCCCTACTGTTACAAGGAATCTATTCATCTATTCTTCATCCTCAAATACCTGCCAGTGCTTGATGTTATCTGGGATTGATGGTCGATAATGTACCTCGACTTCATATCTTAAAAGAGGGTTCTGAGGTGGAAGAAATGTGCTAGCAGCCACAACAAGGGAATTAGCCATCCTGTTCTGTTCTCGGGGCATGAACTGGATATTAAATTCCAAGAAGAAATTTTCCACCATGTCCCAAAATTCATTCCTATAAGCCCTCAGCCGAGGATGTTTGGTCTGACACTGATTCCGGACTTTTCTAACCACCAGTTATGAATCTCCCAGAACTTTTAAACTTTCTATGTTCATGCTCCTGGATGTCTGCAATCCTAACAGAAGTGCTTCATATTCAGCCACATTATTAGTAGCTTCACATTCTAGCTTGAAGGACAATGGGACCCATTTCCCTGTAGGAGAAATCAATAATATTCCAGCTCCATTACCTTCTCTTGAATTTTCTCAATCAAAATGAAGCATCCAGATTCCTGCTTCATGGCTCTCTGGGGGCTGCTCAGTCTTGACCTGGCAGAAGGATGGTTCATGAGCATAATCTTGATCTCTTCTAGCATCAAGCTTGAGAAATATCCTTCTTTACTCTAGACTGGTGAATTAACAGATTTGTCAGCATTAGTCACCATCTTGACAAATCTAGTTTCCCTGTACAACCTCCTCTCTTGGCCACCAAAAATTGAAATAGTGGCATATGTTAAATCCAACTTAATTGACCCACCAATTTTTGTTCCCCAGGACCTTGACAATAACATTCCTAAGCGAGCTGGGATGTCAGCCACCACGATGTCCATTACCGCACTTTTTGCTGGGATTTGGGCCAAATTGACCACCAAATCCTTGATCATCCCCAGATATTTGACTCTTTTGGAATCAAATGAATAGAGGTCCTTGTATGGACAGGTGATTTGTAATCCTAGTTGTTCCATGACTGACAGAGGTATAAAATTATGGGAAGCTCCATAATCTAACATACAGTTATGCAATAGCAGGTCATGAATCACTAGAGACACATAGAAAGCAGGAGTAGAAGCATCTAATTCTTCAACATGTGGGCCAAAGACAACCATGGGTCTTTCTTCTTGAAGGTTGAGACTATCTGGGGTGAGCGCTGCTTCTGGAGGGATCATAAAAGAGGTGACTTGGGATTGATATGTAGGTTTCTTTAATAGTTCAATCAAGGAACTGGGATTTTGACTTTCTCAAGTTCCTTTTGCAGACTGAAAACTGGGGGGGACTTCTCTATTACAACCTCTTTTGACTCTTTATTTTCAGCTGAGGGTTTGACTTCTTTTGACACAGACTTGGTATTAGGGGGAATGACTACTTTTGAAGAGGAAGGAATTTGATCATTAGACTGCAAAGGTTTGTTTAGAGGGCCTTTACCTTTGTCTGTGACTTTCTGCATTGTAGACTCCTTCTGAGCATGTGCTTCCTTCTGGGGTAGCTCTTCTTCTTGTTCTTGAGTACGAGTCCTCTTCCTAGAAGATCTGAGATCATATCTTCTATTGAACTGTGCTTGCATGAAATTAGCAAATTGTTTACAATAATGATCAATTTCTACGTCTTCTCTGTCTCTGGACTTTTCTTCTTCTTGCAATGGGCACTTGATGCTATTAATTCCTTGCAAGGGGCATTCTTCTCTATCATTGTTTGAAAAATCAAGATTTGCATCCTCTAGTCCATAGGTAGTATCTTCAGTAGAATCATCTACTGGACCTTCCAAGTACAATGGGTGTGGTACTTGATCTTGTTGTTCTTTTGGCTCCCATGGCAATATTCGTAGGGGTGGCTTCCTATACTGAGGATTGTAACCTCTACTTGGAGCATTGTGGAAATTCTTGGAGGCTGGATTCTTGGCCTCCAATTCAAGCTTGACCAGTTTACCAGAAAGGTTCTTAATCATTTTGCTCATTTCTTCAATTCTTTCATTAGCTAAGTCTCTGTCTTGATAAGAGGTGGACACCTCCTCTTTGCCCCTTCTTCTAGTATCTTGTTCAGATTTTCCCTTTGATTTACCAGTGGAGGCAAAGTTTGCTTCCAAATCTAGTGCATCTGTCTAAGCATCATCTAGAGTGGTAGGCTTTCTTTCTCTAAGAGAGAAACCAAATTCTGAATAAAATGCTGCTACAAAAACAACTTTAGCAGCAGTTTGATGAGGTTTCATATCAGCAGGAAGACTCATATACAATTTGTTAAATCTCTTGATAAATTTTGACACCCCTTCATTATGTATTTTCTTGAGTGTATTGAACTCAGTAAGACAATTTCCATGGTCCTTCTTCTCTCCCCATTTCCTGAGGAAAGTATCTTCCATTATTTCCCAAGTGGTAATAGAACGACCTACCAATGTCTTAAACCATTTTCGAGCTTCACCATCAAGAGATTGGACAAACAACCTTAAGACTACATCTAAATGTTCCACATTAAAATTCTTTGAAAAAGCACAGAAGACCTCAAGATGTTTTTTAGCATCAATGTTGTTTTCCCCATTGAATCAGGGTAAAATCTTCAAATAATCTTGTGGCATATCATTCAAAACTTGGGGTAATGCCAGAGGGGCATATTTATTTAGCAAAAACCCTGGAACATTGGCCATTGGAGGGGGTGGAGGAAGTGCAATAGTTTGATGAGTAATAGGAGGTGGTAGTGGAGTATGAATAGCAATAGGAATGTAATGAACAACAGCCTGAGGTGTTGAGGGGAAAAATGTTCTATTGATAGCAGATACTTCAGTGACCTCTTTGACCTCTTCGGCCTCAGGAGTAGGGTGAAAATTATCCCTATTTTTGGCACCTCCTTGGGGTGGACTATCTGAATAATAATCGATATCTCCCACAGTGGATTCGGGAACTAGCACTTGAGCTACTTGAGAAGAAGAGGATGGGAAGTTTTCTATAGACAATTCAAGGATTTCAGAGTGAACTGATTTTCTTTCCCTCCAATTTCTTCTGTGTATGATATTTTCAAGGTCAGATACTGAAAGTGTCTTTGGTTGAGACGTATCTGACCTCAGGTGTGGCTTACAAGGAGCCAGGACTGCAAATAAATTTATCTAATGAACAAATGTGGAGTCGCCAAGGTGATGGATCTACAACTCTCAACTCTCCATACTCACCTACTTGAAGAGTGAATTAGATTTTGTCGAGGCCCAGGGATTTAAATTTTCTCAACTTCGTTCCTCGGAAACGGCGCCAAAAATATGTTGTCGTTCCTAGAGACTGCCTTGAGTTGTGAAAGACTAGTGCCTAGGACATCTTATATTAGCAAGGAGCATATGGTATGACAGAGGAAGTTATCGATAAAAATATCTCATGCTATTTCCTGAAAAACAAGGAATATTAATCTGAATGGGACCAAGACCTTTAGAAACTGACATAGAGAAAGGAATATTGCAGAGAAAACATGCAAAACTCCAATATAAAAAGCAACAGAAAGTTCAGAGACAGCTTACTGTAAAGAGGGCCGATTCAGAAATACCTCACAGAAATAAATTATCAGAAGGTGTATGTAGAGAAATAAATATTGAGAGAATATTAGTTTTCATTGGGCTGATATCCAGATACACAATATCACCATGTAATGGGCTTACCAATCTAAGAATCCATACATGACAATAGAATTTTAAAAACACCCTCCCAAAGAAACTAATATAGCAGAAATACGGTTTAGATGAATAGTGGAACAAAATATCATGTCTGAGCCATATTTAAAGCGCTTGACTAATTCGAGCATGGGTATCAACAAGGATAAATCCATACCAAAAATCAGTGAGCCACTCGCATTCCAGAAACATGATACAGGAAAGATGGATGAAATGAAATGATCTATTAAAATAACACATATAAGAGAAAGGTAAAAACTGTGAAATACCAAAGACCAGAATCCTCTTAACAGATGGAACTCCTCCTCACTGAGACCCTACGGGCTCCGAGCCTTCATACAAGAGCTCAAAAAAATGTATAAAAAAATCCTTTCACTGCATAATTTTCTGATAAAATCTGGAACCTTAAATCATCTGTTCTTCGAGAGTTTTATAGGAGAACAAGAAAGCTCGAAAAGGGAGTAGGTAATGAACATTTAGTTTGCCTCATTAAAACAAGATGGCAGAAATGTGCATGCCCATACTGCTTGATGACTTTGTAATGTTTTTTGTACTCTGTAGCCTACTTTTTGAAACCGGGCTGGTTTTGCGCAGTTGCACGGTGCGGGGACCACCGAGCAAGAGTACTGTGAGTCGTTGATCTGCGGTTTAAATGGACGACAGACAGGCAATTTTGGCGATGAAAGGAGTGGGCCACGAGTGCGATTATGACTTGCGAATGCCGTCGGATATGCACAGATCGATGGTTATAAACGTGCCAGATATATATATATGTGATAAGCGCCTTCATGACTAGCACTCGGTTTTGACTTCCGGTCATGTGGAGAACAAGGTGCAGGGGCTAGGGCTGAAAGGTGCTAGACCTTAAATACAATGTAATGTGGTATTTCGGCCCTTTTTTGCAGTTTTGAGGCTGGGAGAAGGTAACGATGAGCAAAAAACGAATTTCTCAGGGGAAAAAGAGGGGGTTTGAAAGTTTTAAGCGAGATTGCTTATCAAAATTTCAATAGAATGCTGACATGATCAACACCCACCATATTCCAAAGATGGATATGAGGAACTTTGATGGAAAGGATCCTGTAACACGGATACTACAGATGGAGCAATATTTTGATCTTAATAATGTAAAAAACACACAAAATATTTGCATTGCAACTTTACATTTAGAACAAAATACATTTGTATTGTATCGATGGCTTTTCTCTCATAAAAAAGTTATGACTTGGTCAATTTTTATGGATGAAATGATAGCACATTATGAGGATACAAAGAGAAATACCTTCTTTAGTCAATTGATAAATATAAAACAAAAGGGTTAAATGGTGGAGCACACCAAGGACTTCAAAATATTGAATATAATGGTAGTTTATATTCCAGAGAAACACATGATTGATGTCTTCATAGGGACTTTAAAGGATAACACCCAACATGACGTTTGCCTTTGGGAACTTGATTCATTGGAGAAGACATTCATGTTGGCAAGAAAAATTGAATTTAAGATTATGGCGACAAGGAAGCCTACCACTCAAATCTATAGATATGGAATTGTTACTACTCCTAGACTTCCACAACCTACAAGGTTGACACCACAAAAATTGGAATAAAAAAGAGCAAAAGGGATTTGCTACAGTTCTGATAGAAAATGCACTAAAGGTCATAAGTGTTCTGAGAAGAAATTATTTTACATAGATTGTGAAGAGGAGGAAGAAAATGAATAATAAACTTCAAAAGAAGAGGATATAAACCAGGAACCAACCCTAGAGAAAGAAGAAATGAGTCTGACCATATCCTGTAATGCTTTGGCGGGAATTACCACTCCTCAAACTCTCAATATATAAGGACATATCAAGAAGAAAAAGGTAATAGTGTTGACTGATTCGTGTAGTACTCATAATTTTATTCATTGTAAGGTAGCCAAGAAATTGAATTACTTCCTATACCTAGCACCAGAATTTCAAGTGATGGTTGCAAATGGAGGAACTATAAATTGCTCTGGAAAATGCCATAATATCAAGCTAACCATGGGGGAATATGTATTGAATAGTCCAATTCTTTCCATTCCAATGGGATGTGTTGATTTTGTACTAGGAGTACAATGGTTACTATCTTTGGGGACGATATATTTTAATTTTCAAGAACTTTTCTTGATTTTTTTTTGGAAGGAAGGAATTTGAATTACGGGGTATCACAGGGAAGTCAGGAAAGATAATAAGCTCTAATGTCATGACAAATCTTCTGAAAAAATAATGAGGTGTAATTGAAAAATTATGCTCACTAGAAGTTCCAACATCAAAATCATCTATTTCTCCATCTCTCCAAAAATTATTGGACAACCCTTCCAAGGTGTTTGAAACTCCCAAAGAACTCCCACCTATTCATGATCATGATGATGCTATTCATTTGATTCTAGGAAGTGTTCCTCCAAAAATCAGGCCTTACAGATATCCTTATGTCCAAAAGATCGAAATTAAGCGTATGATTGCAGAAATGTTAGAGGCTGGTATAATTCAACCTAGCCAAAGTTCTTTCTCTGCTCTAGTAGTACTAGTGCACAAGAAGGATGGTTCATGGCGCATGTTTCCGGATTATAGGGAGATGAATAAGCTCACTATTAAAGGTAAATTTTCCATTCCTGTGATTGATGACTTATTGGATGAATTACATGGAGAAATTTATTTTACCAAGTTGAATCTCCGTTCAGGATATCATCAAATTAGAATGAAGACTGAAGATATTCTGAAAACATCATTTCGAACTCATGAGGGTCATTATGAATTTTTTGTCATGCATTTTGGCCTTACCAATGCACCTTCTACATTTCAAGGGTTGATGAATTCCATTTTCAAACCCTTCCTTAGAAAATTTGTGTTAGTATTTTTTGATGATATACTAATCTACAGCAGTTCTTAGAATGATCATGTTCAACATGTTGACAGGGTGCTCAAACTATTGGAGGAGAAACAATTATATGCAAAAACCACCAAATTTTTCTTTGGAGTACAAGAGTTGGAATCCTTGGGTAATATTGTATCTCACAAGGGTGTTAAGGTAGACCTTGACAAAATTAAAGCCATTAAGGAATGGAAAGTCCCCACAACCATAAAGCAGTTGCGAGGATTTATCGGGTTAACAGGGTATTATCACAATTTTGTTAAGAATTATTGGAGAATAGCAGCACCTCTAACAAAATTATTGAATAAAGATGCATTTTCATGGAATCCTGAAGAAACTAAGGCCTTTGAACATCTTAGAGAGGAAATTTTCATAGCATCGGTCTTAGCTATGCCAGACTTCACAAAAAACTTTATTGTGGAATGTGATGCCTCATGAAATGGAATTGGTGTTGTTTTAATGCAAGAAGGAAATACCATTGCTTTTGAAAGTCGTCCAATCAAAGGAAAGTATTTACAAAAATCTATTTATGAGAAGGAAATGTTGGCAGAACTTACCTAATGGAAAGACACTGCAAGGTAAAAACTGATCATGATAGTCTTAAAAACTTTTTGGATCAAAGACTATCTTCAGAAGAGCAGCAAAAATGGGTCACAAAGATGTTGGGTTATGACTTTGAAATCATCTACAAAAAATGGAAGCTAAATGTTGTTGCAAATATACTCCCAAGAAAGGATGAAGAGGTGGAAGCATTTCTTTGTGCCATTTCTATTATCCAACTAGATTGGATAAATGAATCAAGGGATGAATGGAAAAAGGATGAAGAAGTGTGGAAACTCATTCAAAATTTGAAGCAACATCCTACTACATCTAATACATTTAGTTGGAAAAATGATTCCTTATGGTATAAAGATCGCTTATATATTTGTAATAATTCCAAACTAAAACAAAAGATTCTTTTGGAATTGCACACTTCTCCCTTAGGAGGACACTCAGGATTTTTAAAAACTTACCACAGGGTGAAGAAAGAATTTTTTTTGGGATGGCCTTAAATCCGATATTCAAAATTCTGTGGCGGAATGTTTGGTTTGCCGGCCAAATAAAGTTGATACAATTAATACCTCGGGTCTTCTACAACCTTTATCCATTCCAAGTCAATGTTGGGAGGATATTTCAATGGATTTTATCACAAGTTTACTTAAGTCCAAAGGAAAGAGTGTCATCATGGTGGTATTTGATAGACTTACCAAGTATGCACACTTTGGTGCATTATCTCATCCATGTAAAGCAAGTATAATTTCTACTGCATTTATGGAAAAAATTCAAAAGCAACATAGAAATCCAAAGATTATTGTAAGCGACAGGGATCCCATTTTTACTGGAAATTTTTGGACATAATTATTTTCTTATTTGGGTACTCAAATAGCTCATAGCTCATCTTATCATCCTCAATCTGATGGGAAAACTGAGATAGTGAACAAATTTTTTGAAGGATATCTTCGTTTTTTTGTTTTTGATAAACAAACACAATGGGAAAGTGGTTATCTCTGGCTGAATGGTGGTATAACACTTCCTTCCATACTGCAGCAAAAATGACCCCATTTATGGCACTTTGTGGATATCATCCATCATCCATCACATCATCTTAAAGAGAAAATTCTAAGGTACAAGCAGTGGAATATCACATCGAGCATCAAAAACAAGTTCTCCAACTCTTAAAGGATAACTAAATTTGGCACAAAATCCATTGAAAAAACAAGCAGATCAACATCGCAACGAGAGAATTTTTTATGTAGGAGACTGTGTATTTTTACGACTACAACCATACAAACAAATGTCCCTCAAGCAAGCTAAGAAGGATAATAAATTATCGCCAAAGTACTATGGTCCTTACAAGGTGTTGCAAAAGATTGGTACTATGGCATACAAATTGAAGTTTCCTACTTTTTCTCGAGTGCATCCAGTTTTCCATGTTTCATGCTTAAAGAAGGTTATAGGTGACAAAATTCTAGTTCAAACAATATTTCCAGAACTGATGAGGAAGGAAAAATCATATTGGAACCTGAAGCAGTCACAAAACCAAGAACTCAATAGCTATGAAATCGATCAATTTCAGAGTATCTCATCAAGTGGAAGAACTTACCCACTGAAGATTCTACATGGGAGGATGATAATTTTATACAGGAGCATCCAGAGCTACTCAAGCATTGAGGACAACATTTTTTTTACGGAGGGGATCATGTTAGGTCCTTATACTACTAGTGTAGTCCCTTATTGTTGTTAGTGCAGCCCCATTGTTGTTATTTTTGTACTCCTATAACCCCCATATTGTTATTATTGTGCCCTTACATTATTATTTTTAGGTCGTCTAGGATTATATTGTGACCCCATGGACTCCTATATATAGAAAGGAGGCTTTGTCATTTGTATCATCCAAGAATTGTTCATTTATGTAATGTAAAGGGGGTTTCCCCCTCGAAGTGGTTGATTTCTAAGGTGTTGATCTCTCTTTTCTTCTATTTTTGGATCTAGTTCCATAACACCAACCATCATCACCATTGTGGAACATGTTCCATAAATTTTCACACTAAATCCACCTGCTTCAATACATTACAACCTGTAGGTAAATTTCCATCAAACTTTTAGACTGGACCCACTACCATCATTTAAGCCCAATACCATATACTAGAACTGAAACTGATCACTGTGCCAAGTCATTCAACCAATCATTGAATCATTGAATCAAACAACCACTGAACCAAACAATCACTCAATCAATCATCAACTCAAATCATCCAACCTCTTCTTAAGCATTCAAAACAGCGATATCACTGTAACCAAAACATCAGTATTGAACCAAAAACACTGCATATACCTACTAAATCAACTGCAACCTTGATCAATCATATGACATAATATGTACGCTACTTTTGTTAAACAAACATGCGTATATACGCGCTTTTCGTGAATGCAAACTGCGTACATATCTCAACATACCGAATTCGGAACTACTGTCAATCTGAACCAGACATACTAAATCATTCTATTAGATCACGAATCTCTGAACCCCATATAGTTAGTTGCATCATGGAAATTCTTCAACACATCAATATTCAATCAATTCAACTTCAGAAATCACTAGTAAGCGCATATCAACATGAAGGCGTCATTGATAGACATCAGAAATACAACAAGACCGATTAGACTAATCAAACATATTTTCAACATAATCCCTAGCTTTTATACGCGCTTATCATAAATAATTTCCGCATGTATACATGTTTTTTAGGAATGGAACCAACATACAGATCTGCCCATATTACAGAATCGATACGCTACTACTCAGAAGAGAATCTTCAAGTGTACGCACCCAACTAGAGACAAACTCACGTACATATTTACAATTTTCAACTTATAGTTGTATTGCACTTAAAAACTTCAGACATACCCAAATCATGACATTCAAATAAAAACTCATGTCAAAAAATAGATGTAATCAACCCATAAGCAGATGATACAATACATAGTCATTTCAGGTCTAATGATTGTGATCCATCATTGTATTACTGGGTGCATATTTATTTCATATTAACTACTCATTAATAGCCAATACCATGCAATAATACTTCAAATTGAAGTAATCATCAATCACTCTCACATCTACACCCCTAACACTTGTATCTTCATCTCCTTATATATATTAGGCCTTAGCCAATACGATGGGTCAAAACCACACTAATTCCAATGGTATTCTTTGACGATATCAAATATCCATTGAAATGCTCATTAATATGGGCTAATACCATGGTAAGGACCCTTGGTATTTAGTAAACCATAGTGTGAAAATTGTACACGCCTTTTCTTCTTCATACCCGCTTGTGTACGTGACTTTGCTTCATCGAACCCGCGTATATTTCTTCAATTTTTCACCTTCATAATTCTTATGTCTCTGAACTACATACCTTTGAACAATTACTCTGTCTCTCCTGAACTAGCTTGTTAATACATCCTGCATTAAGAAAATTCCATCAATGTGCAACTCATCAAATAGGTCTCCATCAAAGTCAACACATACATCATAATGCCAACAATCTCCCCCTTTGGACTTGATGGAAACCACTTTGGTGTTTGATCACCACAACCTGTAGATACCTGTAAAACACCAAACACCAATCACCAAACATTGATGGTATTCTTTGACAGGATCAAATATATGTTAACATGCTCATTACTATGGGTTAATACCATGGTAAGGACCCAGGGTATTTAGTAAAGAATAGTGCGTAAAATGTACGTGTATTTTCTTCTTCATACCTATGTGTGTATGCGACTTTAATTCACTAAACCCGCGTATATTTATTCAATTGTTCACATTCATAATTCTTTTGTCTCTGAACTGCATACCTCTGACCAAACACTTTTCCACTCCTGAACTAGCCTATTAATACATATTACATTAAGAACATTCCATCAATGTGAAATTCATCAAGTAGGTTGACATCAAGGAAAACACATACATCATAATGCCAACACTATTATATGGGGTCGTACATCATTATGTTTGTGATTGGTGTGTAAACTATAATTTTGTCAAAGTCAGACAACACTATTCAACGAGATCACTTCAATGATGCATTCTTAAATCTAGGGAAGTATAATATTGTTCTGCAAGCTTCTATGAGGACATCATCTTTGTCTCCCTCAAGAAATCAATAGTTGTAACAAAAGGCATACTGGTTAAGAGCAGCAACGAATTACTGGGCATTTATGATGAGAAGAAATTGAACATGGCCTCTAAGAGGTAAATGCCATACAATTTGTTAAGAACTAATGAGATTAGAATTTTGAATACTCTTCCTAGAAACAACATTGATCTAGGTGTATATTGGTGGTAACCCACGTATTCCACTTGGACCCCCACCATTATTTCAGTTTCCTTAATTGTAGCACAGTTTACTATTTTTGACATTGTTTCGGCTCCTGAACTTCCAAAGCCGTTTTGAGGCCTAAAACGACTTTTTTTTTGGAAAATAGGAAAACATGATTAATTGTCTAATGTTTGCAGTTTAAATTTGTATTCCTCGGATAGATATTTCTAACGAGGTATTGTGCGCATCAAACGGAGATCGTATGCCAAAGTTATGACTCCGGGAACTTGATGTACCAATATACCCCAACGAGACCCACAATTTTTGTGCTTCATCTCATAGGGTTATGTTTTTGGATGTTTAGGGTTTTCCATTATTTCTCAATAATAAATAGACCTTTGAGCCTCATTGTAACAGATTCAGAGTCACATAAACACCACATCTCTTCTCAAAGATAAGTTACCATCGCCCGAGCTAGTTTATTTCCATTCTGTATGTAAGCATATTTCAATTCTTTGATATTAATGAAATGAAGTTTAATTTTTACTGCATCTTTGTGTTGATGGTTATATATGTATTTTTTGCATTCCTGTATAAGTCTCAATCAAACATGTGGATTGAGATCAAAAATTAAAACAACCAACAACATAAGACAGATTGAGTTCCTAGATTCCTTTACATGGCCTCCATTCTCATTGACATGTGCTTTTGTGCACAATGTCCTCGATTGTTCTCTATCATATCCAAATTATTTAGGCTTCACCACTTTACAACTTTAAAATTGGATCAATTTACAACCCTTTGGGAGCTTACTTGTTCTCTGTTAAGGTAGCTAGATACTTCTACGATATGCGAAAAAATCTTGAAATGTCATATAGCAATGTTCCAGTCACATTGTCAGCCTCTTGCACTTTAGTTGAGAAGTTTGTATGATCGAGAAGTAGTAGAAGGGAAAAAAGGAGCACGCGGAAGTGAAAGATTTGGTGGCAGAATTAAAAATGTGCGAGAGACAAAAGGAGATGACATTAAGCCTCATCAATATCCACCATGATCGTCATCAAAAATATTTTTTCACTTGAGTTCTCATCCATAACTCTTGGCCATGAAAGTCCCTCTTGTATTATCCATAAAGATAATTTATTGTGAAACTTACCACTGTACATTTATGGTATTTATAGTCCATTAATTGATCTGTGGATTGCATCATATTTCATTTATGTATATTTTCGGTTTTTAAATTGAAGGTGCATAACCAATCATTAAAAGGCATTGTATATTTCAAATTAGTGGTTCTTGGAGCTAGGAAACCCTTGCAAACATCACTAGTTTGATTTTGTTTACAATATCTTATATTTTGTTGTTCTTGGTGCTTGGAAACCCAAGAGAAATGGTTATTGTTTATAATATGATATTTTTGTGTGTTAGACAGGTAAATTTGTATGATTAACTTCTGAATACATTTAGTATCCAGATTGCTTTCCTAGAAACTTACAAACAGACAAAATCTAATTATCCGATGGATGGTGGTATGTCCATAGAGTGATTCGTTTACCCTACAAATCTTCTTGTGGAAGTCCTGACGAGTTGAGTATGTTAATATTGTTGATCATACAAGTACATCAATGATGGTTAGAGGCATTTGTGTCTTAAATGGGTCAAGTGATAAGCTCGAAGTTGTGGTGAAGAAAGGGTGTAGTCTGGGAGATTTTAGAGTGGGTATAAGTGTTAATGAATACCATACCATACTACAAGATAAATGTGACTTGAATGTGCATTATATGTGTTTTCTATATTGTTATTTATAAAATAAACATTATGGGAGGGTGTTAGGAAGAATTCTTATTTTAGATAGTGGTTTGAGGGTTTTTGGAGTTTGTTAAGAAGTTTTCTCAACAAAATTCTCCTAATTCAAAATTTGATGGCTCTCATATGCACTATATTAGTGTGATGTATCATAGTTTGAAGATGAAAATACAAATATATATATTTTTTGTGGTGTGCAACTCTGTTTTCTTTCAAAAATAAATTAAAATTTTTATATTATAATCAATTTAATAATAATCATTCTTAATAAATTGAAAGTATTTGTGTCCTATATTTTTTTAATCGTGTCCTTGATTTTTTCAATAGACATAAAATTTATTATGTCGAGAAGCGTATTTTAAAGCCCAATATGAGGGTAACGTGTGATTTTGTCTCTCAAACTTGACTTGACATGTGTCCTTTTTTTGGTTTATTAGGTAATGTTATCCCTGAGATGACTAGCACACCTAACATGTGGCTTGAGTAGCTATAACCCATGGGAAACTAATTCGTCAAAATCACCCGAGGATCTCCCTTAGCATGGATAGATTTTTTCTTTTGAACCTATGACATTTTCACTAGAGGGGGCTTAAAAAAACAACCTGTCACCATCTATTCTACGCATGTGGCCAACACGTCCCTTTTAAAATAAAAATAAAATATTCTCTACATTTAAAAACAATGTCCACTATAATAAAAATAAATAATGAATACATATTTGGTTAGTTTTAATTAAAATTATTATAAAGCATATTTTTTCTCTAACTATGATCATGCGGTTCATTTTTAATATTACATCTAAAATATAGTAAAAATATTTTTCTCATTCGCGGTAGTTAAGAGTAAGAAAAAAAACTTATAAGAGACATAAATAAATTATTTGAAGTGTTATCTAAGATAACACTTATGTTTTTTCCTTGAGTCAATTTGGTTAAGTTAGTTAGGGTTTTGAGTTTTCTTAAATACTAATCACATGTAAAAAGGTCATCTTTGTCATAAAGACAATTTGTAGGGACATTATGAATTTTAGTGGGTGTCATCATAAAGGTGAAGATATAATACTCCATGTGTATTAGTCTCATTTGGTCATGATTGGAAATTTGACAGTTTTTCATACTTTCATAGCAACTCTAGTTAGAAAAGTTGAGGATTTTCTATGGAAGTTCCTAACACTTCCGTAGCAAATTTTCCTTCCTGAAACTTGTCCCTCTACAAAAATCCATTGTTGTGGTAACGATAAGGAAATAGTAAAAATATTTTAAAATGGTTATGGTCAGAGTCATGTGAGTCATGATTACCTGCTTTTTTTCTTTATCCCTCATTTCTAAAATGCTCAAATTAGATAACTTCAATCCCACATTGTTTTTATTTTCACTTTTAATTATATTTTTTGTCATAACTTGGTATCATTCTCATTTGATCTATTCTTGTTTTCCATGAGCTCAGTCATGTTGTCTTGTGAGTTGGTCTAGCTTTCTTTAGGGTAGGCCTGTTGGTGTCAAGATATGGCATGTTTTCTTTAGGATATTTGTAGGTATCAAGAAGCAGCTCACTGCGTGTTGTAGCCATGGCAGCTCAAAGGAATAAATATAAAGGAGGGTCAGTGGTGAGATATAAACCAATGGATATGAAACTACTAGAAGAAGACACTACCTTATCTCAAGCATTTTCCAGCGTAGGGTGTCTGCGTTTCTGTCAGAAGATGCAGGGTTACCATGGGAAAACTTCCAAAGAATTTTTAACTTCACAGGGATAAAATCTAAAGTGGGCATGCTGAAATTTGCAGTGTCCCCTGATACCATTTATCATGCTACATAAATCCATAGGTCTGGATAAATGTGGTTCAAAGTGAAAAAAAATCAGTTACAAAATTGTGATGAGTTTCTTAAAGAAGAGCATAGAGGAATTGATATGGCCACATGCATTCCCATAACTTTCCTCAAAGAATATTATTCTAAAATCCTTATGGTCATCTATAAGTACTTCACTTGTGAAGGCAGGTTCAACACGGTCTACCAATACCATTTCAAATCACTTCTGCATTTCATTTGTAAACAACTCCTTGAAATTCATTTTTATCTGTTTTGAAGTTTGGGAAATATGGCTGACACCAAGCCAAGCCTGATGCTAGTAACACTTATTTTTTCCATTATGGTCTTATTAAATTACTGGTGGTTGAAGAATTGAATAGATTGAACAGAGATTGTTTCATCTTTCTATTTCTAAGTGGCTATGAGTTAGATACTGCCACCCCTAGGAAAACTCCAAAGTTCAAATCCATAACCCCTAGGGAGGAGAAGGAGGCTGAAGCTGAGCCTATAGCTAAACCTGAAGCAGAGAGAGAGCCTATAGTTGAACATGTAGCAAAACCCATGGTTGCAGGAAAAAATTCTACAAGTACCAAGAGGAGGATGACTATAAGTCAAAGAAAAGGGAAGGGTAAGTTGTCAGATATCTTAGAAGCAATTGAGATTGAATAAAGTCCTATTGAGATTTAAGAAACCCCAATTGTGCAGCTTGTAGAGATCACAGAAGCAAAAACTAAAAAGAATAGTAACAAAGCTAAGAAATTGGATTTCACTAAAGAAGAGTCAGGTTTTATTTTCAAACCTAGGAAGCTTGTCACAAGATCACAACAACTGAAAGAAAATATGCTCGAGCTGCCCTTTGAAGAAAATATGCTAGAGGCATCTCCAAAAAAAACAAAGACAGTGAAGAAATGGAAATGAAAGGAGCTTGTACAAGAAAACAGTGAAGTGGAGGTTTTACAAGAGAATTTAAGAGATGCTAGAAATGAGGTGATAGAATCAAAATTACTTTTTGAGGAATTAAAGGAGGATATATCAAAGAAACTTGATTTTTATAATAAGGTTGCAGATGAACCTGGAAAAATGTTAAAGAGAACACTACCTTTGCATAAAATCATGAAGCACTTGTGCAAGAGGAACAAATGGTTACAAGAAGACAAGAGAATGTTGCAGGGGCAAGTCAGAGCATTAGAGACTCAAATTGAAATGATCCAAGTTGAGTTCTTGAAGAAGGGTCTCAATATTATTGCTGAAACAGATGACACTTCTTGGACATGGTAACATCATAAATATTTTCCTATTCTATGTTTTACCAATATTTTTAGTAGTACATAGGCTTTTATAGGCTATTATAAATGACATGGAGGTGGAAGAAATCATGAAAAGGAAAAATATTAGAAAGTTGACAGTTTCATAGCAACTCCCCATATTGAAGGTGAATATTTGCTACGGAATTTCTATAGCTTTTCATGGAGGAAAAGACAAGTTTAAAATTCAGAAATGGGAGTGCTAAAGGCATGTGTTTAGCTAATAAAAATTAAAGAAGACCCTAGAACTGTCAGAAAAGTCATATGCGTAGCAAAAGGGTTTTTTTTGCATTTTCTACCAAACTGCATATACTCTATTTTTTCCAGAGTAATGAAGGGGGTAATCAGATAGCAAGGTATTGTATGGAAAATAGGTCAAAGGTATCTACATCATCAACCAATGAATTCCTATTTTTTAGGGAGACAACTCAGTAGGTCAACATGTCAGCATAAACGTGGCAAGAGCAAAACATTCCAGCACTCAAGTAATTCAACACTCCAACACATCAGAAATTTGTTACATTCGATGAAGGTCACCAAAAAAATTTGTTGAATAATTAAATGATAGGAGACTCCTTTTTGTTTTCAAATTCTGTTGAAACAGAAATATCCCTACAAAGGCTCCATGAGTTTTAATTCAATTAGATTTAGGTCTCTTATGTTGTGCATCAATTCTAGCCCAAGTGGCATAATTTTGTAATGGGAACCTCACTCTATATATATGTAACTTTTTTACTGTGAGAAGGTTGATGGATGATATCAGAAACACCCTTGTAATATTTTTCTTCAGTTAATATACATTTGCAGCAGATTGTCTTTTGACCTGAGATTATTTTTTGGCACATATGTTTTACCTCCATGTTTCATGTATTGTTATCAGTTTCATAGCAATTTGATTATTTGGAATTCATGTTATATGCTCCAACTTTTTTCATTTTCTATTTTTCTACTGTAAATTTTTATCTCGCACCATTTCACAGCGAAAATTTCCTCAACTTCCATGAAATTAGTTTGTTTTTAATTGATTTTCCTTAGCTGAATCCATGCCCAATGGTGGCAATCATCATACTCTTTCACCTGCAAAAAAATCACATGAAAAGTACATAGTTAGCCATCTAATGTTTTTTTTTTTAGTTTTATATAGAAGATTTATAAGTAATCTGAGAGATACCTCTCAGACTGGAAGGGCTAAATTCCAGTTAAAATTTGGTTTGAAATAGTTATGTTGGGTTGGATGTTTACACAACCCAACCTATTCTATCTTAGTGATAACATTTTGGTTCGTCTGCCGGTAATCTGAAAGTTATATCATCCTGGGTGTTTCTTTTCAAAGTAGTTGAGCTCTTGAAGGTAGCAGGAGATCATACAATTCAAAGGCTATACTTCTACCTTGGTGACTCCACTAACATCTTCAGCTTAAAGGTGGCTTCCAAGAAGATTCATACGAGGACAATCAAGACCATGACCCACAAGAGATAGTTGATGATGCAGAGAAAATTCTCAGAGGCGTTGGTAGCTCATCAAAATCAGGTACCCATATATTTTAAGAGCTTCATCTTTACCCTCTAGAGGTGTTAAAAACATTGAAGACTTAGAGTTTGATGAAAATTTTGAGTGAACACTTTATAGATATAAATCAGAAAATGAATTAGCAGAAATTGTCTTATATCTACAAAGATTAGGGATTGACACTACATTTTTTGTTTCAAAAGAGGACAAAGAAGGGTTTTGGGAAATTGTCACATCGAAATTATCATTAGAGAAAAAATATTTAGAAAAAATAAAAGAGCTTGATCCTTTTGAATTCCTATTGAAAAGAAGAGTTAGTGTCCCTTTACCCGAGTGGAGTTCTTTTATCTCTGAATTAAAGGTCCCTGCAACTCAATTTCCTAACTTCACATCTTCTTTTACTGCTACTAGTCTAATAGCTACTTCATCTGTTGTAGTTTCTGCTAGTACATCTATTGTCACCCCTACAATGGTAGGATTTCCTCTTCCTCCTCCTCCTACAGGCCTTGCTAGATATGCCCCTCTTGTTTTACCTGCTATACTCTATAATCTACCACAGGGATATTCCACTAGGATAAAAACCTTTAGAGGCAAGGAGGGAATCACTGCAGAGCAACATGTTGAAAATTTCAATGACTTTATAGACATAGAGGAGGTAGATGACTGAGATGTTAGAATGATATTATTTGGGAGATTTTTATTGGTGAAGTGAGAAAATGGTTTAAAGCCTTAACCCCAGAAAGTATACAAAATTGGGATCAATTAGAGGACAATTTTTGGATAAAATGGGGAAGTAAGGTGAATCATGTCCAAGCCTTGACTAAATATAAATATAAAAATTTGAATAAAGAAAGCAATGAGTCAATTCAGTATTTTTCAAAAAGATTCAAAATTTTTTATGATTCCATTCCTTCTCATATAAAACCTTCGCTACGGGCTTCCCAATTAAATTATGATGAAGCTTTTGATTATGAATTTTCCATTTTGCTAAGAGAGAGGGATTCTGCCACTTTGGCTGATATGAAAAATCATTCTATGAAGGTAGAAGTTAATATGGCTGCAAAAAAAAGGTCTAAGGTTGGAAACAGAATAGTAAAAGAGGAAGAACAACCCTCTACATCTTCAGATGTGAAATTTGACACTATAATGAAAACCATGGAAAGGCTCATGGACAGACTAGCCCTTAGAAACAATCCTCCTCCTATTGCACAACCAGAAACATAAATAAGAAATCCACATTTTAGAAGACCCAAAAATCAGCAAAGACCAATGGAACAGAGAAATCGGTCTAATCAACAAGGTATGCCCCCTTTCTAGCAAAACCTAGTAAATGAAGAAGAGATGCAACCAGAAATTCAAGAAGATATCATTCACTGTTTAGATGAGGATGAAACGGGGATTTTTTTAACAAAAGAAGAGCATGATGAATCTAGTAATGACATAGGTAATGATGAAACTAAAAAACAATATGACTACCTGAAAGCATGGAAAATTTTAGGGGCTAATATTCGCAGGTGGGCTAATTTTCCATGTTTTTTCCAAAAAAAATATTCGCCAATTTCCATTTTTTATAAAAATGATTTGCCCAAATTTTACAATATAAAATTATTTTATGTTAGAAATCGCCAACATTATATAGATAATATATATATAATAATTTTATATTTAAATAATTTTATAGATACATCAATAAACCTTTTATATTTTACATATTAGGGACTAGTGAGATTCGCCAATTTTTAAACTTCGAGATAATTTTCTATCCTTAAAATTATCCCTGCCTGAAAGGCTATCAACATGCAATTTTTGAGATGTAGAAACAATATAATCTTAGTAATAGAAATGTTCCTATAGTGGCCAATAAAAATCAGCCTACAAAGGAAGGTCCAAAGGTTGTTGAACAAAATAAAAATACTCCACTTGGGAAACAAATTGAGAAGACACAACCAGTTTTCAATCTAGAGAATGAGATTTCAAAGATTAAAATTATTGTCCCCTTTGGTGAAATAATAAAGGTCACAAAGTATAGAATTCAAATTATGAAGATGCGTAATACTCAATTTGGATCCTCTGATATTCTAAATTTGCAAGAAGATCAACCTACCATATTCTTAGGACCAAGAGTGGAAGATGAGAAAAATGAAGAAGTGCCACCATTATATGTGAATCTAAATATTCATGACATTACATTACATAATGTTATGTTAGATTCAAGAGCATCTCATAACTTAATGCCAAAGGTCATCATGGAGAGATTGGGTTTAGACATAACTAGACCATACAAAGAATTCTTTTCATTTGATTCCAAGACGGTTCAATGTATTGGTCTAATCAAAGATTTGGTTGTTGGTTTGACTCAAGTCCCTGCTAAAACTATATTGGTGGTTATAATTGTAGCTGATATTCCACCAAAATTCGGCATGCTTTTATCTAGATCATGGGCTACCAAAATTAAGGGAACCATGCAAATGGACATGACCAATGCCACTATCCCTGTTTTTGGTGAGAAAAGGAGATTTTATAGAGAGTCTAGGATGGCATATATGGTCAACAGTAAAGAAAAACCTCAAAATTTCCATGTTTATGAAGTGGAAATTGAGTTAGGATCCTCCATTATTTTCAATGAAATCATAGCTAAAACAAAAAATTAAAGAATTGAGGAAATTGGCAGAGAAGGTTGGTGGAATATGAGCTTTGATGGTGCTGCTAGGAGAGATGGAGCTGGTGCAAGCATTTTGATAATCAGCCCAAGAGATGAAAGTAATTTTTCTCCTACAAACTTAATTTTTATTTCACAAATAACATGGCAGAATATGAAACTCTGGTTTTGGTTTTAGAAGTATTAAAAAACTTAGGTGCTAAAAAAATTTCAGTCTTTGGTGACTATGAGTTAGTCATAAAACAAGTGAATGGCACCTATCAAACCAAGGATGTTAGAATGAGAGCATACAAAAATATGATTCTTGAAATGCTAGAAAATTTTGAAGAATGCAATTATTTCGCCATCAAGCCCAAAGAACATAATGGTATTGTAGATTCCTTGGCTCTTACATCCAGTCTATTTACAATTCCCCTTCATTGAAGCAAGAGATATGAAGTTGAAGTCAGACATAGGTCAGCCATTCCTAATAACATAAGAAGATGGCAGGTATTTGACAATGATCAACAAGACATAAATTTTCTTGAGATGAAGGAAGAGTTTGAAACCATTCAAGTTGACCAGCAAAACATGTTTGCTGAAACCAAAGTCAGGACATAAGTCATCCAACTGAAAAAAAAAAAAAATAGTATTCCTAAGGGTTTGATTCCTCTTGAAAAGTTGTTTGACCAAAATTATGTAGCTAAGAGTCCTAAGATGAAATATAATGATTAAGAGGTCGAAAATTGTAACCTTGGTACTACAGAAAATCCTAAGTTTGTCAAGTTGTCCAAGTTCCTTTCTTTCTAGGTAAAGCAGAAATATGTTGATTTGATGAAGAGATACATATATGTATTCACATGGATTTATGCAGATTTGAAAAGATATGATCCTAGTATCATCCAACATACAATAACCATAAAGGAAAATGAAAATCCTTTAAAAAAAACTGAGGAGAATAAATCCATTACTTTTTCCATTGATTGAAAAGGAGACTAAAAATTTGTTTGAAGAAAATATCATAGTTCCATTGAATTTTTCCAAGTGGTTGGCTGATTTGGTACCTGTAAGTAAGAAAAATGGGGAGATTAAGATATGTATTGATTTCAGAAACTTGAATAAATCCTCACTGGAAGACAGTTATGCTCTTACCAATATGGATCACATACTACAGAACATTTTAGATCACAAAGGATGTCAATGTTAGATGGTTTTTCAGGCTATAATAAGATATTGGTACATGCGGTTGACCAAGAGAAGACAAATTTTACCATGCCTTGTGGAACATTTATATATGTAAAGATTCCCTTTGGACTCGTGGATGCAGGAGCGAATATTCATAGGGAAATGGACATTTCATTTGCAGAAGAAAAGGAAAAATGTGTGGTTTTATATTTAGATGACATCATTGTGTTCTCAAAGAAGGATGAAGAGCATCTCAAACACTTGGAAAAGGTTCTTCAAAAATGTAGAAAATTTGGTATTTCTCTAAACCCCACCCAAAGTGTTTTTTCTTTGACAACCGGAAATTTATTGGGTCATATAATATCAAAGGAGGGGATTAATATTGATCCAAGTAGAGTTTCTCCTATTCAGAAGATAGATTTTCCCAGAAACAGAAAATAAATTCAGTCATTTTTGGCAAGGTGAATTTTGTTAGAAGATTTATCGCTAAATTTGCAGAAATTGTGAAGCATATCACAAAGATGATTAAGAAGGATTTTGATATTAAGTGGACAATAGAGGCTAAACATTATTTTGAAGATATAAAGAAGGCTCTTACTCAAGCTCCAGTACTCATAAAACCTGATTTTTCAAAAGAAATTATGGTTTTTACTTTCGCTTTAGAACATACAATTACAAGAGTATTTTTGCAGAGAAAATAGCAAGGTAATGAACAACCTATTTCTTTTTTCAGTAGGACACTTGGAAATTTTGAATTGAAGTACAACATTATGGAGAAGAAATCTTATGTTTTGGTGAAGGCACTTAAATATTTCAGATTTTATATTATCCATTCACACATTGTTGATTTTGTACCTGATGTTGTAGTAAAATATATATTAACCCAAGTTAATCCAGATGGTAAGAGGAGTAAGTGGATTTCCACTTTGCTGGAATATGATTTGGAGATCAGACCTACAAAATTGGTGAAAGGACAAGGACTAGAAAAGCTTATGACTCAATCAAATTTTGAATGTCTAGAAACGAATTTTATAGCAGAAATTTCAGAAGTGATTGCAGATGAAGAGCTGGTCCTTGTTGAAGAAAATTTCACTATGTCAGACTGGTATATGGATGTGATTTTTGTTTTACAACAACATAGAGCTCCTCCCGAATTAAAAAAAAAAAAATCAAAATCCATATTTGTTAAGCTGAAATATATGAGGTACTACATCTTGAACAAAAGTTTGTATTGGAAAGACATAGGTGGAATACTTCTTAACTACCTATTAGAGGATGAAGATGAGAAAGTGATTGAAGAGTTTCATAAGGGTGACTGTCGGGGTCATCATTATTGGAAATAAATAGTTAATAAAATATGCAGAGCATGATTTTACTGGACTTCAATGTTCAAAGATGGGTATAAGAAGATTGCTACTTGTTATGGATGTCAAATATTTGATGGAAAAAGAAATTTGCTCTCATTACCTTTGAAACCCATATTTGTAGAGGATCCTTTCTAGAAGTGGGGGGTGGATTTTATTGGCAAGATACATCCTGCATCTTCAGGTCAACATCACTGGATCCTAACATCCACTGATTATTTTACAAAGTGGATTGAAGCAGTGCCTACAAGGCAAGCCATGGATTCAGTAATCACACATTTTCTAGAAAATAACATCCTATCAATATTTGGTTTTCCAATGAATATCATCACTGAAAATGCTCATTCCTTCAAGTCAAAGAAGTTGGTAATTTTTTAAAACCAGTATAATATTACCCTTGGTCACTCTACAACCTATAACCCTCAAGGTAATGGCTTGCTTGAGACATCAAACAAGAGCCTTGTTAGAATTATCAAGAGAATTTTGCATGAAAACAAAAGGTCATGGCACTTTAAACTCAAATTTTCTTTGTGTGCTGACAGAATTTGAAATAAAAGATCCATAGGGACTTCTCCTAATGAGCTATTTTATGGCACTAAATAAATGTTTCCTAGTTCTCTTGGAGTTCCGGTGATGAGATTGTTGCAAAGATTGGAGGAAGAACCAAATGCAAGTCAAAGCAGGATCAATCAATTGATTACTTTGTAGGAAAAGAGAGAAGAAGTATACACCAATTATTAGCAATCTCAAAACAGAGTTAAAAGGACATTTGATCTAAAAGAAAAAAGATGAAAATTTCAATATTCTAGATGTGGTTTTGAAGAAGGAGGCTAAGATAGAAGACAAAGTTAAACATGACAAGTTTGAAAACATCTAGAAATGGCCATATAAGATCTCAGCCTACCATGGAAATAACACTTTTATATTTCAAGAGAGGAATGGTCAATTGTGTAAAGGAGGACTTGTCAATGATAGGTTTCTCAAGCATTATTCCTCTTGATTCAGTGAGTTGTAAGAAACACCATTCTATATATTCCATCTTTCATTTCCCATTTGTAGGTGAGGATGATTTTTTTTTCAACAAGTTTGAGCCCGAGGTGAAGGCCATAAGGACTTGGAGATGACATCATCAAAGTTTCAGTTTTAGTTTTCAATAAGGAAACTGGTCAGTTGGTTCTTTGTTGTGCAACATCCCCATTGGAGCCACTGTTATCCAAGATAACACTTACGTTTTGTCTTTGAGTCAATTTGGTTAAGTTATTATGGTTTTGAGTTTTCTTAAATAATAATTACATGTACAAAGGTCATCTTTGTCATCAATTTAGTTTGTAGGGTCTAAATTTTAGTGGGTGTCATCATAAAGTTTAAATCAAATAATCCATGTGTATTATGCTTATTTGTTCATGATTGGAAATTTTACAGTTTAGTAAACTTTCGCAGCAACTCCAGTTAGAAAAGCTGAGGGTTTTCCATGGAAGTTCCTAACAATTTCGTAGTAGATTTTCCTTCCCGAACACTTGTCACGCTATGGAAGTCTGTTGTTGTGATAACGGTAATGAAATGATACAAATATTTTAAAACAGTTATGGTCAAAGTCATGTAAGTCATGATTACCTGATTTTTTTCTTTATCCCTGCTTTCTAAAATGCTCAAATTAGATAAATTCACTCCCACATTGTTTTTCTTTTTACTTTTAATTAGCTCTGCGGTCATAACTCGGTCTCATTTGAATTTGAATTTTTCTTGTTGTCCATAAGCTTAGTCTTGTTGTCTTGTGAGCTGGTCTAGTTGTCTTTAGGGTAGGTCTGCTGGTGTCAAGAGCTGGTATGATGTATTTAGGATATTTGTAGGTGTCAATAAGCAACTCACTGCATGTTGTTTTGAGATTCAACAAGATGATGAGCTTAGGAAAAATTAGTTGCCTTCACTAAGTGGGCCCGCAGGCTATTTTTAGGTGCAAGTCTATTTTTAGACTATGTCTATTTTTAGACATGGTGATCATATTTTAGAAGTTGCAGGATGCTATTTGTGGATGGTTGGTCAAGTTGGAAAAATAGATGAAATTCTATTTTTATAATATTGGGCGAAGTATATTTATAGATCGTCGATCTAAAAATAGAAGTGTCAATTATTATTAGCTCTTAATAATAATCCGACAATAAACAACAACTTATTTTCTTGGAGCACTTTATTTCAATATACAGATTTGGAAAATCAGTGGGCTAAAGGAATTTCGCAATTCTTAGGGTTTACTGGTGGTTCATGCATGGAGGAATCAGTTAGAACTGAAGTGGAAAAGTTATGACAGAGTTGGAAGAATAGTTCATGGAGTTGTTATTTAGTTTAACTCAGTTGAGCTAGTCGTATCTAGTCTAACTGAATGATACACTAGTGAGAGTGGAGTGAATTAGTTAGTTAATTAATTCACAAATAATAACTCATTAATCAACTAAAAAATACAGTAGTTAACTACAGTGCATGGCAGTTCCAGTGGAGACTCAGTGGAGAGATAGGTGAAAGGGCAAGATGGACTATCTGTTGTGACTATAGTGATGCATTGATTGCACCACACACACATTGGAGTTGAAAATGAGGATTGTGTAGTCAAGGAAAGGGTAATTCTAATTCATTCAGAGCTATTCTTCAGTAGGGATTGCGCAGTGGAGGCAAGCTAGCAGGTGGCAAGAAATCGGTGCATGGATTTGCAGATTTCTTCTGATTAGTGTGTAACGATTGATTCTACTGGGAGCTTGATGTACTAAGCTTTGTCTGAGATTGTTACATGATCTCCATGATACATAATATACGATATTTGGGGTTTCTATCTTCAGGCTTTCCCTTTAAACAACTGTGTTATGTGCGATTGTTTTTATTGCTTCATGTGTTTGCAATTGTTTTTAATTTCCGCAAAAGATTAACAATGGAAGGATTTTGTATTTAGCAAGAAGATAAATATTGTTAGATCAGGAGAATCTGGATATATACATGCATCTTGTATATAATTTCTACATGGTATCAGAGCTGTGTTAATTCTTGAAGATTGCAATTGTGAAGAATTGTTGAGTTTGTGCTGGTGGACAATTCGAATTTGCTTCATAAAATTCTTCGTGCGACAGTTGAGTATACACTGAAATGTCTTTCAATGGGTTGTGATTGGAGTATGCCCTTGATGGGAGCTCAAATTACATAGCCTGGAAGGATAGGATGTAGGCAGTGCTGGAGGATAATGGACTGAAGGAGTTCATCGATAGCAATGTTCCCAAGTCGGGATCTAGCGATGATGCATTACTTGACGCATGGCAAAAGAAGGTAGCAAAGACAAGAAGAATTTTGTTGGAAGGTGTGAAGGACCATATTTTGTCCATACTTCATGGGAAAGCCACTCCATTTGCAATGTGGAAGGATTTGACAGATTTTTTCCAAAGTAGCAACGACTAGAGGAAGTTGGCGCTGAAAGATAAGCTCAGAAAAAAAAAATGGAGAAGGGAAACAATATTCTAAAATATCTCATGAAGTTTGTCCACTGTAGGGATGAACTAGGAAGTGTGGGGATTACTGTTGATGATGAATACTTGGTGAGCTTGGCTCTCCTTGGGCTTCCGAAGATTTGGCATAGCTACGAAGACTCTATCAATGGATGGGAGAAACTGCCGGGATGGGAGCGAATTTGGTCGGATCTTGTGTAGGAGGAGATAAGGCGAGGTACCAGGGATGTCTCTTCATCAAATAATGATGATGAAGAGAATTTCGCTTTGGCTGCCAAAGAAAGGAAAGGGAAGGTGAATAAATTTCCTTCAAAATATGAAGCTAAAGGCAAGAAGCAGGATTTTTCCAAGGTGAAGTGTTTTCACTGTCACGAACATGGGAATTTCGCCACTAACTATCCACAGAAGAAGAAGAAGAACAAGAAGGTTGCTGGAGCTGTAGCTCGAGAGGCCTTAGCCTCACAATTTGAACTTGATTTCTCTTTGATCGCATGCTTGGTTTCAAGCTATATGGGATCGGTGTGGTATCTTGATAGTGGTGCATATTTCCATATGATGGGAGACAAGGAGTTGTTTAGTGACTTGGAGGAGAAGGACCTTCAAATGCATATAGAGACGGTTGACGATGGTTGATACAGTGCGACAGGAATTGGGACCATTACCTTTGAGAGGGAGTCTGGTAATCCATTCTTGTTGAAATATGTTATGCATGTTCCAGGCCTGAAGAAGAACTTGGTCTCAGTCGCAATGTTGGAAGACAAAGGTTATGACGTTGTTTTTAGCGATGGAAAAGCTTTCCTGCGACATAAAACAACAGGTCAAACCAAGAGGATAGGGATTCGAGTTAAGAATCTCTACAAGATGGAGGTAGATGGTTGTGCTGCAATGGTGGGAAAAGCAGAAGAAGTGGTGAGGCGGGATGAGGGTGAATTATGGCACAGGAGATTGGGCCATCTTCACCATGGCACTTCGAATATTTTGCAGCAGATTTCTAATGGACTTCCCAAGGGTACTCTTGCACAGTTAGATCAGTGCAAGGGATGTACTATGGGTAAGTTTGTGAAGACCACCTTTCATGAGAAAGAACACAGTGCTTCGGTGATCCTAGAGAGAATTCAAACAAACGTGTGTGGACCTTTCTTGGTTGCTTCAACAGAAAAACACAGGTATCATTTTATTTTTGTTGATGGCTATTCTCGTATATGTTGGATCTTCTTCATGCAAAAGAAGAGCGAAACATTCTCAAAGTTCTGTGAGTTTAAAGCATTGGTGGAGAAGGAGTCGGGGAAGCAAGTGAAAGCTCTATGGAGTGATAATGGTGGTGAATACAACTCGGGCGAATTCAAAGACTTCTGTAGCAAAGAAGGAATTCGAAGAGAACTCATAGCGCCTCATAACCCACAGTAGAATGGGGTCGATGAGAGGAAGAACAGAACGATCATGGGTGTTACATGAGTGATGTTGCATGTCCAGGTCCTAATGATGCACTTGTGGGCGGAAGCATGCAACACTGCGGTTTATGTGCAAAATCGTTGTCCTCATAGAGTACTTGGCATGAGTACACCTAAAGAAGATTTTACTGGTAAGAAGCCTGGTATTTCTCATTTGAATATTTTTGGCTCATCTGTTTACATTCATGTAACGAAGGATGCCAGGAAGAAGATGGAGCCGACTGTAGAAGTTGGGATATTTGTGGGGTACACAGAAACACCCAATAATTATTGTGTGTATTTTCCAGACAGTTGGATGACTGTGGTGCGACGGGATATAAAATTATATGAGGTGAAAGCCATGAAGTTGTCGCTTGAGAGAGAGCTACACTTGCATGCAGAGGAGGAACTTCTTGTTCCCAAAGATGAGCCTATAGATGTGGATCAACCACAGGAGGAGATTCATGGAGTGGACGAGTCCACTCATGCAAAACCAAACATCAGACAAGGTAGAAAGTGTACCACAGAAGTTGAGAGACTGAAGCTTGATGCGGCACAGAATGTAGGAGTCCCTACATCACAGCGTAGATAGAGACAGTCACCTAACCAATTTACTGGATACATGGCTCTTATGAGCAAGTGTATCATGACAGAGCCATGTTCTTTTGAAGAAGAAGTGCAGGAGCCCACATGGGTAGATGCCATGGTGGAGGAGTATGACTCCATTATCAGAAACAGTGCTTGGGAGATTGTTCCAAGGCCGGTGGGAAAATCAGTTGTAGGATCAAGGTGGATCTACAAGGTAAAGCAAGTTGCTAATGGGAGCGTCAAGAAGTATAAGGCAAGATTTGTTTCTTAGGGCTTCTCACAGATCGAGGGGATTGATTATGAAGAAACCTTTGCACCTGTCACACAGTATTTTTCCATACGGACCATCCTTGGTCTCTCAGCGCAGATGGGTTAGCACATTCATCAGATGGATGTGAAGACTGCACTCCTTAATGGGATCATTGAGGAAGAGGTGTACATTGAGCATCCTGAGGGATTTGAGATCTTCAGCAGCAATTCGCATGTGTGCGGGCTCAAAAGAGCATTGTATGGGCTGAAACAAGCACCTCGTGCTTGGTACACACGGATCGACAACTATTTCACTGGACTTCGCTTCATCAAGAGTGAGGCGGATGCAAACCTGTACCAAATTGTGGTGGAGGGTAAGCTTGTAATCATTGTTCTTTATGTTGATGATTTAATACTAACGGGTGATGAGAAGTTGATACACTCATGCAAGGCAGATCTTGCAAAGGAGTTTGAGATGAAGGATTTGGGCCTCCTTCATTATTTCCTTGGATTGGAAATCTGGCAGCGGGAAGGTGAACTGTTTTTGTCTCAAGGAAAGTATGCGTGGGAGATAGTTGAGAAGTTTCACATGCAAGGTTGCAAGCCTATTGACACTCCTCTTACAGGAAATTGGAGGAAAGAGGATGCTACATCGGCAGAGGTATTGGATGCCACTATTTATCGACAGTTGGTGGGTTCGCTCACGTATTTAGTTAATACAAGACTGGACATATGCTATGCGGTGAACTAGCTTTCACAAGCGATGGTTAAGCCTACCAAGCTCTTTTGGAAGGCAGGCAAGCATGTCCTGAGATATCTCAGGGGCACCGCCGAAGGTATAGCTTATGGTACGGACGAGCGGTAGGGTGAAGTTGTGGCTTCACGGATTGATTGGGTGGGTGACTAATGAGCGGAAAGAAGCACATGAAGGGATTTCAGTATCGGATCTACGGTGGTTTCTTGTACAATAAGAAACAAAGATACGGCACTCAATTAAGTGAGAGCGAGAGGCCATGGCAAAAATTCAATTTCATGTGAGGCTATACGGATGAGAAGATCTTGGTTGGTTTGTTAAGTTCACATTGAATCCTATAGTGATACATTGTGATAATCGATTTGCATTAAACTCTCGATTAATCCTGTGTTTCATGATAGATCTAAACATATTCGTATCCGGTATCATCATATTAGAGATTGTGTGCAGCGGAAGATCATGTTGCTTCGGTACATTCCTACGGAAGGTCAGGATGCAAATATTCTGACGAAGGTGCTCACCAGGAGAAAATTTGAATACCATAGAGACATGATTTGGGTGAAGGATAATCCCTATCTTGTTGGGAGGGACTGTTGAGCTTCAACAAGATGATGAACTTAGTGAAAATGAGTCGCCTTCACTAAGTGGGCCCACAGGCTATTTTTAGGTGCAAGTCTATTTTTAGACATGGTGATCATATTTCAGAAGTTGCAGGATGCTATTTGTGGATGGTTGGTCAAGTTGGAAAAATAGATGAAATTCTATATTTAGAATATTGGGCGAAGTCTATTTATAGATTATCGATCTAAAAATAGAAGTGTTGATTATTATTGGCTCTTAATAATAATCTGACAATAAACAACAACTTATTCTCTTGGAGTACTTTATTTCAGTATACAGATTTAGAAAATCAATGGGCTGAAGGAATTACGTAATTCCTAGGGTTTACTGGTGGTTCATGCATGGAGGATGTTGAAAATGCAGCAATATGATGGAACTTAGTGAAATGAAGTCACCTTCACTAAGTGGGCCCGCAGGCAAATTTTGGCGCAAAGTCTATTTTTAGACTATGTCTATTTTTAGACATATGGAGCATGTTCCAGGGGTTGCAGTATGTTATTCTTGGAGTATTGGTCATGTTGGTAAAAATATATGGACCTCTATTTTTGGACCTATAGGTCGAAGTCTATTTTAGGCTTCTCTATCCTAAAAATAGGGAAGTCAAATATTATTTACCCTTAATAATATTTGGACTCTAAACTTCAGTTTACTCTCTTGGAGCACTTCAGTTCGAGCCTTGGAAGTGGCTCATGCATCTGACAGAGGAATTATTCTATTCCTAAGGGTTTGGTGAGCTCATGCATGGTTGACTTCAGTTAGGACTTCAGTGGCAGAATTTTTGTGGAGTTGATGAGACAATCGGTGGAGTTGTGTTCGGTTTAACTTAATTGAACTAGTTGAGATTAGTTTAACTAGCTAATCAACTAGTAATAAGTGGAGTGAATTAAATATTATTTAATTCATTAATTAGTAACTCATCATTCAACTCAAGAACACATCAGTTCACTACAGTGCATGGATAGTTTAGTGGAGACCAGTGAAAGAGGTAGATGAAAGGGTGAGTACAGCTATCAGTTGGGACATCAGTTGTGCATGAGATTTGCACCACACTTGGAGGAAATTTCCCATGATGATTGCACTGTCAAGCCAAGGAGATTCGAACCTTGGATCTCTATTTAGATAGGCCATGATTGTGCAATAGAGGCAGGCAATTAGTGGATGTGTTTTGAACCTGTGACTTGTTCAAAACCAAGCTAGTTTGTGTGTAACTTCATGAGATAGTACTGAGTACTTGTGAGGAGTATTGTACTGAGTTTGTTACATGTTTTCTCCATTATAATATACACAATAGCTGTAGGGTTTTCAGCTATAAGCTTTCCCCATACATACTGTGTTAATGTGTATGATGATTTGATGTGCTATCGCTTGTTTTATTTCCGCATGTGTGATGATCTGAGTGGAAGAGATTATGTGTTGCATATGAATTCAAATTGATATGTGATCAGGATAGTCTCGGTGGATAATTAATCATTATTCAGAAAATTTCTACATGGTATCGGAGCTATTGAAGCAGAGATTGATCATCACGGTGATTACAAACTTATTTCGGTAGACAGAGTCTGCATGCGGGCCAGGTAGCCTCCGGATTCATCTTTCTTCGGAAAGTGAAAGGTCTGGTAAATGCCCCTTGCAGTCAATCTCTGTGCTAGAAATAATTTGTTCTCACAGATCTAGAGCGGTTGAGCTTTGAGTTGGAATTCGAATTTTGCAGCAGTTTTGTTTTCTTGGTGCCGGAGTTGAAAATGTCTTTCAACGGTTTGCGACTCGAATATGCTCTTGAAGGCAGTTCGAATTATGTTGCATGGAAGGATCGCATGGAGGAAGTATTAGAAGATAATGGACTGAAGGATTTTGTAGATACGGATGTCCAAAAGCCCACTGATCCTACTGAAGTCGAAGCTTGGCAAAAGAAGATGGCGAAATGTCGAAGGATCCTGTTGGAGGGCGTCAAGGATCATATTGTATCCAGCCTGCATGGAAAGGCTTATCCATATTTAATGTGGAAAGCTTTGACGGATCTATTCCAGAGTAAGAGAGACCAAAGGAAGTTGGCGCTCAAAGATAAGCTCAGGAACATCAAGATGGAGAAAGGCGACAGTATCGCCAAATACCTCACGAAGTTCACTCAATGCAGAGATGAGCTGGGAAGTGTGGGGGTGATTGTCGAAGATGAGGACATGGTCGACCTGGCTCTCCTTGGTCTTCCGAAGGCTTGGCACTCATATCAAGATAGTGTCAATGGTCGGGAGAAGCTGCCGGGATGGGAGCGCCTTTGGGCGGATCTCATGCAGGAGGAGATAAGGAGGACTACTCGAGGTGGATCTTCATCAAAGGGAGCTGATGAAGAAAACTGCGCTTTGGTGTCCAAAGCTAAGAAAGGGAAGGGTAAGAAAACCTCTCATTCTGGAGCTAAGGGCAAGAAGCAGGATATGGCGAAAGTGAAATGTTTTCACTGCCATGATCACGGACATTATGCTACCAATTGTCCAAAGAAGAAGAAGAACAAACAAGCGGGAAGATCTGCAGATGGAGAAGCTTTGGCTTCACAGTTCGAGCTTGACTTTTCACTGATCGCATGCTTGGTTTCAAGTGTGATGGGATCGGTGTGGTTCTTGGACAACGGTGCGTCATTTCATATGACGGGAGATCGGGATTTGTTCTCAGATCTGGAGGAAAAAGATGTGGGTGTGCACATCGAGATGGGCGATGATGGTAGATACAGTGCGACTAGTATCGGTACCATATCCTTTCAGAGGGAGTCTGGTAAACCCTTCGTGTTGAAGGATGTCATGCATGTACCTGGATTGAAGAAGAACTTGATCTTTGTGGCGATGTTGGAAGATAAGGGGTATGATGTGGTCTTCAGCGAAGGAAAAGCTTTCCTGCGCAGTAAGACTACTGGAGAGACCCGAAAGATAGGGGTTCAAACCAAGAACCTTTATCAGTTGCAAGTAGATGGTTGCGCAGCAATGGCATGCAAGGCGGGAGAAGTGGTGAGCCGGGATGATGAGGGCGAACTGTGGCACAGGAGATTGGGCCAACTTCACCATGGAGCTTTGAAGATCCTGCAGCAGATTTCTACTGGGCTTCCTAAGGGCACTCTTGCGCAGTCAGATCAGTGCAAGGGGTGTACTTTAGGGAAGTATGTGAAAGCCACCTTTCACGAGAAGGATAGTCGCTCCACGATGATCCTTGAGAGAGTTCACACAGACGTGTGTGGTCCTTTCTCAGTTGCTTCGACAGCAAAGCACAAGTATTACGTGATCTTTGTTGATGATTTCTCTCGAAAGTGCTGGATCTTCTTCATGCAGAAGAAGAGCGATACATTCGCGAAGTTCTGTGAGTTTAAGGCACTGGTCGAGAAGGAGTCAGGGAAGAAGGTGATTTCTCTAAGGAGCGACAATGGTGGTGAATTCATCTCAGCTGAATTCAAGGAGTTCTGCAGCGCAGAAGGGATTCAGAGAGAGCTCATCGCACCCCATAACCCACAGCAGAACGGGGTGGCTGAGCGGAAGAACAGAACGATCGTGGGTGCTACACGAGTGATGTTGCATGATTAGGGCCTACCCCTTCACTTGTGGGCTGAGGCATGCAATACAGCAGTGTATGTGCAGAACCATTTTCCTCACAAGGTTCTTGGCATGAGTACACCGGAGGAGGCTTATTCTGGCAAGAGGCCTGATATTTCCCATTTGCGGATTTTTGGTTCTCCTGTCTACATGCATGTGACGAAGGATGCGAGAAGGAAGCTGGATCCAACTGCTGAGGTTGGAATATTTGTGGGGTACACTGATACACCCCACAACTATCGAGTGTATTTGTCAGACAGTCGCAAGACTGTTGTGCGACGGGATATAAAATTTCAGGAGGAGAAAGCCATGCAGTGTTCGCTTGAGAGGGAGCTACACTTGCATGCAGATGAGGAGCTGTTAGTTCCTAAGGAGGAGCTTCCGGATGTGGATCAGCCACAAGGGGAGGTTCAGGAGGTGGAAGAAACCACCCAGGCAGCGCCAACCATCAGAGGGCGCATGCGCACTACAGAAGCTGAGCGACTGGCTCGGGATGCAGAGAAGGTTGTAGGACCACCTACAGCACAGCGCAGACAGAGACAGTCACCGGATCAGTACACTGGATACATGGCTCTTATGAGTCAATGTGTTGTGACGGAGCCATCCTCTTTTGAGGAAGCCGTGGAGGAACCCGCATGGGTTGATGCCATGATCGAAGAATATGATTCGATCATCAGGAACAGTGCATGGGAGATTGTCCCAAGACCGGTTGGGAAATCAGTTGTAGGTTCGCGATGGATCTACAAAGTGAAGCAGGCGGCTGACGGGAGTGTGGAGAAGTACAAGGCGATATTTGTCGCCCGTGGCTTCTCACAGATCGAGGGGATCGATTATGAGGAGACCTTTGCACCTGTCGCAAGGTACTCTTCCATACGAACGATCCTAGCTCTCTCAGCGCAGATGGGATGGCACATCCATCAGATGGATGTGAAGACTGCGTTCCTCAATGGAGTCATTGAGGAGGAGGTGTACATAGAGCAGCCTAAAGGTTTCGAGATCTTCAACAGTGAGTCGCATGTGTGCCGACTCAAGAGAGCACTGTACGGGCTGAAGCAAGCACCTCGTGCTTGGTACACTCGCATAGACAGCTACTTCACCAGGCTTGGATTCTCCAAGAGTGAGGCGGATCCTAACCTGTACCAGATTGTGGTGGAGGGGAAGCTGTTGATCATCGTATTGTATGTAGATGATCTGATTTTGACGGGAGATGAGCCGTTGATACTTTCATGCAAGGAGGATCTTGCACAAGAGTTTGAGATGAAGGACTTGGGCATCCTTCATTATTTCCTGGGATTGGAGATTTGGCAGCGCAGCGGAGGACTGTTTGTTTCTCAGGGCAAGTATGCCCGAGAGATTCTGGAGAGGTTCAACATGCAAGGTTGCAAGCCTGTTGACACTCCTCTTCCTGGTGGTTGGAGGAAGGAGGATGCTACTTTAGCGAAGGTAGTGGATGCCACTGTCTATCGACAGTTGGTGGGGTCGCTTATGTATCTGGTCAATACACGACCCGATATATGCTATGCTGTTAACCAGCTTTCGCAAGCTATGGTTAAGCCTACCAAGCTCTTTTGGAAGGCAGGCAAGCATGTATTGCGTTATATTAGTGGCACATCGGGATATGGTCTATGGTACAGACAGGAGGATGGAGCGAAGCTTTCTGGCTTCACTGATGCAGATTGGGCAGGAAGCCCAACGGACCGGAAGAGCACATCTGGAGGAGTTTTCAGCATTGGGTCGACAGCAGTTTCCTGGTACAGCAGGAAGCAGAGATCCGTGGCACTCAGTTCAGCAGAGGCCGAGTACATGGCAGCTAGCTTGGCTGCATGCGAGGATATTTGGATGAGGAAGATCCTCGTTGGATTGTTCGGGTTGCATTTGGAGCCTACAGTGATTTACTGTGATAACCAGAGTTGCATTAAACTCTCGGCTAATCCATTATTTCATGATAGATCCAAACACATCGACATCAGGTACCATCATATCAGAGATTGTGTGCAGCGGAGAATCATGTTACTTTCATATATTCCCACGGAGGATCAGGATGCTGACATCTTGACGAAGGCGCTCACCAGGAGAAAATTCGAATACCACAGAGGCAGGATAGGGGTTGCAGATAATCCATATCTTCTTGAGAGGGAGTGTTGAAAATGCAACAAGATGATGGAGCTTAGTGAAATGAAGTCGCCTTCACTAAGTGGGCCCGCAGGCTATTTTTGGCGCAAAGTCTATTTTTAGACTATGTCTATTTTTAGACATATGGAGCATGGTCCGGGGGTTGCAGTATGTTATTCTTGGAGTATTGGTCATGTTGGTAAAAATAGATGGACCTCTATTTTTAGACATTTAGGTCGAAGTCTATTTTTAGACTGCCTATCCTAAAAATAGAAAAGTCAAATATTATTTACCCTTAATAATATTTGGACTCTAAGCTTCAGTTTACTCTCTTGGAGCACTTTAGTTGGAGCTACAGAAGTGGCTCATGCATCTGACAGAGGAATTACGCTATTCCTAGGGGTTTGGTGAGCTCATGCATGGTTGACTTCAGTTAGGACTTCAGTGGCAGAAGTTTTGTGGAGTTGATGAGACAGTTGGTGGAGTTGTGTTCGGTTTAACTTAGTTGAACTAGTTGAGATTAGTTTAACTAGCTAATCAACTAGTAATGAGTGGAGTGAATTAAATATTATTTAATTCACTAATTATTAACTCATTATTCAACTCAAGAACACATCAGTTCACTACAGTGCATGGACAGTTCAGTGAAGACCAATGAAAGAGGTAGATGAAAGGGTTGAGATAGCTATCAGTTGTGACATTAGTTGTGCATGAGATTTGCACCACACTTGGAGGAAATTGCCCATGATGATTGCGCTGTCAAGCCAAGGAGATTCGAACCTTGGATCTCTCATTAGACCAGCCTTGATTGCGCAATAGAGGCAGGCAATTAGTGGACGTGTTTTGAACCTGTGACTTGTTCAAAACCAAGCTAGTTTGTGTGTAACTTCATGAGATAGTACTGAGTACTTGTGAGGAGTATTGTACTGAGTTTGTTACATGTTTTCTCCATTATAATATACACAATAGTTGCGGGGTTTTCAGCTATAAGCTTTCCCCATACATACTGTGTTAATGTGTATGATGAATTGATGTGCTATCGCTTGTTTTATTTCCGCATGTGTGATGATCTGAGTGGAAGAGATTATGTGTTGCATATGAATTCGAATTGATATGTGATCAAGATAGTCTCGGTGGATAATTATTCATTATTCAGAAAATTTCTACAGAGGACTCAGTTAGAACTAAAGTGGCTAAGTTATGACAGAGTTGGAAGAGTAGTTCATGGAGTTGTTATTTAGTTTAACTTAGCTAATGGAGTTAAATGCAGTTGAGCTAGTTGTATCTAGTCTAACTAAATGATACACTACTGAGAGTGGAGTGAGTTAATTAGTTAATTAATTCATAAATAATAACTCATTAATAAATTGAACAATACAACAGCTAACTATACTATAGTGCATGGAAGTTCTAGTAGAGACTCAGTGGAGAGATAGGTGAAAGGGAAAGATGGACTATTTGTTGTGACTATAGTGATGCATTGATTGCTCCACACACACATTGGAGTTTCCAATGAGTATTGTGCAGTCAAGAAAAGGGGAAAGGGTAATTCGAATTCATTCAAAGATATTCTTTAGTAGGGATTGCGCAGTGGAGGCAGGCTAGCAAGTGGCAAGAAATTGGTGCATGGATTTGCAGATTTATTCTGATTAGTGTGTGACGATTGATTGTACTAAGATCTTGATGTACTAAGCTTTGTATGAGATTGTTACATGATCTCCATGATACATAATATATGATAGTTGGGGTTTTCAGCTTCAGGATTTCTTGTTAAACAACTCTGTTATGTGCGATTGTTTTTATTGCTTCATGTGTTTGCAATTTTTTTTAATTTCTCCAAAAGATTAACAGTGGAAGGATTTTGTATTTAGCAAGAAGATAAATATTGTTATATCAAGAGAATCTGGGTATATACATGCTTCTTGTATATAATTTCTACATGTTGAAGCCATGGTAGCTTAGAGGAAGCAATATAAAGGAGGTTCAATGGTGAGATACAAACCAATGGATATGAAACTACTAGAAGAGAACCCTACCTTCACTCAAGAATTTTCCAGCATAGGGTGCCTTCATTTCTATCAGAAGCTACAGGGTTACCATGGGAAAATTTCCAAATATTTTTCTATTAAATTCACAAGGAAAAAGTCTAAAGTGGGCATGTTGAACATTGCAGTGCCCCCTGACACCATTGCTTAGGCTACAAAAATCTATAGGTTCGTAGAAATGTGGTTCAAAGTGAAAACAATTTAGTTACAGAATTGTGATGAGTTTCTTAAAGAAGAGAATAGAGGAATTTATATCACCATAGGCATTCCAAAAACTTGCCTCAAAGAATATTATTATAAACTCCTGATGGTCATCTAGAAATACTTCAGTTGTGAAGGCAGGTTCAACATGGTCTACCAATACCATTTCAAATTGCTTCTGCATTTCACAGGTAAACAACCCCTTGACACTCATTTTTATCTGTTTCGAAGTTTGTGAAAGATGACTGACAAGGTCCAAGCCAAGCTTGATGTGAGTAACACTTTTTTTTTTCCATTATGGTCTTATTAAATTACTGGTTTTGAATAATTAAATATGTTGAACAGAGATTGTCTCACCTTTCTATTTGTAAGTGGCTATGAGTTAGATACTTCCACCGCTAGGAAAACTCCAAAGTCAAAATACATAACCCCTAGGGAGGATAAGTAGCCTGAGGCTGAGCTTGTCGCTTGACCTAAAGTAGAGATAGATCCTATAGTTGAATATGTAGCAAAACCCGTGGCACCAGAACAAACTTCTACAAGCACCAAGAGGAGGAATATTATAAGTCAAAGCAAAGGGAAGGGTAAGTTGTCAGATATCTTACAAGAAATTGAGACTGAAGGAATTCCTATTGATATTGAAGAAACCCCAATTATATAGCCTGTAGAGATCATAAAATAAAAAAATAAAAATAAGAGTAAGAGAGCTAAGAAATCAGATTTCACTCCAGAAGAGTCAGGTTTTATTTTGAAACCTAGGAAGCCCGTCACAAGATCAAAGAAGCCAAAAGAAAAGATGATTAATATGCCCTTATAATAAAATATTCCAGAGGCACCTCTAGCAAAAACAGAGCCATTAAAGAAAAGGAAAGGTAAGGAGCTTGTTAGTGTCTTAATGTTCAGTGATCAAACATACTCTTTCAGGTTTACTTGGTAGTGGTCCTAAGTCAAATTTTCATGTTTTCAAGTCAATTTTCAAATAAAATTCTGTTCATTGAATGTTTTCTAGGACTGAAGTGCTACTCCCTTCACTCCATTCATGGTCATCATCATTTCAGAGGTCATGTCATCCATTATCATCTGGTCTTAGGTCATTCACCACACCTTCATCTAGGTTAGGGTCTAGGCATCTTTTGTTTCACCACCATAAGGTCCAATTATGTCATGAAATAAGGTGAAAAAAATCTCATTTTCAACATACAAGTCATTTACATAGGAATTTAGAAAATATAGGAAAATAAGTAAAGGAAAATTTCCTTTTATCAAAAAATTAAATTTCTTCAAAAGAGTTTATTATTTCACTAGAAGATAAAAAGCAAAATTTATGATGAGTTATAAAAGGAAAAGAGGCTTCTTCAAATTAATTTCATCATTTTCTTTCCAATAGAGCTCCTCTCTGATCATCATCACACTCCACAGCTACCAAAGGTCAAAGACAAACAAGAAACATTGTGCCCAAGTTGTTGTGCTACACTTCTGGAAGGTTGTGCTACGCTTCTGTATGGTTGCGCTATGTTTCTGGCAAGTGCTACGTTTTTTGTTTTAAGAAACAAATCAGCCATACAAGGTTCAAAGAATCTTGCACAAAGGTTCATACACCTCCTAAAAATTAAGTGGATACTTCCTTATACCTCTCTCAAGTCAAATTCATCAGCAAAAGGGTGGATTCCCTCCTTAGGTTTTCTCCACTGGGTTTTTGGTGTCTTCTATCTTTGTCTTGTTTCAGTTGATAAAACCCTAATTACACATCTAAAACCTTCATACATATTCCATATATCATACACTAACACTCCCTATCACTCACATCCCTCCTTTCCATCACTACGATTTTACAGGAAAAATAGTAAAACCCTATGTTTTGACCTTTTGGGCAACTTCCTCATGCCCATTTCCAAAAATTCCACTTGTAGCTTATAAAAAACTCATCACCCTACCTCCCCAATGTTTTATGGATTTTTCCCTAGCTTCCTTCCACCTCATTTCTGTCCCTAAAATCACCCTACCACTATTCCCTATTTTCCTAATTCTTCACCTTCCCTACCCACTACATCTAGCTAGGGTTTTATCTTATTGACAAACACCATGGAGGGTGAAAGGAAGATCCATAAGGGAGGAAACCATTCCATGTTTGAGCCATCCATCTCATAGGATATTAATGTTTCTCCTTATTTTAAGAGATTTTTTGAAAACAATGGTTGTATGAGGTTTTGTGAGAGAATCAAGGAGGTAGGTTGTCATGCTCAATTTACAAGCCTTTTTTCCACTAGCTTCAAGAGAGACAAGGTTGTCATCGGAGGCATTGAATTTAAAATATTAGAAAATTTTATTGCTTTAGCAACAAGTATCCTGATCCATGGAGAAATCTGGTTCGAAGGGATGGAATTGGACCATGAGAACTACAAAATGTTCCTGAAACCTCATTGCAAAGATGCTCTTAAGCACATCTTCCCTTTCAGGAATGTACTTGATAAATATGCCCCTTTGATGAAGCTAATTATGAAATATTTTATATTTGATGGGATATTCTCAATACTTTACCAGTGCCATGTCATGTTATTGATACACTTCATTGCTACTAATGCACTCAATTTTCCTAATTATTTATTGAGGAGTTTGCTCAAGATTACTGAAAAGGTACATAGAAAAGGAAAATATCATCACCCTAGTTTGTTCCACCATGGTTTGGTCAAGCTTATTGTTTTGGATTAGCTCTCAGTAATAAATATGTCTTAGGAAACTTTCATGGAGAAAATTGCATCAGCGCCTACTACTAGGCCACCCATCATTCATAACACATCATCAACATCAGCATAGCAAAAGGAGGTTTTCTCTTCAAGTAGGAAAGCAGAGGTTCCAAAGGCACCTAGGGTTGAGATCACTCAAACCCATGATAAAGGTAAGAGGATGGATTTTTCTCCTAAGACCATCAAAGGTGTGCTTTCACTTGAAACTACAGTTGAACAAAGACGAACAATAGAGCAGCCACCTATTCGTGATAGTGAACCACTCATGCATGAGGATGAGGCACCATTGCAGCAACATGAGGAACAACCGCCCATGGAGGTTGAAATGGAAGAGCTGGTGAAAGACAAGACAGTTGAGGAGATAATAAGGGAAAATTATGCAGAGATATCTAGGTTGAGGGATAGCCTCTCAAGGGAAAACTTCATGATTACCTTCTTATAGCAAGAAAACATGAAGTTGAAAGTGAAACAGCTCCTCCAAAGCAAACCAAAGGTAAACCTTTAGACAGAAAAAGGTAAATGAAAATAAGTGGTAGATGTTGAGCAGCTGGAGAATACAGAAGCTAAAACAAAACCAAGGAGGCCAATAAAATCAGGGTTAACTAACAAAAAAGAGCAAGAAAGAGATCAATCTCCTCCATTAGGTCAGCTAACCTTTGATGAGTTGATAACTGCTAAAATTCAGCAAGATAAAAGAGATGTGGCTTGACAGGGTAAATATTCATCTTGAGAAGATTTTTAAGGAGGAAAAAATATATAACAACCTCCAAAGGCATATGGCAAGACATTATTTCACAAGGAACCAAATCGCCAAGGTGAGGGTGAAGAATTTGAGGAAAAAGCTTAAGGAAACCCTAATTAATCTTAAGGAGAAAGATAACTTGGATATGCTAGTTGAAGCCTCCCTGGATATTTATTTTATCATCCAAGGATCTCATAGACCAAATTTCATAATATTTTGAGCATTTTAAGCATTTTTGGTGATTTTTTTAAAAATCTGAAAAATCGGTTTTTGTAGAAGCGTCGGGCAGCAACGCGACGCTTTTCCTCAGAGCATCCAAATGAGAAAACATTTATATGGCTAGATTTATTTTCACTCCTACATCATATATATGGTATCAGGTTGGCATGTCACCCTCCAATTTTGTAGAAAAATCCAAAAATATCCCTTTTCGTGCTTTTACCACTCATTTTGCCTCTGCGCGGCGCTTCTGGAGTGACGTTTGGAGAATGAGTTTTTGAAGGTATTCAAGGGGAATTTTCTCAGTTTTAAGGATGGAATGGAAAGAGGACACACATGGCTACCTAACCAAACTTTCAAATTTTCAAATGGATTCCTAAATGTCATTTAAATTCAGCTCCAAAGTGGTGTGACGCTTCTGTCTTGGATTCCTTTTGGATAATTGTCGAGTCATAAAACTCAAAATTTCGAGGTGCAACTGTCCCATGAGGTGTATTTTTTATGGGAGAGTTTATTTTTACCTCTCATTGTGGAGGAATCATGTAATTAATCAAAGATACATACACTCTTAGTTATTAGCTAAATTTGAGGGGATTGTTTCTAACTTCTCTAGATTTTAGGTAATGAGTCATAGAGTGCATTTATGATGTATTTTGGATCAAATTTAGACCCAATGAGGTGTCATGAATTCTATTTTCTATATGCAGTCCAACTCAAGTCATTTTAGAGGTTGGATAGTTTTTATTTGCAGTGTGGAGCTATTGTATAAATGTTTTTAAGTGAAATCAAAGACATGTTGCAGCTATAATATTGGGACTCCAGTGGTATGCTTATGAGCATTGATTTTTCTAGGAAACCTCATCAAGTTGAATGTTATGTTATATTTCCATCAAATATATGCTTCTATATGTTAATCTTATGATTCTATGAACAAAAATATTTATTTCTATGCTCTATTTAATAATATTTTCATAAATGTGTTTCTACTGTTCTGATGAATGAATTCATTTAACATGCTCATTCTGACTCTCTCTCTTTTCAAACCCTATACACAATAACAAATTAAGTATGTTCATAATTTTACCTACCTGGCCTCATCCTTGTCTCTGCAACTTAACCTTTGAAATCATACCTAAAACCTAGACCTAGTTCCTTGACTGCCATTCCTATCCAGCAAAAACTCAAAACAAACAAAACCCTAATTTACTGAGCTTTATAACTAGCCTAAGATCATTACATATCCAATCATCTAATTGGATATAAAAGTGACATTGAGAGAGCCCTCTCTGGTTTTAGTAGTGCTAGCTACTAGACCTAAAGGTTGGTTTGAGGTTACCTCATTCAGTTCCAATCTCAGCCTTGGGAAACGGGCGGAGTGATACCATTTTTGGCGTCATTATCGGGGAGAGATTGCAAAAATTTCCCTAGGGATACTTATTTTAGTTCACTAAAGGTTAGAATTGTGGCTGACAAGTTCTGACATTCGAAGAAGGCTGAGTTACTTAACTCAATTTAAAGTGAAAATTCTCAAAAAATATGGCTCCCAAAAGACACACCAGGTCAAATCCAGACCCAAATCCCTCGCCAATTGCTAATGACCCTGAAAGTATTTTAAGAAAGTATAAAACAAAGTTTCAGAAAGTTGGAAAGGCTATACCTCCACTTGTGAAATCAAACTCCTTGCCTACGAGGCTAATTGCTCCATAAATTTCATCCTTTAATTTTGAATTTGAGACATATTTATTTTGGTCCAAGTTTGAATCCTTTCTTTTAGAAACTGTCTTTTACCCCATCTATTTTTAGACCTACTTACCATTTTATGAATCTTCTTATTTCGATCTTGATAGTGAAGTCTAGTCTAATTTTCATAAACTTCAAGGTTTGCTCGATAAGTTTCAAGTAACTTCTGAAAAATATTATTTCCAATACCAACAGCAAGTTTTTTCTTCACCACCTGCTATCACACCTTCTCACACAACTGAACCATGATCTCTCAATTTCATTCCATCATTACCTCTACAACTATTCAATCCATCAACACCTTCACAACCCCCTTCATTAGTCATGGCCAAATTGTCTTTGTTGATCCTACCGCCACAACTCACTGCACTACCTCAGAAATATGGTCAAATATTGCCTCTTTTTTATGGAACATCGGAGGTTACTTCTCACAAACACATTGTCAAATTAGGTTATTTCATCAATCTTGAAGAGATTTAAATTGATGACACCAAGATGCGCATCCTAGCACAGAGTTTCTCAGGAGATGTTAAAAAATGGTTTCCCTCCCTAACAACTGGTTCAATAGCTAATTCACAATAGTTGATTGACTTGTTTATGGAAAAAAGGGAGGAAAATAAGTACCCATTACAGTTTCTAGCCGAATACAACGCCTTGAAAAGAAATCCTAATGAGTCTATACAAGACTTCACATCTAGATTCAACGGAATTTATGATTCCATTCCTAAAAATATAAAGCCTACTCTAGGCCTTACATTAATTCATTACCCTGATGGTTTCGATCTTGATATGGCTTACCAGCTTAAGAGAAAGAAACCCATCTACCCTTGAAGAAATGCAGAGAAACACAATGAGCGTTGAAGTGAATCTGATTATCAAGAAGTCAAAAATCAAGACACAGAAAAGGGTAACCATCAAGGAAGAAAAATCTACTTCATCAGAGGGAAAACTTGACATCTTGTTAAAAAAAAAGGACAAAATGACCATCGTGGATAGACAAGTTCAACCCTCAATTAGAAATCCTAATTTCAAGGGTCAAAATCAACAGCCTCAATACAGAGTAAGGCAAAGGGAACAGAGGGGTCAAGATCCACAAAGTTAGCAACAAATTTGCACTCCATTCCAACAAAACTATATTGAAGGCCCTGATGAAGAAGAAGAAGATATTTCAGGCAAAAATCGTTTGTTTGAGGAAAATCAACAGCCTATTTTCCTGAATATTTCTTGTCAAATGATGATGTGATATCAGTACAGACATAAGATTACTAGAGGGGATATCAGAATGCTATTACTCAGGTGCAGAGGTAGTATGCTCTTAGAAATAGGAATGTGCATATAACCTCAATTAAGAAAAAACAGAATTATCAAACAAAGGCTCATCATAAAGAGACGAATACTTTAAATTAGAGCAAAGATAAAGGACATGTTGTTCCTAATCATGCAAAAGGAAATGAAGCTTCTACCAGCAATCAAAAGAAAGATAAATAAGTTCAAGATGGAGGACAGAGAAAGGATATTCTACACAAAGATCGGCTTGAGAAGAAAGATGCGCCATCCAAAGAGGTAGAAAAACATTCAACTCTTTTTAGTCTTGAAAATGAAATCTCAAAACTAAAAATCTCCATTCCTTTAAATAAAATAGTCAAGAATGATGAGTATAATTTTCAAGTAGCCAAGTTGCTTAGGGTAGATCAGATGTATGATATGGTCAATGTGAGTGATGATCACACAGAAATTTTATTTGGTCATGTTGTTGATGGTGAATTAGAAGATAGTGAGGTCCCTCCTTTTTATATTAGCCTCAAAATCCATGATTTTATCCTTCATAACACCATGTTAGATTCGGGAGCATCTCACAACCTCATGCCTAAATCCATCATGGACAAACTAGGTTTGGATATCACAAGACCCTACCATGACCTTTACTCTTTTGATTCGGGGAGGGTTAAATGTCTTGGTCTCTTTAAATATATAGTGGTGTATTTAGAGAAAACTCCAGCCAAAAATGTCCTCATGGACATTTTTGTGGCTGATATCCTCCCAGATATGGAATGTTGCTCTCTCGATCATGGGGAGAAAAACTTAGAGGCACCTTGCAACTCGAATTTTCCTATGCTACAATACGATCTTTGGGAAACTCAAAAAACCATACCAGGAAAATAAGATGAAGTACATGATTAGTAGCAAAGAAAAGCCTAATAATCACCCCATACATGTTGTTCACGTGGATTTAAAATCTTTTATCTTATTCAATGATGAATTTTCAGCATCTTCAAAAATTTTGATGGAAGAAAAAATAGAAAATTCAGAATTTTCAAATTTTGTTTTAAAGATTTTAAGTGCAGAAAAACAAGAAAAGATGCTAATTAGCTTGGATCCAAGTGCATCAATAAAAAAAAGAGATGAAATAGTGAAATAAACATAACCTATTGGTACAAAATTCATTTCTCAAGCAACTAGTCAAGATCATTCATCCGAATTGCAGCTTCCTGATGAAGAAAGTGGTTTGTGGACCATAGATTTCGATGGAGCCTTAGGTAAGGAAGGAGCTGGAACTGGAGTGTGGATACACAGCCCTATGAATTAGTCACTTAACCTTCCTCCTAATGTTTGTATGTATTCTTACAAATTGGAATTTGATTGTCCAAACAATGAAGCATAATATGAGTTTTTGATAGTCAATCTGAAAATTCTCAAGAAATTAGGTGCAAAGAAATTTTTTGTGTATGGCGACTATAAATTAATAATAAATCAAGTCAAAGGGGAATACCATACCAAGCATCCTTGAATGCGAGATTACCGCAATGCAGTGTTAGATATCCTCAAGACCTTCACTGAGTATACTTTTTCATTTATTCCAAGGGACAACAATGTTATTGCTAATTCTCTTGCCACTTCAACCAACATGTTCAAAATTCCATTGTATCCCAACAAGAAGTATGAAATTAATGTCAAACATTGCCCTGTTGTTCTAGCTAATGTTCACTATTGGCAAGTTTTTCAATATGACAAGAAAATAAACAACTTCTTGTAGATAAAAGAGGATTTTGTGAGTTCATAAATAGATTATTAGTTTTATGAAGATGACCAAGAAGTTCAAGCAGCATAAATGAAATTGCTTCAGTTGAAAGAAAATTCTGTTCCAAGAGGTCTTGTGCCTTTGGAGGAGATTTTTGACCAAGATGATGTAGCATGAAAACAAACAATGCTGCCAACAAAAGGAAGAGTGGAAGACCTCAATCTTGGCACTCCTTAAAAGCCCAAAATGGTCAAGATTTTAAAATCCTTGAGCTCAAAAATGAAAGGTAAATATGCAGCACTCATGTCTCAGTTTGTTGATGTTTTTTCATGGGAGTATTCTAATCTGAAAGTGTATGATAAGATTATAATTCAGCACGCCATTCCTTTAAAGCCTGATCAGAAGCCTTTCCACCAAAAACTGAGGAGAATGAGTCCCACGTTGTTTTCATCCATTCAAAAAAAGGTGAACATGTTGTATACTGCTGGTGTTATAGTTCCTCTTCGTTTTTCAAATTGGATGTCAAACTTAGTGCCAGTAAGAAAGAAGACCGAAGAGATTCTCTTGTATAAAAATTTACGAAATATGAATAAAGTATCGCTGAAATAAAACTACCCACTTCCAAAGATGGATCATATTCTACAAAGGGTGGTTGATTCTTCCAGACTTCCATTGTTGGATGGATATTCCGATTTGTTAGCCACCTATAAAAATTTTGTCATACCAAATGGTGGCTAAATATTTTTAGGCCTTCAAGAAACAATTTCATGTTCAAATTGTGAATTCTTGAAGTCTTATGATGATCTTTAACCTTTGAGTTAATCTTCACTGTTGTTTCACTATTAGTCCTAAAGTACCTGTTGTTTACTAAGAGAAAGACTGCCTAAAAACTCCATTTTTCATCATTACACTTCTCCATTTCATTCTCCATTTTCATCTATAAAAACCTCCATTTGCCTTCTAAACCATTCCAAAATCCTCTTTAAACCTTATATCTCCCTTTATTTTATTTAAAAACCCCTCCTCTCACCTATCGGAACCCTATTTTGGCTTCAAAATCCCTGTTTTAGGTCTAAATAGTAGTTTTTTGCACTATAAAGAGTTAAGCCCTCAAAGGCTTATATCTTTCAGCCCTCCACCTCATGTGTCTTTAAGCCCCGCAACCGGGCGCTTAAAAGCATAAACTCCTGTGTTAAAACCTTACCCTTTCTTTATTTTTCCATCTCCCGACGTTACAGTCCTAAACAAATCTAGACCATTGATCTACATAAATCAACAACCATCGGGTTCCATTCATCCGCCCATCCATCCTACCTTACCTTTTCCTCCATCCATATATCCGATCCCTCTTTTAATCCTAACCTTTCATCAAAAAGATCTGACGATCGGGACTTAACCCAATAAACCAACACCTATCCGCTCCACGACACATTTGCATATGTCATCGTGGACCCTACCTACCTTTCCGCCCCTGCAGCTCTTCATCCATTGCGCTCAACCCGCACCGTTGGATCTAGAGTCTCCAATCCAACGGTTGATGATGTGTATCGCAAAATCTTTTCACCTAAAGTTTAACACTTAAATTTTTTGCAAAATAGGCGGTATTAAAAAGCCACGTGTCGACTGATCTATGGAATCGCGTTCCAAAAGCTAATACTGCCTACCCCCCCAAACGCTACGCGAAAACCATTAATGGTTTTCCCAAAACCACTTCTTCTCAATGCGCGCCCAAAATCAAATTTAAACCTCTGTTTCGTTTTCTGCCATGGTTTTTCTCCTTACACTGCTACATCCATTCATCCTCACAGCTCCATACTGCCTCCATAAACCCTCCAACACAGTTTTACCACAATTCGCAGGGTTTTTTATAATAAGTTTTTGTGTTTTGCAGGGTTTAATGGTGTGGCTATGTGTATTTCCACAGTCACAGACAGGTGACCAGTTTAGTCCAGAATGACGATTCTATGACTTATATCAATGAGTAAAAGGAACCAACAGGGTTTCCAAATTCATGTTATCAGTGGATTGTGACCCCTGATCTTAGATAAAACCCTCCGACTGACAGAAAGCCACCTGTGCCAGTGAAACAAAGCAGTACAGTGTATCAGAAATGAAGGATCAACGATAAAGGGATTAATGCCTAAACCTAAAGATCAAGGTTTTTAATCCACAAGTTAAATAGATCAAGACAGTGTTAAAGAATGAAAACCCGAAGACGAAGATCAAAGCTAATTAAGCCTAAACACAGACCAAAAGCAAATTAAAAGTGTTTAAAGGTAAACAGAGAAAAATATCAGTAAAAGAGGTCTCCACTGCCACATCAGAGACCATTTATCTTCTTCAGCTACCAAAAGTGCCACCTGCAGCCTCAATAAATCAAATGAAGGCATAAGTTATCTCAGTCAGAAATATTAAGGCCAAAGACAGCTGAACAGTTATTACAAACAAGAGAACATATTTTAAACTGTCAGTAAAGTTATTATAAAGGATAAAAAGAACCTTAAAGTCAATCTTTTCACCCACTAAAGCTAAAAGCAGAAAACAGAGTTGTAAATGTAATGCTTTCCCGCCTTATGCCTTGCATAGTCTTCAAGGCTAGGAGTTGCATTTAGTATAGAATTAATTACACTTCAACCCTAGGAATTTCTCCACCTCCTCATTTTCTTATAAAATCTCCTTTAGGAGCACATTGTAAAGGGTTGGTTGTTGGACTTTGATGTAATAGTTGCTGTATTGAATCATTGTTGAATGTAAATAAGTTCTGAAGCTCTGAAGCTCTGAAGCTCTGTTAAGTTATTGAAGAAGATAGGCTGAGAAGAGAAATTTGAAGCTGTGATGAAACATTGGACATGTAGTTTGTAACTGAATTGACAATCAATATACAAGCTAATTCTTGGGATCCTGGTATATATCATTGGTGAAGTACCTCTTGCTGTTATTGTTTTCCTTTCATGTATGCCATTTTGTTCACTTTTCTCTGATACAGAGCAGCAAGCATAGAGCTAGGATTTACTGTTAAAGTACCCTACTCTCACTGATAAGCTTTATCTATATGTTTTCTGCTAATTGTGATATTTGGGAATGACTTAAATTAAGTGTAAACATTATCAAGGAATGTTGGTTAGTCCATGTCTTGATGTGCAAAACTTGAAAGGAATTTCTTGAATGATATTTTCATTACTTGCTAAGTAGATTTAAACTAGAAAAGTTTATGGTTTTCCTTGTCTTCTAGTTCTTTCTCCAAAGGTTGTTTGAAAGTTTCCCTAAGAGTATGCTAAAGTAGACCATGATTGTAATACATCTGACCTGATCTTAAGCTACACTTTGTTTTCTTATATGTTCTCATCCCTTCTGAAATTATTCTAGTGAGATTACTGGATTGTTGTCTGATAAGTTAGTGTTAATACAAGCTTGTCCAAAGAAGTCTATGGTTAGCCCTGTCCTTTGGTTGGTTTCAAACAGTTGCTTAAAAAGGCTTTTCTTGTATGGTAAGTTGAATCCTTGTTGAAATTATTGGCTTTTTCCACTTTCTCAACACTTTTAATGTTCCACTCCATCATTTAATCTAAAGGATATTTTCATATAGATGACTTTCCCCTTGGTCCACTCTTGAAATTGTTGCACAATTAAACCCTTTTGTGACTCCATTACCCAATGGATTAAAGTTGTTGCATACTAATCCTATCTGTTGAACACTTCTCAATATACTTGCATCTTCACCCTTTGAAACTCTTTAATTTTGTGATATTCCATCCAATTTAAAAATCATACCCGACCAACCAAACAAACAAAAAACCCTTGTTCTTAATAACTAGCCTAAAATCACACTAAAAACCTTAAAAAGATAAATCAATCTTTGAAACTTATAGAGAGATCCCTCTCTAGATTCAGGAGGCTTAGATCCTAGAATCCTAAAGTGGTTTTTGATGTAGTCTCTACAGCATTTAGTCTTTCCACTCTACTAAATTACAGAGACCTAACACGGGTATAATCAAATTTTAGTTTTTTCTGAATGATCAGGAGAAGACAACCTTTAGAACACCATGGGGTACTTTTATGTATGCTAAAATTCCATTTGGATTGAAGAATGTAGGAGCAACTTTTTAGCGAGTGATGGATATCTCCTTTGCCAATGAAAAGGACATATTTTTTGTCATTTATATTAATGACATCACAGTTTTTTCCAAGACGGATGAAGAGCACTTGCAGCATTTGAAGGCAATTTTTCAGAAATGCAAAAAATTTGGCATATCGTTGAATCCAAAGAAGAGTTTGTTCGCTATTGAAGAAGAGAAATTACTTGGTCATATCATATCTAAATATGACATCCGAATAGATCCTTCAAGGATTTAAGCAATTCATAATTTGGACTATCCTAGAAGAAAGAAGGTCATTTAATGGTAAAATCAACTTCTTGAGAAAGTTTATTCCTAAACTTTTTGAACATTTAAGAGAAATCATTGATATGTTGAAGAAATACAATGAGGTAAAGTGGTCCAATGAGGCAAAGAAATCATTAAATTAAGTTAATTTTGCATTGTCTCATGCTCCTATTCTTATCAGCCCATATTATACACTTGATTTCAACATCTTTTCCTTTGCTTCTAAACATACTCTAGATGTTTTCCTTATGCAAAATAAAGATCAGAAAACAGAGCAGCCCATCGCCTTCTTCAGTAAAACCATAAGAGATGCAACCTTGAAGTACAATATCATCGAGAAACAGACCTTGGCACTAGTTAAAGCATTGAAGGACTTCTAAGTGTATATTCTTCATTCTCATGTTCTTGCATATGTCCCAAACACTGTTGCTCACACAAAATTATCCTGAAGGTTGGTGTGGCAAGTGGATAGCTACCATGCTAGAGTATGACTTGGAAATCAAACCTACAAAATTGATCAAGGTACAAGGCTTGGCTAAGCTCATGGTGAACTCAAAATTGCATGCCTTGGACATCAATTTTATTGCTGCATTATTTGAGGAGCAAGACATTGATTCATTACCTCAAGTATCCGAAATTTTTTCTTCATCGCCATGGTATGCTGACATTATTCATGTGCTGCAACATTTGAATCCTCCTCCCGGCTTGCCTAGTAGTAAAGGTAGATCTCTAAAGTTGAAGGCTCTTAAGTATTTCATTCTTAACAATGTTTTCTATTGGAAAGATCCGAGTGGAATTTTGTTGAATTGTTTGTTAGAAGAAGTTGATAAGGTGATGAAAGACTTCAATAAAGGTGATTGTGGTGGTCATATTTTCTGGAAGACTACAACAAACAAGATATTGAGGGTTGGCTTTTATTGGCCAAGTTTGTTTTCCGATGTTTATAAGCCTATCATGAACTGTCACGAGTGTTAAATTTTTCAAGGAAAAATAAAGCTTTTACTGTTGCCCTTAAAACCAACTGCAGTTCAAGCACCCTTCTAGTAGTGTGGTCTTGATTTCATTGGCGATATCCATCCTCCATCATCAGCTCAGCATAAGTGGATACCCACCACCGATTACTTCACAACGTGGATTAAAGCCATTCCCACAAGGCCAAGCTATAGACACCATCATTATTCGGTTTTTGGAGAGCAATATCTTGTCAACATAGTTACCAATCAAACAGGAAAATTAACTGGTACCCATTTTTTGAGGTAGCAAAAAAAACACCCGATTTTGAAAAGTTGTGATGCAGAATCACCCCCTTTTTTTTAGCATAGTTTTGGCACTTTAAATTTTCTTATCACTTTTTTATTTTTTATTTTTTATTTTTTTAGTTTAAATGTCATGATTTTCATATCGAATTTGAAAAGTGGTGATATAGAATAACTTGTTTTTTTCTAGCATATTTTTGGAACTTCAAATTTTCTTTGATTTTTTTTTAAAATGTCACATTTTAGAAAAATGGTGATTTTTTTGGCACTTTAAATTTTTTTATTTATCAAGTATGAACATTTGTTTTAAAATGTTAGTGATTTTCATGCTAATTTTGAAAAGAGTTGATGCAACATCAATATTTTTTGTTTAGACCGGTGATTTTCATCTTGGTAATAAAACATAAAAATAAAACTAAAAAAAATTCAAAAAAAAACAAATATAAAAAAATTATTAAAAAAAAATGAAAAAAAACTAATAAAAGTGTAAAAAAATATAAAAATAGCTTGTAAAAATAAAAATTGAAAATTGAAAAAGACAAATTCATAAAATAACAAAGAAAAAAATAAAAAGAATTCAAAAAAAGAAAATAAAGGGAAAAAAATTCAAGAAAACTCATAATTTAAAGAAAAAAAATGAAAATTAACCAAAAAAAAAAAAACAACAACTTTTTTAAGTTTTAAAAAAAAAGCATAATTAAAAAAAAAATTAAAAAATAATTAAAATAATAATAAAAAGATAAAATAATACAAAATAATTAAAATACTAAACTACAAAATAATTAAAATTTGGAAATCTAAAATTAAAAAAAAAAACAAAAAAACAAAAAAAAAACAAACATGTATATATATATGAAAAATATATTTTCAAAGAATAAAAAAAAAATGTAATTCATTTTTTTAAAATTATAAAAAATAATAATAATAATAATAATAATAATAAAATAAATATTAAAATTAAAAATAAATAAATAAAAATAAAAATTAAATTAAAAGAATAACAATAAAAAAATTAATTAAAAAAAAGAAGGTTTTATCGCAGCCATGGGACCGTGGGGCTCGACCGGCAGGAGAGCTGGCAACTCTCCGCCTGCTGGTCGAACGCGGCCCCAGTGCAGTCGCTCGTGTTTTGACTGATATTTTAACCTTTAATTTTTGTTAATTCTTTTTAAATTATATTGGATATTTTTTAATTTATTTGTTTTTTTAATGTGTTTTTTATTACTTAAATTTTTGTTTCTTATTTTGTTTAGGTAATTTTTTTTTTTAATTGATTATTGTAACTTTTTTTTAATCAAAAATGTAAGTTTTGTATATTTATATACATTTTTTTTAATTTAAATTATTATTTAAATTTTCTTTTTAAATTTAAATTTTTTATGACTTTTAATGTTTTTTCTTTTTCCTCCGGATGCGGATGTTTAGTTCCGCGAAGAGGCCCCCAGGCCTGGTTCTGCTCCCAAGGCAGTTCACTTGGGGTGGCCACATGGCCCCCCATGGCGCCTTAAATGCAGTCTTCATTACCCATCTGCGATGGGCATTTAAACCTGTTCGCCGTCACCTCCTCCGCCTTGATCAACGCACTCACTATCAAATGGCGCATTTTCGTTCGGATTCTCCAGATTGCTTCGTCGATGGTCACCGTCCTCTGTCGCCTTTGAGCTCGCTCTGCCCGGAAGGCTATGCTACAGGTGGTGCAAGAACAGCTACAGGTCGACGGTGCGCGTTGCATTGCTGCTTGGAAATCATTCCAGGCTTCCACTACATGCAAAGTAACTTCTGTCCTGTTCATTTGAATTTTCAAGCTCCTCCTGTTTTTGTTGGTCATCTTACTCCTATAATTGCAGCTCCCTCCAGAGTTTGGGTGGATCCCTCTGAGAATTCCACCATGCCCAGACTCAGGCAGCGAATGTCTTGCAGGAGGGGAGCTTCTCGGGGCAGATCCATGGGCGAACGCCCTCCCCACAGCCCCAATGTTGACTTCTCCTTGGAGCCTTATGCAAGGCGCTCGGCTCAGAACTTTTCAGACCCTCCTGGTCTTCTCCGTGACTTCCATGCTAACGCGCCTCCGCTGTCTATCCCTCCGCCCCTCGCTCCCTCTGCTCCTCCTTTGTCCTCGCCCCAGCCTCACGTCTCTGCCTCCCCTCCTTCCCCTGGCAGTCGGTTCCTCAGACAAGCCTCGCAACAAGCCGAGTTGCGCTTCGACTTTGGCTTTGACCGCCCTATCACTGTCTTCTTAACAGTTACGCTGAGCGAAGAACTCCCCTTCCCTCCTGCCTCGCCCCCTGGTCACTTGCAGACTCCTTCTGCGCCCGCCTTCATCCCTCCTTCTGGTCCTGAACCTACCCCGTTCATTCCCCATTTCGGTGCTCCTCCTGCCCCCGTCCCTTCTTCCTCGGGTCCTTTCTTTATGCAGATGGCCGCAGGTATGTCAGGCGAAGAAGAAGACAAGATTGCTGAAGCGGACCTGGACAATCAGTATGGCTGCAGAATTGTGGAGGAGACAACTGCTTCAGACTAATTGTTCACTCGCTTCCATGGCCAGTTTCCAGTATGAACTCTGTCTAAGACTTTTTGCAAAGTTTTGCGTTTCAATGATAATTCACCGCAGATATAGCTGCATGCATATTTTGTATTTCACTAGCTTTCTTATACTGAATGTTGATAACTCTTCGCCGGTTTCCCAGTTCCTGGGCGGTGTAATCACTTTCAATCGAACTGGTTTCTCGTTTATGGGCAGTTCCATATATAGACTGAATGTGGCAATCAAGCCCGGCCTCAGGCTTCCTCAGCTGAGACGTGGCAGTTTTGTAATATTATGTTCATAATAGAAATAGCGCAATTTAGCAACAAAAAAAAAATGTTTTTTCTTTTTCTTTTTAAATCAATTTTTTCTTTTTCTTTTTATTTTTTTTAAATTTCAATTTGTTAATTTTAATTATTTAAAAAAAAATTAACTGATTTTAATTTTTTTTTTAAATTATTTTATTTTATCACTTTTTTAATTATGCGATTTATTTTTATTTTTATTATTATTATTTATAACTTAAAAAAAAAAAATGTTTTTCATTCTTTTTGGTTTGGGGTTAGTTTTTTTTTCATTGTATGTTTTTTTAAATTTTCCTTTTTTTTAATATTTTTTTTGGTTTATTTATTTATTTTGTACAAGTGATATTTTATCTTTAATTCCATGGCTAAAAATCATTGGAATTTTATTTTCATAAACGTGATATTTTATCTTTAATGTCATCCTTGGATTTTTAAGGTTTTTCAGAGACACGATAATAGATTCTCTTTAATACCATGCCTAAAAATCATTGTAATTTTAAGATTTGGTATTTTATCTTTAATGTCATGTTTATCGTTGAAATTTTAAGTTTTTTCACAGTCATGATATTTTATCTTTAATGTCATTATTAAAAATTGTTGACAATTTATCACAAAAGGAAAAAGGTGTTATTCCAAAATTAACACTTTTCGTTTTCAAGGTGTTTTTTTCACACAAAAAATTGACGACGTTATTCCAGCATCAACAATTTTTTTCAAACTATTTTTTGCACACAAAAAATTGGTGATGTTATTCCACCATCAACACCTTTTGTTTCGAGGGTGTTTTTTCAATCCTTTTTTCAAGAAAAAAATTGGTTTTTAGCATAATTTTAAAAAAAATGTTGAAATTTGACCCTAAAAAAACAGTGCGTTCTAGAAGACACGCTTTTCGTTTTTGGGTTGTTTTTTCATGTTTTTTGAGCATTTTTGGGCTAGAGTTCTCATTTTGAGGTAATAGTTCCTGTTTGATCGGTAACTGTGTTTGTCTCGTTTTGGCTGCCCACATAAAATTATCACTAAAAATGCAGTCGCCTTTAAGTCCAAAAGATGATTGACTTTTGTGATAAATATCACATAAGACTTGGACATTCTACATCATAATATCCTCAAGGAAACGAGTTGGCTGAATCGTCAAACAAATCATTGGTGAACATAATTAAGAAATTGTTGCAAGGAAACAAAAGAAATTGGCATAAAAATCTCATAAATGCTCTATGGGCACACAAAGTTAGCACAAAGAGATCAATTAGCATGTCACCCTTTCAACTAGTGTATGGTGTTGACACAATGTTTCCCACTTCTCTAGCAGTTCTAGTGATGAAAAATCTACAAGAGATCGACTGTGAGCCAAATGATATTCAACGAAGAATCAGTCAAATGATTCATTTACAGGAGTCAGGAGAAGAAATTTTCAATCACACTTAAAAACTTCAGGACAAAATCAAGAAGATCTATGAGAAGAAGACCAAAGCTGATGATTTCAAGTTAGGAGATGTTGTTCTGCGATGGGATGCCCGAAATGAAGACAATGGTAAGCATGGTAATTTTGATAACCTATGGAAAGGTCTATTTGGGATTACAACATTCAAGGGTAATAAGGTCGTTTTGTTAGAAGATCTTAATGGGCAGGAAATTTAGGGAGGACCGGTGAATGGTAGGTTCCTCAAACATTACCTTACCTAATATTGAAGAAAAAGGTTCACTTTCATTGTAAATATCGCTTTTATTTCCTGTCAAAGAATAAGGGAGTTGTTGTAGAAGTTTGAAGCCTGAGGAAAATGCCATGAGACTTCTATGATCAGCTAATATTTTTATTTTAAAATTTCAAAAAGTCAAGTCATTTTTTGAGTCAACGTCATTTTTTGTTTAGTTAATCATTTTAATTTGTCGAAGATTTTTTTAGTTTCCAGTTTTTACTTCATTGCCCAATGGATGAGGCTACCTGATCTACGATGTTCTTGACACCTCCTGAAGGAGTTTTCATCCCCAGCTAGAGCCAATGTTAGTGTCTTAACATTCAGTGATCAAACATACTCTTTCAGGTTTACTTGGTAGTGGTCCTAGGTCAAAATTATGTGTTTTCAAATCAATTTTCAAATAAAATTTTGTTCATTGAATGTTATCTAGGTATGAAATGCTACTCCCTTCACTCCATTCATGGTCATCATCATTTCAGAGGTCATGTCATCCATTATCATCTAGGGTCTTAGGTCATTCACCACACCTTCATCTAGGTCAGGGTCTAGGTCTCTTTTGTTTCACCAACATAAGGTCCAATTATGTCATGAAAGAAGGCAAAAAAAATCTCATTTTCACCATACAAATCATTTACATAGGGAGTTAGAAAAGATAGGAAAATATGTAAAGGAATTTTTCCTTTTCTCATAAAGTATGTTACTTGATTAAAGTTTTTCAAAAAAATAAATTTCTTCAAAAGAGTTTATGATTTCACTAGAAGATAAAAAGAAAAATTTATAATGAGTTATAAAAGGAAAATAGGCTTCTTCAAAGTCATTTCATCACTTACTTTCCAATAGAGCTCTTCTCTTATCATCATCTCACTCCATAGCTACCAAAGGTAAAAGAAAAATAAGAAAAATTGTGCCCAAACTGTTGTGCTACGCTTATGGAAGGTTGTGCTACGCTTCTGGAGGGTTGCGCTACGTTTCTGGCAAGTGCTACATTTTGGTTTTAAGTTCCAAATCAGCCATCCAAGGCTCAAAACATCTTGCACAAAAGTTCATACACCTCCTAAAAAATAAGTGGATACTTTCTTATACCTCTCTTAAGTCAAATTCATCAGCAAAAGGGTGGATTCCCTCCTTAGGTTTTCTACACTACATTTTTGGTCTCTTCCATCTTTGTCTTGTTTCAACTTATAAAACCCTAATTCCACCATCTACAACCTTCATACTTATTCCATAGACCATACACTAACACTCCCTATCACTCACATCCCTCCTTGCCACAATTTTCATTTAAACCCTAGTTTTCACTACGTTTTTGTAGGAAAACTTGCAAAACCCTGTGTTTTGACCTTTTGGGCACCTTCCTCATGCCCATTTCCAAAAATTCCACTTGAAGCTTATAGCCAACTCATCAAGGCTACCTCCCCAGTTTTTTAGGGATTTTTCCCTAGCTTCCTTCCAACTCATTTTTGTCCCTTAAATCACCCTACCACTATCCCCTGTTTTCCTAATTCTCCACCTTCCCTACCCACTACATCTAGCTAGGGTTTTATCTTGTTGAAAAACACCATGGAGGTTAAAATAAGATCCATAAGGGAGGCCACCATTCCAGGTTTGAGCCATCCAAGTTATAGGAGATCAATTCTTCTCCTTATGCGAAGAGATGTTTTGAAAATAGTTATTGTTTGAGGTTTTGTGAGAGAATCAAGGAGGTAGGTTGTCATACTCAATTGACAAGCCTTTTTTCCCCTAGTTTCAAGAGAGATAAGGTTTTTATAGTCGGCATTGGATTCACCATATCAGCAGATGTTATTGCTTCTGCAACAAGTATCCCAAGCCATGGAGAAATCTGGTTCAAAGGGATGGACTTGGACCTTGAGAACTACAAAATGTTCATGAAACCTCATTGCAAAGATGCTCCTGAGCACATCTTCCCTTTTAGACATTTACTTGATAAATATGCCCCTTTAATGAAGCTAATTATAAAATATTTTGCATGTGAAGGGATATTCTCAAGACTGTACCATTACCATGTCAGGTTATTGATTCACTACACTGATACTAAGCCACTCAATTTTCTTAATTATTTATTCAAGAGTTTGGTCAAGATGTCTAAAAAGTTACATAGAAAAGGAAAAGATCATCACCCTAGTTGGTTCCACCATGGTTTGGTTAAGATTATTGTTTTGCATTGATCTCTCAAAAATCAATATGTCTTGGGAAAATTTCATGGAGACAGTTGCACCAGCACCTACTACTAGCCCACTCATCATTCATAGCACATCATTAGCACCAACACAACAAAAGGAGGTTGGCTCTTCAAGTAGGCAAGCAGAGGTTCCAAAGGCGCTTGGGGTTGAGATCACTCAAACCTATGAGAAAGGTAAGGATGTTTTTTTCTCCTAAGACCATAAAAGGTGTGCTTGCACCTGAAACTACAACTAAACAAAGACAAACAATAGAGAAAACACCTATTCATGATAGTGAACCACTCATGCATGAGGAAGAGGCACCATTGCAGCAGCATGAGGAAAAAGTGCTTATGGAGGTTGACACGGCAGAGTAGGTAGAAGATAAGACAAATGGGGAGATAATCAGGGAAAAATATGCAAAGATAGCAGAGCTGAGGGATAACCTCTCGAGGGAAAAATTCATGATTACCTTCTTACAGCAAGAAAACATGCAGTTGAAAGTGAAACAGCTACTCCAAATAAAACCAAAGGTAAACCTCGAGGAAAACAAAGGTAAAGGTAAATAAGTGGTAGATGTTGAGCAGATGGAGGATACTGAAGCTTAAAAAAAACCAAGGAGGCCAAGAAAAAGAGGGTTAATTAAGCAAAAAGAGCAAGAAAGAGAGTCATCTCCTCCATTAAGTCAACTAACCTTTGATGAGTTGATAGCTGTTGAAATTTAGCAAGATAAAGAGTTATGGCCTAACAGGGTAAATATTCATCTTGAGAAACTTTTGAAGAAGGCAGAAAGAGATAACAACCTCTAGAGGCATATGGCAAGACATTATTTCACAAGGAACTCAATCGCCAAGGTGAGGGTGAAGAATTTGAGGAAAAAGCTTAAGGAAACCCTAATTAAGCTTAAGGAGAAAGATAACTTGGATTTGCTAGCTGAGGACTCCCTAGTTGTTTATTTTATCATCCAAGGATGTCATGGACCAAATTTCAGAATATTGTGAGGATTTTGAGCATTTTTGGTGATTTTTTTAAAATTGTGGAAAATTGGTTTTTGCAAAAGCGTCGTGCAGCAACACGACGCTTTTCCTCAGAGCATCCAAATGAGGAAAAAATTATATGGTTAGATTTTTTTTACTCCTACATCACAGATATAGTATGAGGTTGGCATGTCACCCTCCAGTTTTGAAGAACAATCCAAAAAATAGCTCTTTTTAATTGCTTATGCCACTCATTTTGCCTTTGTGCGGAGCTTCTGAAGTGAGGTTGGGAGAATGAGTTTTTGAAGGCCTTCTAGGGGGTATTTTCTCAGTTTTAAGGATGTAATGGAAAGAGGAAACACAGGGATACCTATAATAACTTTCATATTTTCAAATGGATGGCTAAACGTCAGTCAAAATTGACTCGAAAGTGGCACGATGCTTCTGCGGGGAGGCGTGACGCTTCTGCTAACTAGTGTGACGCTTCTGTCTTGGATTCCTTTTGGACATTTTTCAAGCTAGAAAACTCCAAATTTCGAGGTGTAGCTATCCCATGAGGTTTTTTTTTGATATGATAGTTTTTTTTTTTCTCTCATTGTGGAGGAATCATATAATTAATCAAAGAGACATACACTCCTAGTTATTAGCTGAATTTGAGGGGATTGTTTCTAACTTCCATAGATTCTAGGTAATGACTCATAGAGTGAATTTATGATGTATTTTGGATCATATTTTGACCCAATGAGGTGTCATGACTTCTATTTTCTATATTTAGTCCAACTCCAGTCATTTTAGACGTTGGATAGTTGTTATTTGCAGTATGGAGCTATTGTACAAACTTTTGTCAATGAAATCAAAAACATGTTGCAGCTATAATCTTGGGACTCCATTGGTATGCTTATGAGAATTGATTTTTCTCTGTAACCTCATCAAGTTGAATGTTATGTTATCTTTCCATCACATGTATGCTTCTGTATGTTAATCGTATGATTCTATGAACATAAATCTTTCTTTCCATGCTCTATTTTATAAGATTTTCATGAATGTGTTTCTATTGTTCTGATGAATGAATTCATTTAAAATGATCATTCTGACTCTCTCTCTTTTCAAACCCTATGCACAATGAAAAATTAAGTATGTTCCTAAGTTTACATACCTAGCCTCATCCTTGTCTTTGCAACTTAACCTTTTAAATCAGACCTAAAAACTAGACTTAGTTCCTTGACTGTCATTCCTATCCAGCAAAAACTCAAAACAAACAAAAACCTAATTTACTTAGCTTTATAAATAGCCTAAGATCATTACATATCCAGTCATATCGTTGGCTATAAAAGTGACATTGAGAGAGCCCTCACTGGTTTTAATAGGTCTAGGTACCAGACCTAAAGGTTGGTTTGAGGTTACCTCCTTTAGTTCCATTCTCAGCCTTGGGAAACGGGGGGAGTGATAACAGAGCATGTACAAGAAGAAAGTGAAGTGGAGGTTTTGCAAGAAAAATTTAGAGATGCTACAAATAATGTGATATAATCAAAATTACTTTTTGAGGAATTAAAGGAGGATATATCAAAGCAACTTTATTTTATAATAAGGTTTCAGATGAATCTGGAAAAATGTTAAAGAGAACACTGCCTTTGAATAGAATGATGAAGCACTTGTGCAAGAGGAACATATGGTTACAAGCAGACAAGAGAAGGGTTCAGGGGAAAGTGAGAGCCTTAGAGACTCAAATTGAAATGATCCAAGTTGAGCTCTTGAAGAAGGGTCTCAAGAGTATTGATGAAAAAGATGGCACTTCTTGAACATGGTAACATCATAAAATTTTGCCTATCCTATGTTTTACCAATATTTTTATTAGTATACAAGTGTGTATAGGTTATTATAAATGACATGGAGATGGAATAAATCATGAAGGCTACTTGATTGTTATATCTTAGGGACTTTTGATAGAGTGTGCTCTTTGCTCCTATATTTCCATAGCTTCATAATTTTTTGAGTCTAATTAATCTCATAATTATTAAAAGTGGTTGATCAATCGCCTTGTCAATCGAGGAGGCTTCGTGGGCTTTCTCCTGCGAGTGTCGAGCCTTCTTCAAGAACGCATAGAAGCAATTTTGCTGGTGATTTTCATCCAGTATTTATGAATGCATCGGAGAGTGATCCTCCAACTAGGGTTGTTGTTTCTGCGGGTGGTCCTAGTACTAGTGGTAATATAGAGAGGAGTACTCCTCTCATATCTAGTGTCCTTTTCTTGGTAGAAAAAGTTGAAGTAGAACAGGTTCTTGAATCTCCAGGTACTCCTTCATGTCCTCTTTATGTTAGTTTTCCAAACATTCTTTTGTACGGTTAGGTATCTCTAGGTACTACTTTCTGTTATCCCTTTCATTCGATGACCACGGCTGGGAACACAGTTTCGTATATGAGCACCACAAATGTCCATACTCCTCTTTCAATTGAAGGCAGAGGTACTATTTATATTTCAACTATCACTCCCAGTGCTTCTATATTTGGCTCTACCTCTTTTCCATCTACGAGTGGGGGAACCCAAGCATTTCCTTCCCATTCTAGTCCCTTTTCTTTTGGAATGTCATCTAGTGCAATTCCTTTTGTTTCCTTCACTGCTGCTTCTGTTGTATTTGTACCTATGCCTTCTATGGCTAGTGGGTTAGCTTATTTTCAGGGTTTCCCCTTCAGAAGTGGTCATATTCCTCATTCTAACCCTTCCTTAGGATCTTTTCATTTTACCTCAAAGTCAAGGTTTTAATCCTTTCCTCGAAGGTCAAAGCTCTAATGCTTCTCAAGGTTGGAACCCTGCTTTTACAAGGTTGGGAGCAATGAATCAGTTTTTATCTGGTCAACAAGGGAATGTACCTTTCCCTTCCTTAGGTTCTTCTCAAGGTTTCTCTCCATTCACCAATGATTGGAACCCTTAACAAGGGGTTTCATCTTCATTTAAAACTTCAATTGGCGGAAATATCCCTGTTTATGGTAATACTACGATGGGAGGGGGTCCTTTTCCAAATGCTTATGGGCCACAAGGTTTCTCTTATGGCTTGGCCTTTTCTACGAATAATATTTGGCAACCTAGTGCCTCAAAAAATACAGGGTATTCTTTTCAGAATGTTGGGAATCCTTCCTTTGGGGGATGGAATTATGAAGCTCCTTCGTGCTTACCTTTCTTGGTAACTTTGAATTTGCCAGATTTTTCAAAACTGACTAATGATCCAATTCGATACAGCCCGAGTTGGCCTCTAGTCCCTACTAAACTTCCCTCAGATATTCCAAAATTTTAAGGGAATACTAGTGAGGATCCAGCTGACCATGTTACCACTTTCCATTTATGGTGTTCGTTGAACTCCCTTATCAACGATTCAATTAGGTTGAGGCTATTTCAACGCACCCTAACTGGAAATTCTACAAAATGGTATATTGAGCTGAATGGGGGCATTTCTGCTACGTTTGGCGAGTTGGCTACTATGTTTCTGAACCATTTCCAGTTTCTTGTTCATTATGATGTCGAGACTGATCTCCTGGCCAATTTTCAATAGAATAATAAAACTCACATTTTTTATTGTATTCAGGAATGGAGGAGAATGAAAAGGCTCATCAAAGCCCAGATTCCTAATGAATTCCTTCTCAAGTGGTTTCTTAAATATTTACAGCCAGAAATCTCGAAGCATGTATCCCTTTCTGGGGTATTCTATGAGGAACATGCTATCTTTAGGGCTCAGCAGTTAGAATTGATCTATTCTCAGTCTTGGGTCCTTAATAATACTTTTCTAGATGCTCCTCATTCCAAAGTGGATTTAGCTAAAACAAAGCCAGGTCCTCATGTTAACGGGCTTGTCGGTTCGATTGATAGTGGCATGGATAACATGTTGAATCAATTGCAGTAGTTTTCTTTGCAATCTTCTCTGTCTAGTCAGGATATGTCGTTAGTGTCAACCCCTTCCCAACCCTTAACTATTAATGTTGTTCAAGCTTCTAACCCCAAAGGAAATCAACAATTCGATGGGAAGAAGAAGGGATAGAATAATAAGAAGAAATACAAGGATGGGAAGGGTAATGCAAATAGATCCAACGATAATTTTAGAGAGGGTAAGAGAGACAATAAGAAGAAAGTTAAGTTTCCATGAAATTTATGCACCGAAGACCATCTTACTAATCTCTGCCTGAAAATTCAGGATGCTTAGTGCTTGTTAACTCAGTAAGGTTCCTCTAGTTCCCAGGTTGTACTGAAAAACCCTTTTCCCAAAGGGCAGTAGCTGCTTGCTGGCGCAAATGCTAATATTGGAGCTCCCACAAGGGGAAACCAGGAAGGGGGAAATTCCTCAAATGTATATATGATGAGTGCTCATGTTGATATTGCTACGAGATCTCGTGATTATGGTGAAGTCGATTCTTCAAAAGCTAAGGGTGCTCCTAGTAATTTTGAGCCACTCCATATAGAGAGGCCTGCAGTTGAGCCTATACCTTGGATGTTGAAAGGGTCTACTAAGCGTACGATGATTAATCCTAATTACAAGGCTGCCCAAAACTACTCCATTATAGAAGATTTGGCTCAAATTCATTGTGCCATGTCTGCGTTAGAGGTACTCCAGTCATGCCCAGCACAAAGGAGTGAATTTCTCACCATGATCGGGGTTTTTTATCCAAAAAATTCTCTTATGATCACATTTGACATGTTGAATCTTAAGAAGAGACTTCCTCATTACATGGCCTTTCAAATTAAGTCTACATATCGGAAGATCAATATTTTTCAAACAGTAGTCGATGAGGGTGATTCCACATGTTTCATGTATATCTCATGTTGGAAATCCATTGGATCCCCTTCAGTTATTACTTCACCTACTCTTCTCACTGCATTTGATGGTCATTATCACAGGTCACATGGAATTGTTCAACTTTATCCATCTATGTTGGGGGTAAAATTGTCGATATTAAGGTCGATATATTTGATGCAAATTTAGACTACAACCTTCTACTAGGGTATCATAGGATTTATGAAATCGATGTTATTGCTTCATCGTTATTTCGCATCTTGTGTTTTCCCCATGAAGGGAAGATTTTAACTCTTGATCAGATGGACTATTCTCCTGTAGATGCAAATGCATATGCTGACTCTACTGTACCCTTGGTGAATGATGCCAAGAAACTTGTAGAGAATTTGGGGGTTGGAATGTATACCTCGTTTATGGGTACTTTTGATCTTTTGCCTCCTTTGGTTCATATTAATGCTATCTCATCCTCCAGGGCTCCAACTCGAAGAGAGTTCTTTCGAACTCATTATTTTTTGGATCCTTGGACCTTGCCTTCTCCTACCTCCACATTAGAGGAAGGTAAAGTGGGTGGAATGGCATTCCCTATGTCTGTAGCAGATATTGCCTATCAATATATTGTTGAATATGCAGATTCTGTTATAGTTTATCTTTCACCAAAGTAGTTGGATGGAGATGTGGCTCCGACTTGGAATTTTAGTTCATCTGCTGCTCAGGATTTCCTTGATACTATTATTCCATTTAAAGAGGTTATCCTTGAAGCAATGACTAGCATGGAAATATTGTGGGATGATTTGCATCATCAGTCATATTTTCTACCAGACTTGCAAGAAGTTCAATCAAGAAGGTCTAGCCCTCTGTCTTCTAGTCCTGTTCACAGAGTCTTGAACCCTTTAGCTCCAACACATGTTTTTGTTGAAGGGAACATGGTTGTAATTTCTGAGAAAACCCTAGCGAACATCTCCTGATATCCCAACATTATTAAAATTTCTTCATTGGAGTTGAATGTTCCCCTAAAGAGATTTAGACTTACACCAATCTCTTTAGATAATTTTGGGATGTGTTCACTTGATCTTATGAGGAAATGCCTAGAATTGATTCATCTATTATCCAGCATGAGATCAAGACTTCCAAAAATGCTAAGCCTATACGGCAGAAGCTTCGCCCGGTCAACCCTAGGAAAGCAACAGCTATCAAGGCTAAGGTTAAGAAGCTACTTAAGGCGAGTTTCATATAGCCTGTTCCATTAACTGAGTGGATTTCGAATCCAATACTTGTGGAAAAGAAACAAGGAATGATCCAAGTTTGCATTGATTTCAGGGATTTAAATAAGGCATGTCTGAAGGATAATTACCCCACACCATTTATTGATTAGATTATTGATGAGTGTGCATGCAATGATATTTTCTCCTTCATGGACGGTTTCTTGGGATACAATCATATTACTATCTATCTTGAAGATCAGCACAAGACTGATTTTATTTTCCCCTGGAATACATTTGCATGCAAAAAGATGGCTTTTGGCCTTAAAAATATTGGAGCTAATTTCTAGTGGGCCATGTCCTATGATTTCCACGACATCAAGCATATTTCGATGATTTAGTTTCTCCTTTTCGAAACAGAATTGATCATCCCTCTCATCTTCGACAAGTTTTTAAATGATGTCGTCATTATAAAATTTGGTTGAACCCTAATAAGTGTGTTTTCGTCGTCACTTCTAGTCAATTGTTGGGATCCTTCGTGTCTACTGAAGGGATTAGGGTATTTCCCTTCAAGGTTGAGGCAATACTTTAGTTGCCTCCCCCGTCTTCTATTTGTCAACTTCAAAGTCTACAAGCAAAAGCCAATTTCTTAAGGAGATTTATCGTCAATTATGCCGAGGTGACGAAAGGATATATGAGGTCGTTAAAGAAAGGATTTCCATTCTTTTGGGATGAATTTTCTCAACGCTCATTCGATGTTTTGAAAAATTCATTGACCTCTGCTCCATTATTGATTCCACCTAATTATAGAAGAGACATCCTTTTGTATCTCACTGCAGCAAAATCTGCTATTGGTATGGTTTTGGTTTAGGAGGATGATGCTCTTTGTGAGCATGTTATTTACTACCTTAGTCAAGGCTTGGTGGGTCCTGAACTGTGGTATTATCCCATTGAGAAATTAGCTTTGGCAGCTATCCATGTTGTCCAATGACTCGGGCATTATATCCTTCTTCGCAAAACTTATGTTTTGGCAGTAGTTAATCCATTTCAAATTGTTCTCGGTAGGCGAGTGATTGGGGGCAAATAAAATCGATGGATTTTCATTTTGCAAGAGTTTGATCTCAAATTTCTGTTTTCCAAATCCAATAATTATTTGGTATTTGCGGAGTTGATCTCTGAGCTTCCTTGTGGAGATGATATTATTTATGAGGATTCGTTCCCTCATGAACATATTTTCCTTATTTCTTCACAAGATCCTTGGTATGGAGATCTCATTGTTTATCTCCAGACTTCGAAGTTTCCCTTAGCATTGTCGAAAGATGAACGTCGAAAGTTGCGTCACTTAGCAAAAATTTATCTAATTATCAGTGACACTCTATATCGTCGTGGGGTTGATTCGATCCTTAGATGTTGTTTGAATCTCGAAGAAGTTGAGGTTGTGTTGAATGATTTCCATAGTGGATATTGTGGTGGTCATTTATCTGGGCTTGCTACCTCCCAAAATATTTTGCGTGCAGGATATTTTTGGCCCTCGATTTTCAAAGATTTTGTTGAAGTGGTAAAAAATGTCATCCTTGTCAAGTCTATACTCGGAAGATGCGCACTCATCCATCTCTTTTCTCTCCTATTTTCAGTGTAGATCTATTCACAACGTGGTTTATTGATTTTACTACTTGTAACCCGCCTTCAGCAAAAGTTCATAAGTACATTATCGTACCAGTAGACTACTTTACGAAGTGGTATGAGGCTATGCCTACTTTTGCAAACAATGGTGAAACAGAAACCCTGTTTCTGTTCAACCAAGTCATTTCTCACTTTGGTATTCCCAAACATATTATCACTGACCATGGCAGTCATTTTCAAAACAACATGATGGATAAATTGGCTCATAAATTGGGTTTTCAGCAGGAGCATTCATCTCCATATTATCCTCAGGCCAATGGGCTGGTTGGAGCTGTAAATAAGTCCTTAAAGGTTATCCTTCAATGGAAAATTGATAAATCCAGGTCCAATTGGCATTTCATGTTGTATCCTACACTTTGGGCATACCAGATGTCTGTTAAGACTGCAACCGAGATCACTCCTTTCCAACTAGTTTATGGGTTGGAATCAATCTTTCTTGTTGAGTGCGAGATTCCTTCCCTTAAGTTGGAAGTCGAGCTTCTTCCCGACACTTCAAGTCTTGAAGAACGCCTTGTTTATCTAGAAAATCTCGATGAGTAGTGTCGAGATGTAGCTATGATGAAAGAGGCTTATAATAAATGAGTGAAGGTTCAATATGATAAGGCGATCAAACCTAGGGATTTCTCTTAAGGTGACCTTGTTTTGGTTTATGCTCAAGACAAGGATGCCTTGGGGGCATGAAAATTAAAATACATCTGGTATGGCCCTTTCATTGTTGAAAAGTCTTAAAGAAGGAAGCTTATGCCTTGGTTGATTTCGATGGAAATGATATAGCAGAGCCCAGAAATGGGCTCTATTTGAAGAAGTATTATGACTAGGTTTTTTCATAAGAATTTGCTTTGTTTATATCGATTTTTGGCGTGAATTTGATGATTTTGATCTGCTTTGGCAGGTGTTTTTGGATGAGATGAGTCATTTTGGCTTTTTCAATGGTTCTAGTCAACATACCTAGAATCTTGCTTCTGCGGCTTGGGAAATTTACTATCCATCTTGTCAATTGCTAGTCTCAAGGGGTGTATGCATTGGTCTTGCTTCGAAAATGTGGCAGAGTACACTGGAATTTTAAACCTACTTTCAGAGGCAATATCTCGTGGTTTTGATTCGTTAGTAGTATACTTGGATTCGCAACTGGTTGTTTCACAATTAAATAACACCTATCGTGTCAGAGACCCAATTTTACATAGATTATTTCTGAGAGTGTGTTTGTTGCAATGTTCATTTCATTATGTTACATTCATTCACATTCCTCGTTTAGAAAATTAATTTGCAGATTCATTAGCTAATCAAAAAATTTATTGGCATATTAATCATTCAATACATTAAATATAAAAAACATCAATCATCATTGTACATATGGAACAGTCACATCATATAAATCATTGTACACACACACACACACACACAGATATATATATATATATATATATATAGATCAGAGTTGTGTTCAAAATATACAAAAATCAAACAATCATGTCCCACAAAATTAGGGCTTATGCCCGATCATGTTCATCATCAAAAAATATTACAGTCATTTGATCAATAAAAATCTATCTTTGTGGGCCCTGCCTAGGGTAGGTGTTACGGAAGAACACTATAGTTTTATCCACATGGTGGAACATCTGCACCCAATCGCGTGGTACTACAACCACACGTCTCTGTATAACCTCTAGGAGATCCTCTATAGAATCCATGAGGACTTGGCAAGTCAAGCTCTCCAATTTTATTTGTATAGCATGGAGTTTCCTCCCTGGGTATTATGCGACATCCTTAACTTCTCTTCTACGGTGTCTGTGCCTAGGCAAGCCCTCAGGTCTCACTAATCCAATTTCTACAACATGATCCATAAATTTGCAAGTCAAATTTTCCTAACAAAAATATTTTTCATTTTCATATCATTTGAAAATAAAAATAAAAACATATAATCAAAAAATCATTATGTGATCTTACCAATCGCCCCCCATGTTGTACCGGGTGGAAGGGTCAAATCTGGATCTCCCCTGAAATCCATGCCATCATAGGGATAGTCCTCTACTGTGATGACTTGTTCTCCCCACCAAAGGAAGAACTCATCATCCCAAGTAGTCCTGGGGACCTCACCACCCCCCAGCCTCTTCATCAGATATGCCCATCTAGTTATTCATGGATCACGAGGGCTACTGATGGTAGAGATAATGTTGGGGTGAAGCCCTGGGGTCCTCTCAAAGAAGAATGTGCATAGGATGGTCCCATAACCAAAATTCTTTGCCTTATTCTTATGGATCGAGGTCATTTGTTTCTTCAAGTTTTTCAATAAGGTTGTGCACCAATCATACAATGTAGTCAGGCAATCCACTGCCAAACTCATGCTTCCTTGAGAAGCTTGGTGTAAGGAATTTGATCTGGCTACCCTCACAATGGTGAAAATAAGTATTTTCATGTGCAAACCTTACACATATCTAATTGGGATCTGTATCCTGACCTTCTGAGTAACCTCAGCACAGTAAATTTGAATATAATCTTCAACATTTAACCCTCCTGTAGGCTTGCCCTGTAGATTTACTGGTTCCCCTCTCTGAGAGAGTCCAATTGTGAAATAATTGTCCTCGATTTCAATCCTTAGTGGCATTTGATCTATCATGAAACAGTCCTCATCTGGGTCCCAATAACTTACAAGCATTTCAAGCAATTTTGTATTTGTTTTCATGTTTGGCATTTTGAAGAAATTCAACAATCCATATCCCTGGAGTATATCCAAGGATAATGATTCCTCCATGACCTCCTCCATGACCTCATTATCAATAGTGTTATGCTCTCTTTCCCTCCAGCTAATGGTCATCCTGCATCATTTCATTCAAAATCCATTTAGAATTTCATTTTAAAATTTTGATATGCGCGTACGCAACTTCCTTCAGACAAAGTCACGTCTATACGCGAGTTCATAATTATGAACCCACGTATACACAAGGGGTTTCAGAAAAAAATAAAAATAAATAAATAAATAAAAATTTAAAATTTAAAATTTAAAATTTAAAAAAAAAAAAATTAAAAAAAAAATTCTATGGTAAAATTCCTAAAAATTTGCTTGAATTGATAAAGAAATTAATGACGAATCTGAGTGTGAGGCTTACCTGAAAGATTTGGATCGATTCGGTGGGTAATTTCTCTGTTTCCAAGAAAGGTATTTTTTTCTCCAAAGCTATTTCACAACTTCTTCACAACACAAATGACCAAAAGTGAGTCCAAAAGGCCCACTTATGGCCAGATTTTTTTTTTTTCACAAATTTCTTTTGTGTTTATTTTTTGAATTTGTTCACGACGTTATAACCTTTTGGATTGTAAGTGTTGGGATAGGTTGTTTTCAAGTCCATTCTGGTGATTTCGAGATGGTTCCATTTCTGGTTCAATTCCATGACCATTGACCTGTCATGGCAGGTATTTTGTTCAGAACTGGCATATAGGTTAAGGAATTCACTTTCCATTGCACTTATGCATACTAGTCTCCATACTGAAATCTTGCCATAGGTTCAATCCCATCATGTTATGATTATTAACCCATTTTCACTTGCCGACCTATAAATCATGATATGATGGTAGAGACATCCTTTACATGGGCTTCGTAGTTAGATCCTCGCTAGCATATGTCCCCCATGCTGCAAATTGTGTAGGCTCGAGAGTCCTCTTTAGTCCCGCCACAACTTATGTGTTGAAGCTTCATTCTTCATCTTCTTCACTATCTTTTTCTAGCAATACACCCTAGAGGCTCCCATTTTTTTGTAGAGTTGTTTCGCTGCATTGCATATTGACCATTTATATACCTTGGCCTTTAACCAGCATCACTTTGACTCATGTTTAAGCCATATTTTGACCATGTCTTTCTACAAATTCAACTGTGTAATCACATATCCTTCATGACTTGACACCTTTTCCCATGGATGGAACATTCCTTTGAGTGTCACTTACCAGTTTTTTAAGCCTTGAATTGAGCATAGGATTGTTCCTATCCCAGGAACTAGTGCATATGTTTACCGACACTCGTTCTATCCATTATACTATAGGCATTAGTATATTCTTTTTCAGGATTTTTAAATATGAAAAAGACAAAAAAAATCAAATATCCAAAAAAGAGTGGGATCGGGACATTACTTCTACAATTGATGCCAACTAAATAGTTAGTTGTGTCGCCCTTGAACAAAGAAAAAAAAAACTAAGTCTTTTCTCCATTTTGGATGGGTTTAGTTTTGACTTAGGAGAAGCCATAACCTTGTTATCGAGTCAGTACTCCCCCATTTGGTTATCTCTTCCAATCATATGGAGAGTTTTTTCATACCTCCTGCATGACAAACTTATACAAAGTTATCATATGATGCCATAGTCAAAATGAGTCGTGATTTTGTTCAAGGGAAGTAAACTTGAGTCGGCCTTTCTGCAGTGTCTCTTGACTCATTTTTCAGTCGGCCATCCCGGTCTATCAGAGTCTTGTTCTATCACATCAGCTATTCGGTCCCTTTCTTATGTTGGTTTGATAAGGTCTCCACTGACTTCTTTCCAGAGGGTTTGTCTCTTATCGACTTCGACAAATTTCTCTGAGAGTAAACCTAGAGCGGCACCCTGGCCCTATTTACATCATTGATAGGTGACCTTGTGCTTAGCATTTGATCAACACTATGGGTCTTTGACTGAGTGGTTTCCCTTGTGTTCGACTTCAACTTACATTATCACACATGGGATTGTGTAGTGCCTTGGTTTCCATTTGACCCTATCCGTGGATTCCTCGTCTCTTTGTCAGCTTACTTTGTTGGTTGGTTCAGAGGGTTTCTTCCAGGCACTAGCTACATTTTGTACATGCCAGAAACGAGCTTCAGGTTGGTGACTTCACTTTTCTTCATTCGATTCCTTCCAAATTTTGGCCTGTAGGTTACACTCTTGCTAGATTGATGTCGGATGCCTTAATGTCTTCCTTCTAGTAGATATTTCCCCATCGACTCTGAATCATTGCTCTGGGAATAAGGTCTATAGTCCTTTTGCAGTACCTTATGGTTTGCAATCATCAGTGGTATATTCCTTCGCTATCAACAGTGAGAAGACATCAATGTCTCCTGATTGGTAGATTCTCTCAAGTGTTCGACTTCAAATCATTTATTCACACTTATTAGATTGTACTGGGGCACCTTGACTCTCATCATCATTATCATCGAGTTGTCTCACGTTTCTTAATGGTATACATCAATGGCTATTAATCAAACGATTTCTCACATGGTTGACCTCAACTCATTTATTCCCATCATGTAGAATTGTGCCATAGTGATTGGTGAAGTCCTCGGTTTTGCATCAGTATGCGTTGGTTCACTTTGACAACTCCTTCATTTTTTTGCCAGTGACACCATCAACCCTTATATGTTGCAGTTCATCACAAAAACATCTTATATGTTGGCACCCGAGTTGTGTGCAGTACCATTTTTTCCACCACTTATGATTTGGTACATGGATATTCAGTTGTGAGTTCAGTGATCAAATATCTTTGTAGCATTATTGATCAATCTTATATGTGATACTTGGACATGATTTTGATATATACTTCCAGGAAGCAATCAGATGATTCACTATGTACTTTATAGTTCATTTATACTTGTATACATATTGGATCCGCTCCATACTTGATATGTGGACATGATTTTCTTTCACTAAGCATGGGTATGCCTGCCTTAGACATGAGCTTTCTTTTTTATTTCTTTCATTGGTTTTTGGCAGGCTGAAATCTGGTGAAGTCCTCTCTAGTCCTCACAAGATACTTTCTTATGCACATAATACATTATGGCCATCATGTACCCCTTCTGACCTCTAATATTAGGGGGAATATATTATAGCATCATTTATCACCTCTATATACTTGATGACTTTTGCATTGGCCTTGGGCAACCCTTTCCATTCAGACTTGGTCGACTTCTTAAAAAACAGTATTTTAATTCCATATGTGACTCTGCCTAGAATTTTACGTGTGTAGACATGGGTCCACTCATATCTGACTGACGTTTACAATTTAAAATATTAAAAAATTAATAAACTCCCTATTAAATGGGCGGAGTTTACGGGTTTTACCTGTAGCCTACCTACACTAGCCCGTGGCCAAACTATTTCCCAACTGAAAAAATTGATTTGAGGAAGTATAAATACACCTGAAGGGAAAGGCCGAAGGGGGGGAGAGAATGTTATTTATATTATAGCTTGTTATAGCCCTAATCAATTATGATATATCCATGTGCCTCCTACACTTCCTAGGTTCAAGAAACCCTTGTTTCCGTGTGATGTTCACCCCCTCTTTATGTGACATCCTTTGTGCACCTTTTATGGAAGGAGCTTTGTGAGGCTAGGTCTAGATGGATCCGAAGGACGGTTTCGCTTGGAGCCGTGGCAAATCTCAGGTGATTTCTCCACTTTATCTTTACATGTTATCAATAAAAGAAGCTTTGTCTCGTTCTTGATGTCTTTTTGTTATATGTCTCTTACACATGTTGAATGATCTTGTAATGGTTTATTTCATGTCATTTTTTATGAGATTATATGATCTAACATCCTGACATCTAGGATATATATATGTTTTGAAACTAGTTTTTGTGCTTTGTCTTGATTAATTTGTAGGTCTTGAAGCACGAGGAATAGCAGAGGGTTTGCACCCTGTGGGATCGACCCCAAACGTAGGACACACGGGTAAGGCCACCTATCCTCGGTTTTATAGTTCAAGCATTAGGACTTGTAATTTGAGTGCTTCTTGTGATGGTATGTCTTTCGCTCTATTAGGTCCCTCAACCCGGACCTTAGGGTAGTTTTTCCCGCAACAATGGAACTTTAACCAATAGGTTTCATTTTGTATGAAAAGAGGGAAAATAAAAGTTTATTGATAATTTTTTGGAGTGAATTGTGTGCATTAGTTTGAAAGTTTTATGAACATTGGACACTCCAACCATCATCAAGAAAAAAAAAATGCTACATTTTGTAATATAAACAAGTTGATTGATAATGTTTTGGAATGAATTATGTGTACCAGTTGAAAATGTTCCAGAATTTTTTTTTGAGTAACACTCCACCCATCATAAAAAAACAAACAAATTGAAACAAGGTTTAATTCTCATACTCGTAGGAAACTACATCTTATAATAAAAACAAATTCCACTGAAAATATAACATGCTAGAAGCCTACAAATGATGGAAATTTTCTAAATCCATCCACATAGCCTTTCTTAATTAAAAAACCTTGACAAACAAAATCATAGAGTCTTGCATTCCCAATCTGCATATGTCCGTGAATTTTTTGGGTTCACTAGTGCTGCATGATCTCTTCCCCCTGTTCATTATCTTATTCAAGCATGAAATATCTCAACTTGATGAATGTATGTTTTTTTTTGTACCTCAAATGAATGAGAATATGTCTAGTCAAACATTTTCCACAAGTTGTTGAGTTCCTCACTGAACTGATATGGTTGAGCAGTATTAACTTTTTCTTTTTATTACCTTCTTTTCTAATTACAGTTCATCATTTTCCAAGTGAAATAATGAGGACACTATAAGTTTAATGTTTCGTTGTGCCTTCTTTTCAAACATGTCACCATAAATCATTAAAGCATCTTTCATTTTTCCTTACATCTTCTGATGTTTTTTTCAAATGCAATGCAACCATCATTAACATTGATTTTAGATTCCTGCACATTTTGGAGGGTAATGATGACATACAATAATTCCAGACATTTAAGAGCACTGATTAGAGACCGAGCACTACCATCCTTGTATTAATCACTTAGGTAACTTGCAATATCTCAACAACATATTGCAATGGATATATTATTGTTTGTTATTGGATTAAATGTATCCCTTGACTTGACATACATAGGTATAAACATGGCCCAAAATTTGTCCCTGGATGAAAACTGAAACATTCCTAAGAAATTCAAATTACAGCGCTCGGGAAATTATTAAACTCGACCTTAAATAACTCTAATTTTGTAACTAAATACTTGCCCTAAGATGGCCTTCAAACATTGCATCTTAGTGGGATTACTGCAACCTTCTTCTTAAGATTAAAATGGCAGAAAAAAGACACATTTTTTTAATATAGTTGTTCTTGACTGCTGATTGCCCACATCACCACTAGCCAAGAGGGAGGAGAAGGCCCCTGTGAACCGATAGAAGCATAGAATACCTTTAGACGGTCATTGTCGGGAGGTCCTGGTCATCGGGTCATCCAATAGTTGATCATTTTAAGAAGTGTTTCTAGTTGTAATTGTTGATATAGTTAATAGCCAAGAGCCCTTCATTGTTGGGTTGGAATACTAGGATACTAAATTGGGCTACTTCATGGGACTACAGGTCACAGGAATCACACTTAAAATATGCCCCCAAATATGTCATCGACAATGAATTATATGCATTTACTTCTAGGTCTAAAAATAGGGTTCAAAATGTTTGAAGTTTTCCTTTGAACAAACTAACAACATACCTTTGAGATGCCTCAAACCTTATTTAACCATAGGCCAAAATTTCTCTTAGAAAAAGACCTCAAACGGGACTCTAAAAGGGCTCAATATATGGTACTTTTGAGTAAGAAATTTCATATTTTAAAAATTTTCCACAATTTTTTGAGTTCCTCACTGAATTGATATGGATGATTTAAACATGTCACCCGAAATCATTAAAGCAACTTGCATTTTTCCTTCCATCTTATGATGTTTCTTCAAATGTAATGCAACCATCATTAACACTGATTTAAGATTCCTGCACATTTTGGAGGGTAATGATGACACATAATAATTCCAAACATTTAAGAGCATTGATTAGAGACCCAACACTATCATCCTCGAATTAATCACTTGGGTAACTTGCAATATCTCAACAACATATTGTAATGGATATACCATTGTTTGTGATTGTATTCAATGTAGCCTTGACTTGACATACATAGGTCTAAACATGGACCAAAATCTATCCCTGGATGAAAACTGAAACATTCCTATGCAAGTCAAATTACAAGCCTCAGGAAATTCTTAAACTCGACCTTAAATCATTCTAATTTTGTAACTAAATACTTTCCATGAGGAAACCTTCGAACATTGCATCATAGTGGGATTACTACAATCTTCTTCTCAATATTAAAATGGTGGAAAACATAAACATATTTTTTTATATTGGTGTCCTCGACTAATGACATCCCACATCACCACTGTCCATGAGGAAGGAGAAGGCCGCTGTGAACCGATAGCAGCATGGAATACCTTTAGACATATTTACTCTTCCAAGTCCATGGCAACATATGCCAAATTTTCTTTGATGCCTTTCACAATTTCTTGCTCTGCAGAGGTTGTGAAGGAGTAGCCTCGTTCCATCAAGAGCTTGGTCATTGCATCTGTCAAATACATGCCTACCAAGTCTAGCATGTAAATGGAGTCAGGAAAAGTGTAGCCTTCATATATTGGGACAATATGTGTTAGGTTGTCTCTATAATCCAACACAATTCTTGAAACATTTCACATTGAAAATCTTGTAGTTCATGGATACCAAAACGGAAAAAAATGAATTCACAGTATGCATCATCTTCAAAATTGACATAGTATTTACACAAAATCCTTTGTTTTTGAGTTTTCTTTGCATATATCAATTTAAGTATGTAAAATCATTTTTTTTTCAGTTCTCTTTTCATAAATAAATTAAAACAAATATGTTTCATTTGTAAGAAAAAACAAATTGATTGATAATTTTCTCGAATGAATTGTGTGCACCAGTTGAAAATTTTTAAGAAATTTTTTTTAGTAACACTCCACCCATCATAAGAAAAAACAAAAAAATTGAAACAAGGTTTAATTATCATACTCGTAAGAAACTACATTTTATAAGAAAAATGAATTCCACTAAAAATATAACATGTTAGAAGCCTACAAATGATGGAAAAATTCTGAAGCTATCCACATAACCTTTCTTAATTAAGGAACTTTGACAAATAAAATCATAGAGTCCTAAATTCCCACTATGCATATGTCCATGAATTTTTGGGTTCACTAGCGCTGCATGATCTCTTCCCTTTGTTAATTATCTTATTCAAGCATGAAATATCTCAACTTGATGAATGTATGTTTTTCTGTGTATCTCAAATGAATGAGAATATGTCTAGTCAAACATTTTTCACAAGTTGTTGAGTTCGTGACTGAACTGATATGGCTAAGAAGTATTGAATTTTTCTTTTGACTACCTTCTTTTCTACTTGTATTTCATCATTTTCCAATTGAACTAATGAGTACACTATAAGGTTAATGTTTCGTTGTGCCCTCTTTTTAAACATTTCACCAGAAATCATTAAAGTGTATTGCCTTCTACCTTCCATCTTGTGATTTTTCTTCAAATGCAATACAACCATCATTAACACTGATTTCAAATTCCTACACATTTTGGAGGGTTATGCTGACGCATAATAATTCTAGACAGTTAAGAGCACTGATTATAGGCTTAGCACTACCACCCTTGACTTAATCACTTAGGTAACTTGAAATATCTCAATAGCATATTGTAATGGATATACCATTGTTTGTTATTGGATTCAATGTAGCCCTTGGTTTGACATACATAGGTCTAAACATGGCCCAAAATTTGTCCCTGGATGAAAATGGAAACATTCCTAAGAAATTCAAATTACAACCCTTAGGAAATTCTTAAACTCGGCCTTAAATAACTCTATTTTTTTAACTAAATACTTTCCCTAGGATAACCTTCAAACATTGCATCTAAGTGGGATTGCTACAACCTTCTTCTCAAGATTAAAATGGCAGACAACATAAACATATTTTTTTATATAGGTGTTCTCAATTGATAACTTCCCACGTCACCATTGGCCAAGAGGAAGGATAAGTCCCATGTGAACCGATAGTAGCATGGAATACCTTTAGAAGGTCATTGTCGGGAGGTCCTTGCCCTATATTCATCCAATATCTTATCATTTTCAAAAACATTGCCAGTTGTAGTTGTTGATATAGCTGATAGCCAAGAGCCCTTCGTTGTTGGGTTGGGATACTTGGATACTAAATTGGGATAGTCCATGGGACTACAGGTCATAGGAATTTCACTTAAAATATTCCCTCAAATATGTATGAATTCCTCAAATGAATGATAATATGTCTAGTCAAGCATTTTCCACAAGTTTTTGAGTTCCTCACTGAACTGATATGGCTGAGAAATATTAAATTTTATTTTTATTAATTTTTTTTTCACGTGTAGTTCATCATTTTCCAAGAGAACTAATAAGGACACTGTATGTTTAATGTTTCGTTGTGCCCTCCTTTTAACCATGTCACCAGAAATAATTAAAGCATCTTGCATTTTTCCTTCCATCTTGTGATTTTTCCTTCCATCTTGTGATGTTTCTTCAAATGCAATGCAACCATCATTAACACTGATTTCAGATTCCTTGAAATTTTGGAGGATAATGATGACATATAATAATTACAGATAGTTAAGAGCAATTATTACGGACCCAACACAACAATCCATACCTTTGAGATGCCTCAAACCTTATCTGACCATAGGCCGAAATTTCTCTTAGAACATGCCCTTGGATAGGACTCTAAAAGGGCTCAAATTTTCCTTCTGAAAAAGTCTGAAATTGAGCCTCAAGAAGGTTGAAATTGTTTCCATAGGATGGCAAAAAATGGGCCCTCAGAATCTCGACTTGATCAACAGAAGTACCACCAAATAGTCAAATGAATTACCTTTAAATATAAACCAATAAGCTCAAGAAAAAAATGACCTTAAGGAACCCATTCTTGTCCCATAGATGTTTCCCTCGGATTCAATCAATGATGATATATGAATTTTCCTCGCGAAGCCCTAGAATAGGGCTGAAAATATGCTCAAAAAATACCTCCTTGCTACTACAAAAACTCGTCTATGCTCAATGAAAAGCATACAACAAAAAATTACAATAAAGTTTTGAAACCTCAAAATAATTATACCTCTTTCTATTGGTATTTGTGACTACCTTCGTATCAAAGAAAACTGCTACTTTGTGAATAGTTGAAAAACTCAATGTTCCTTTTGCCTCCTAACCAACTTTGAGCTTCTAACTAACTCCTCTCTAATTGACACAGGTTAACTATTCTACAGTCTCATTAGTTAGTTTGATGAATTACTGGCGTTGTTGTTGATTGGTGGTCTACTTGATGGCTGGTCAGACCCTGGTTGATAGTCCTTCTTGTTATCAGTCCCTTGTCGCATGTTTATTGTGGATGGATCTTCTAGACTTGGTTGAATCTGATAACGGATTCAATAAACGTATTTTGTTTTTATTAACATTATAAATAAATAAACTTATTATGTTTTTATTAATATTATAAATATTATTTTATATGAAAAATCATAACATGTATATCATATTAAAATAAATTTATGCATATATTTAAAATTTAATTATTATATAATAAAAATTATAAATAAATTTATTAAACTATTTATATTTTATAAATAAACTCTGTGATGTTTTAATCATGTAAATGGTATGAATATAAAGGTTTATGGCTTATTGCTATATGTGCTCAAATTTTTTATTTCAATTAGAATTTAAATAAATATTCTTTTATATAATAATTAATTATAATTGATCTAGTAAAAGAATAAAAATGATTTGGTTTTATAAAAGGAATGATAAAAAAAAAATAGGATTCATTTAATAAACCAAATTTTTCATGTTGGGAAACAAATTGTAAATTCATAGAAAATTTAAACTGTTATTAGTAATATCCATATTTATATTCCACTATTTATATGTATACTTAATCTTTACATGATTTTTTTTTCATATGTTATCATTGTCATTTTCTTTTTCATTAATTTCTTAATATACAATTTTAATTTTCTAAATATTTTTATATCTATACTTAATATTTACATGAATTTTTTTTCCATAATATTTATGTTTTATCATTTTCATTTTTTTTCATTAATTAAGATAATTTGTTTTCATGTTTACAACTATACATAACTATTCAATTAGAAACAATATGAACATGTTTGTTGTCCCTTCATAACTTTTCATGTAGTCCTATGGGAATCTTATTAATGTTAAACATCTAATGCAAGAAAAACCACATATAAACAATTTTAAAAAACCACTGGTTCCACCATGTCCTCAATAAAGGTCGATGATAGTATTGATACTCCAGCAGACCATCATGTTCAAAAATGTGCCATCTTCCCCAAGCTAGCTACGCAGCTTCTTTGGATAATTGGTCGACCATTTAATTCCTCTGCCTATAAATATGAGTAACAGTTATAAAATCAAAATAAAATTCTAAAGTTAAGACTTCATCTAGTAATGATCTAAGAGTGTGAGCATGACATTGAACCGTGTGATTAAACCAATTGATAATGATTTGTGAATCCCCGAAGATCTGTATTTTTTTGCAAATTTTCTCACGGTCGAACATTAGAAGGAGTCTAAGACTGTTTAGTTCAGCGTAATTATTTGTTCCAGGACCAAGACCCATCTTTAGTTGAAAGCAGTGTGAATCTGAGATGTGTAGAACAACTCTACCATCACATCCCTTCATATTGGATGAACCATCAAAATATGCCCAAGGAATGGATCTGTCGATATTTTCAGAGAGAATGGTTCTGTTATGAGGTGATGGTTCATCATTAGGGATTAGTTGAAATATGGATAAAAATTTTCTACTGATGTTGTCCCAGTCTGCATTCTTACCTAGAAAAATGGCCTGATTTTAGGCAAGCCAGGTCCCCCAAGCAGCTAGCAGCCTTCCACCAATTGTTCCACGCCACAGTGACCGAAGTTCCTTGCCAAATAAGGGAGCATCCCAAGGATAATTTTGCGATGTTCCATAAGTGTTTACTAGCAAGGCAGTCAAGGAACAAGTGATTCACGCCCTTGGCCTAAAGGTGACATAAACTACATCTAGATGGTCCATGAAAATCCCGCTTAGTGAGGTTGTCCTATGTGGGAGTACAGTTGGAGAGGATACACCACATGAAAATTCTAGATTTGGGGGACGCTTTCAGTTTCCAGAGGTGTCTCCACCACGATTGTTTTAGTTATGGTTCCAGTAAATCACACATAGAGGTGTACCCTTCCTTAGGTGTATATCTGCCACTGGGAGCAATGGCCCATAAAATTTCATCATCTCGATCGGATAATCAGATATTTTTCACTCTGAGTACTCTTTGGAACTGATTCCAAGTTGGCCTCCAATCCTCGGGGATGGAAATCTCATGTGCCAATTTCCATGCCTATGATTCCCAAGTAGAATTTAGTGGATCAATGATTTGTGAGATGAAGTGATGACCTGAACGAGTCAAATGTTGCCCGATTCCCAAGGGCAGTTGGTACTCTTGTCCACTGCTCGACCAAGCATCCACACCAATCTTTACTTGTTCACCAGATTCAATGCGCCAAGCCAATCCTTTTTTAATGTTGTGAATGGATCTGGTCATGGCCTTCCAAATAATGGATGTGCCCGAGGAGTGTTGGATGCAGCCTCTGATCTAGTCCATAGAAGAACTAGGAGCAATGTATTTTAAATATGTAACTTCTTACCATAGACTATTTTTGGTGATGAGATTCCATCCCATTTTAGATGCTAGTGCAGAGGCAAATAGGTTCAGGTATTTTAGTCCCCAGCCCCCCCAACCTTTAGGCTTAGCAATATTCTTCCATGTGATCCAAGCATAAGTACGACCGTATTTTTTCCCTCTCCATAGAAATCTCCTGCAGATTTGTTGGATCCTAGTAGTAACACTCTTGGGGATCCAAGCCAGTGCCATCCAGTATACGAGAATGGCTTCAAGTACAGATTTGATGAGCACCAGCCTACCCGCTTTAGAGAGCCATCTTTGCTGCTAGATGTTGACTCTGTGTTCCACTTTAGAAATAAGCCAATTCCAGTCATTAATGCGATAGTCATTTGGTTTTAGGTGAAAACCAAGGTATTATATACCCTCCTGTAATTCCTTTCTGTCAAAGTGAAAGAGGCCCAAGGCATGTCTGCATTCAAAATATGTGGAACACACCATCATAATGTTGGATTTACTGTCATTGGAATCCATTCCAGTTGCTTTGCAAAAAATTTTGACTAGGTTCAAGAAGTTGGTATTACCATGAAAATTTCCATCAAGAAAAATGAGGACATCATCCACAAACAGTAGATGGGTCAGTTGTATGAGGTCTACAATTCTGACACCATGAATAGATCCATCTTCTTTTGGTTTTTCCAAAAGTGTGGATATTTTTTCCATAATCAATAAAAATAAAAGAGAGAGAGGGCATCCTTGCCAAAGACTCCTACCTGCATGGAAGAAATCAGTATCTACACCATTTATGAGAATGTTGAAAGAGGCATTAGTAATACACCCCATTATCCAATTAGTAAAGGAGTGTGGGAAACCGATATGAATGAGGATGAGTTGCAGGTAACTCCAATTGGCATAGTCAAAAGCTTTTGCAAGTTTAATTTTGAGGATGGTACTCTTGAGGTGCCTAATTTTGATGGAGTGTAAGGCCTCCTAAGTAGTACCAATCGCTTCATGGATTTTTTTATGATTGAGAAAGGAAAATTTTTCTTTGGCAATGTGCTGGGAGTGAATTGGCTTAATACAGTTTTCGATATTCTTGGAAATGATATTATAAATGAAATTGCAAAGGGAGATAGGGTGATACTCATTGAAGGATAGGGACTTGTCAATCTTGGGTATATGGGCGATGAAGGTATTATTAAAGCCATCATATACCTAACCAGATGTCCTGCTAGCTTCAATGACCTGAAGGAGATCCTTGCCGATGAGATCAAAAAATGTGAGGTATAATTCAGTGGGCCAACAATCTGGGTTGGGGCTCTTCTCCTTCTTAAGCCATCTTAATACCCCTTCCACTTATCCTAAAGTTACCGGAGCATTCAGATCCTCCAAATTATTGTCCTCCACAAATTTGTGCATGGAGCAGGTGATCTGCATGATCTCCAATGTATTTGCATTCCTAGGATCCCTGTATTGATTTGAGAAATGAATGATGCCCATTTCAGCAAGCTGGGAGTGGGTATGTGCCACCCAACCATTCTGATCCTTTAGATCACAAATAGTGTTGATAATCCTTTTTCCTTTTGCAGATTGTTGAAAACATTTGGTGTTTTCATCTCCAGCTTGTAACCAGATTGCCCTGCTTTTGAGCCTCCATTCTTCATCCTATTTCCTAATAATATTAGCTTTCTCCAATTCCAGAGCTATGAGTATTTCCTTTGACTCCAGAGTCAGGAAACCAAGCCCGTCTGAGCCATTCATATTCCCAATTTCTGTCTCAATATTTGATAATGAATCATTCTCCATTTTCTTATTCTTCTAGCCCAACTGATGGTGAGAGTCTTTAATCTGGAAAATTTGTTGTAGATAACCCGTGCAGGATCCAAATCATGACATTGAACACAAGGTATCCATTCACCCTTGACCAAATTGTGAAAATCAGACTCCTTGAGCCAATTTTAATTAAGTTTGAAGGTGGAGCGGGGTTTTTGATGACCCAACTGAAATTCGAGGTAGATAGGGGAATGATCTGAAGCGCCTCCATCCCCAACCGATTGTCTAGCTATTTCAAGTTTCTCAGCCATCGAAACCTTGATCAGGAACCAGCCCAGTCTTCTGGCCAAAGAAGCCACCCTAGTCCTCCTGTTCCTCCAAGTGGAGAGTTTCTTAGGCATAGCCAAATCTAATATATCAGCCTCATCAACCATCTTCTCAAATAAAGAATATTTTGGGTATGGTGTAGCACACGGTCCCCAGGATTCAGATAAACCAATGGAGAAATTGAGATCCCCTCCCATAATAATATTTTCCTATTGTATAACAGAATTATGCATCCAATCATCCCAGAAGTCCTCTCTATGATGGTAGGGACCATAGACATTGATTAATGAGAAAGAGATATCAGAGTCACGAGAAGTGATGTCGGAACCCAAAATTCCAACCCTTCCCCACCAGATGTGGATCATAATAGTATTATTATTGAGCCCCAAGGCACAACCACTACATCGCCCCCTAACATCTTAGGTCTGAAAAGACTAGTCAGGGAGCAGTGAAGAAAATAAACTAGCAATGTAACAACCTTCGCCTAATGTTTCTTGAAGGAAGAGAGCATCCACACGAACACGAGCCAGAATTTGTTTTAGTGCCAGCTTTTATTAGGACTCACAAAACCTCAACAGTTAAGGGAAAGACAAATCATGGGTCACCTCTACCCCGGGTGTTCTTTGCTCTAAGAACCCGATCAATAGAGGATAGTGTCCCGATTGCAACCTCCAATCCAGCCTTTCTGATAGTCTTGGTGATGGAAGAGGGTCAGTCTCTTGAGGCTTTTGGGTTTGACACATCGGAATCTGCACCAAGACCAAATTCATGTGGGTTGATGGGCTTAGAAATAGATATGAGGTTGTAGCGGTGGCCCATAGATGGGCCCGATGAGTCAGGCATCGAGAGGACAGAGGATGCACCAACAATGGTGTGGGGGTTGGGCCAAGATGTAGTGGGAGGGGCAGTTGCAACAGGACATCTAAGGGGATTCAAATCAAATTTTTCTAAATTCAAATTGAGGGAAACATAAGACAATGCAGGGGAAGCAGAACAATGCATATCAGAAATAATCTAAGGGGAAATAACAAGAGGAATACCAGGGATAGGAGTGATGTCTTTGTCTAGAGGATGGGCAATATGGTGTTGAGCCTTGTTTTACAAAGCAGGAGTTGATGTGCCACCTGATGTAGTGGCATGTACCAGAGCAACTAACGCCGAAACATGTGGCCTCGTCTTCTCCCCCACACTGTCCGTATGAGTCCCCACATGTACCAAGATCTTCGAAGGGGCAGTGGGCGAAATGATGAGTGGATACTCCTTGTACATATGCCCCACTGCGTGACATCTCCTGCATCTAAAAGGAACCCCTTCATAATCAAGTATCTGCACCCTAACCATGCCATTGAAGTCCTTCCCTCTTGTCTAGATGAACAAGAATCTGAGCCACTGATATGTTTCCAGTCTTGAGATGGGATTGGTCATGGTCCAAATAGACCCTCAAGTTCTCTCCAATGAATCTCAAAGCTTCTTCAGACCAGAACTATAATGGTAGCCCAGGTAAACTGACCCAAATCGGTCCAGCCCCAGACTTCTCCTTGTCTGGGTCGAAAAGGGGAATCCAGCGCTTCAGTAAAACTGGGGTCATCTCTATATGAAGTTATTTAGTAAGAACCCAATCTGCCAAGTTGGGTTGAGGGAATATGAGAGAAAACCAACCCTGGTTCATAATCAGTACCTCAGGAAGTTGCACCATGGAATTTTCCCAAATTTCAGTCATCCAAATTTTAAGCCTAGTGGTGGTGTAATTTCTGCCTCTAACTCTTCCAACCAGAAAAGTCTGGGAAGTGTGCTCCAATCTCTCCATGCTGATGCCCTTTCCAAAAACCAGGTCCCTTATTCTGGCTCTGCTCTTGGTACACATATGCTTCTTTTTTCCTCCCCCTTTGTTCTAAGCCATTTCTCGCCCTTCGCCTTCTGCATCTGGAGAGTCATCCAAGTCGGATGTCTTGGTTTCTTCTTGAGGGGGTGCTACATACAAAATTCCCTCAAAGCACCCAGATGTCACAACAGTGGACAGTGCCTCATGTCCCAACATGTGAGTGGATGGAAAATCTCCTTGTTTTAAGCCGAGATGCTCAAACCCTAGAGTTCCTTCTTGAAGATCGCTTTCAAAAATCAGCCCTTCCTCATACAGGCCCAATTCATCCAGAGTCTCCTACACTTGTTGTTCCCACAACCTTAGAATTGAATCCTATGGTATGGAATATGCAAGAGATGCCATTTCCAGCAATATTGGTTCTGTGCTAACCGCCACTGAAACCGGGGACGTGTCCTCCAATGTGTATTGATACAAGGAGGTTTCACCGGTTTCCATTACCTCCAAATCCTTGTTCCCCAAGTCCACCTCATTCTTCAGTCCACATGTGCTATGCGGGGACAATCCAACCCACATTTGGGAGGGTTCCAAATGATCCAATAGATCCGAGAAGTAATCCACCTCATCATCCGTCATTCTCGGTCACGCAGTAAAACCCTTGTTGTTGATGGTAAAATAAACCCCACTTCGTGCCAAAAAACCTGTTCTGAGGTCAGAGAAACAATACAACGGGGGAATCCCATCATCTAGGCTTATGGGAATGTCCAAAGAGATAATGAGGTCTCTACTTTTGGTCTGTCGGGATAGTGTAGAGAGAGACGACCAAGTCTGTAGCAAGATGACCGCGAAAGCAACAAAGAGACCCCAATACCTGCGTGAATTGATGAGCTAAGTCAGCGAGGAGTATGGTGAGGGAATAAAAAATGGATGAAAGAAATCATGAGGCTCGGAGGTGAATAAAAAATACAATGCTCTAGGGATAAAGTAAAGAAGCAGCAAATAAATTAAAAACTCAAGTCTTGGTGCGGATGAGCAGGCCCATACCCGTGTATGTTTCGCTGGTAGAGAGGAAGAAACCTGGCCTACAGGACGATGACCAGTTCCAAAAATAGTCCTCCATTATTATGGTTTCCGAAAACCAGAACGTTATTTATCATTATCACATCGTTCTCGATGCTCTATTCAGAGATATGATCTGTGGAAGTTTGGGTTTTTGCAGGCTCCCGAATTTCATCTCAAAGAGGTGACCTTGGGAAAATCATCATAACTCTCTCTTTGAGCATTGGATTGGAATTCTGTAAAAATTAGCAGAAGTAAACGGACTGTAGTTTCCTATGTAAGCAGTGATAAGTTGCACGTCGTACAAGTTCTATCTATTGAACCAGTCCATAATTAGGTCATTGTGGGAGATTGGGCATAAGTTTTTCTTGAAGAATCCAAATCAGGTCAAACTTGTGGCATTGGAAATAAGATTCATAGGGCTACTAAAGGACTGAAGATAAGATCTTAGGGATCTTAAATTACAGATATACATCAGTTTCAATATTGAGCTCCTCTAAATCAATAAAAAGGTGTGTATTTGTTTTTTCAAATTTCATAAGTCTTGTTTGAAAAATCAGTTTGAAGTGATTCCAAGGCATATTGACGTATGGATATTAGTGTTGGGTTATAAAATTCCCTCTAAAAATAATTCAACACCCATTAATCCATCATAAGGCTTTACTATGACTCATGAAGAGGAAGAAGTGCAACATGATATATCAACGTTACAAGAGCAAGTGCAACAACTTTCGCTCTTGCAAAGAGCAACAAAGAATGAAATGGAAGTTTTGAAGAAATGCATGGAAGCTAGGATGGATGGCTTGAAGAAAGGCGTGGAAGCTAAGATGGATGGTTTGAAGAATGGCATGGAAGCTAATATGGATGACATGGAAGAAAAAATTAAGGACAACATGGAAGAAATGAAGAATGATCTAAAAGCAGACATGGAAGGTTTGACAAAGTTAATACAAGAAATGATTCCTAATGGCAAAAATTTAGTAGAGGAAACTCACGATGAGAACAAAATAAATTTTAATTGTGATTTCATAAACTCTAATTTTGGATTGAAGACCCACCATATTCCAATGATCGATATGATGAATTTTGATGGCAAGGATCCCGTACATAGATACTACAAATGGAGCAATATTTTGATATCAATAATGTGAAAAACACAAAAATGTTATGCATTGAAACTTTAAATTTAGAACAAGATACATTTATATGGTATCAATATATTTTCTCCCATAAAAAAATTGTCACTTTGTCATTTTTTATAGAGGAAATGATAACACATTATGAGAATACAAAGAGAAACACCTTCTTTAGCCAATTGATAAATTTAAAACAAAAGGGTTCAGTAGTGGAGCACATTGAGGACTTCCAAAAGTTGAATATAAGGGTAACTAATATTCTAGAGGAACACAGGATTGATGTTCTCATAGGTACTTTAATGGATAACATCCAACATGGGGTTTGCCTTTGGGAAACTGATTCATTGGAGAAGGCATTTAGGTTGGCAAGAAAAATTGAATGTACAATTATGGCGACAAGGAAGCCTACCACTCACATCTATAAATATGGAAGTGTTGCTACTGCTAGACTTCCACAACCTACAAGGTTGACACCACAAAAATTGAAAGAAAAAAGAGAAAAAGGGCTTTTCTACAGTTGTGATAGCAAATACAATAAATGTCATAAGTGTGCTGAGAAGAAATTATTTTACATAGATTGTGAAGAAGAGGAAGAAAATGAACAAGAAACTTCAAAATAAGAGGATATACATGAGGAACCAACCCTAGAGAAAGAAGAAATGAGTCCGACCATATCTTGTAATGCATTAGTGAGAATTCCCACTCCTCAAACTCTCAAGATAGAAGGACATATAAAAAAGAAAAAGGTAATAGTGTTGAGTGATTCGGGTAGTACCCATTATTTTATTCATTATAAGGTAGCCAAGGAATTTAATTTCTTCCTATACCAAACACCAGAGTTTCAAGTGATGGTTGCAAATGGAGGAACTATAAATTGCTCTGGAAAATTCCATAATATCAAGCTAACCATGGGGGAATATGTATTGAATAGTCCAATTCTTTCCATTCCAATAGGAGGTGTTGATGTTGTACTAGGAGTACAATGGTTACAATCTTTGGGGACGGTAGCTTTTAATTTTCAAGAACTTTTCTTGAAATTTTTCTCGTAAGGAAAGGAAGTTGAGTTACGGGGTATTGCATGGAATTCAGGAAAGATAATAAGCTCTAATGTCATGACAAATCTTCTAAAGAAAGAACAACGAGGCGTAATTGCACAATTATGCTCACTAGAAGTTCCAACATCAAAATCATCTATTTTTCCAGATCTCCAAAAATTATTGGACAATCATTCCAAGGTGTTTGTTGGCTCAAGGGGTCCTGACCCAGGTTTGGAGGTTAAGTGTTTCCAACAAACCCCTATACTACTGGACCTTTCAGCAATGACCTACTTACGCAGGACAAAGTCTCACCCGAAGCAGTGTGGGAGGGTGTTGGAACCAGGTTTCCGCACCCTGAGAGAGAGTAGGTAAGTCAAGTAGATCTGAGTTCGCAACCTATCAGGCTCGCACAGAAGAGGTATATTCGCCGGTTTTTTAATAGTATAATCCGCAACTAATCATAACAGAGCTATTACCACGCACATATCTAGTTAGTACCTTCGCATCCACATGAGTATTAGTTATTAGTACATAATATCATAAATGCATCAATAACATATTACAGATACACTTCATACCATAACATAGACAAATTTGCAGCATAAACAAATAACACAACTATATTCGTAGATCCAACATATCCCAAAGGTTCGCATCAATAGTAACACATAAGATCAGATAACACAGAGATACTTTAACTATATCCGCATATATTAGCATCCAAAAACCCAGTTACAATCCAAACACAGCCTACGCACATAGCCAGCGGGATCCGCACACAGCAAGACTAAGGATCTCCGCGCACACAGTCAATAGGAGTCCTTACCCAAACGACCCAACACAAATCTAACAATTCACACTTAGCATCAAACTTAATTCTTGCCTATCTCTAGACGCAAAATGTTCATCTATTTATATCGACTTAGCCTACGCTTCCAGCGGTTTGCAAACCGTGGTTTGCGGACTCTTAGTCTACCCTTTGACCCATTATAATGCATTCACGGCTTTGACCCACCCAAAAACCCCTACGCTAGACTAATTAATACCAAAAATATACAAAATTGTACAAAATTCGCAGCTTTAGGGGATCCTGTTCCAACAATCCCCCAACACAATCTCGTGACTCATCCCAAGTCACTGTGGTTGTGGGGTCTCGACCTATGCTTGTAGCAACCTGATCACCTCTACTAGTGGGGCTAGCACTCCTTCACTTAGCGCAGCAGCGTTTTGAGCAATATACACCAACTTTTACGAAGTCGGTCCTTCTGTCGCAGTAGTGATGCTCTCCAGAGTCTGGTTCAGTTGTTTGACGGCGACATCAACATCCTAAGAGAGCTTGAGGGCTTCGTCAACCCAAGGCTTAAGGCGGTCGCTGAGAGCCTTCTTCTTTTGGTGGACTTCATCAATATCATCTCGAAGGGCGTGGCTAGTACGCAGTCATGCCAATCGTTGAGCAAGAATCAAACTAGGCATAGTGGCTTCTAGCTACTCAAACACTTCTTCCTTTTGTCGCAGGTCCTGTTTTATTTCACGCAGGAGAGGGTCGCATTGCACCTTGGTCCATAACTGCATAGTTGTTTCCAATAATTGTGCGCCCTGAGAAATTTGACCTGTAATGACATTTGTGGCCACTGCAACCAGTGCAGTGCGCTCGGCCCTTACCTCCAGTGGTGTCTCTAGCTGCAACTTTTCTTGCAAGCCTGTGATCTGTTGTTCCATCTATGTCTTGACCACCTGGATCTCAGTGCTTGAGGCCTTCAGTGTTGCGACCAACCCCTCAATATTAGCTTGGGGGGTGGCTGTAGCCGAGATGTCTTCGGTAACATCCGCGCAGAGCCTAATAATGAGATGCTCCAGCTCTGTCTGCTACGCAGTGATGAGGGTACAGGCAGCCTGTGCGTAGGAGGCCTCAGCAGTATTTTCTTCGATGATTTGCTCAGTCGTAGTGAGATGTTGATGAACTTGTCGATCCCGGTGTTGAATTTATTCAAACAGGGACGCGTGAAGAAGCTGCAAAGGTGCATGTGGCAGGCAGGCAAGATCCAACTACATCTCCATGTAGGCCTGGACTTGCACCCCTAAGTCGTGTGGACATAGTATGAGGGTTGCGCCTAGGAGAGGGCAGAGGCAGGTTTCTAGTGTATTGATCATTGCACTGCTAGTTTCTGGGGCTAATCTAACCTAGATTATACTTGTCTGCAAGGTGTCAATTTTCAATTGCAGAGCTCGGAGCTCATCCTAGAGGGTGTCGACCATGGCTTTCTGCTGCTCTTCCAGAGCCAGCCATTTGTCCTCTGCAACCAAAGTGACCGCATATGTAATTTTCCCGAGGTCCCCTTTGGTTAGGGTAATGCCTTCGTCGCGTTCTGGTCATTGCGATCGCTGCTTCTTTCGTGTCCCTTTAACAGGGTCACCAGTCCTCTTCGTACCTCGGGGGGAGTCAGCATCCCTGACATCCAACTCTTTATTTCCTATGTCCGGCTGAGAGTCCTTCTGTTGTGCTTGTTCAGTACTCTTCCCAATATTAATTTTTTGCTTTGTAGCCGTCTACGATGGTGGTTCTATGCCTTTCCTAGTAGCCTTACTGTGTCCTCCAGTCTCTTTGGTAGTGGTGGGCAGGGTGACCTTTGTGGTGCTCATGCCATCAGTTCCCTTTGCACATGTTTTGAAGCCAAGCTTCCAGTGTCGAGGCCATTGTGCAACTAAACGATCAATCTCTTCATTGGCAGCGATATAGGGGAGAGAAACCCACGCTGGATCCTTGCGGCCTCTGATTTTTACGTTATGCATAGTCACCTGGAATGCAGCGATGCTTTTATAGTTATCATAGCTGGTTGGTGACAACCACAGCCGGGAATTGATAGCTACTGCAAGCCCACTCTAAAACAGGACCCAGAATACTTGATTGTCTTCAATGCGCTGCACATCCTTAGAGTCCCACAATTTTGCATATCTGGCCCCTTCACACATGTCTAGGGTGAGCTCGGGGAGGACCGAGTCCTCAGGTGCATCCCATGTGACCAATGCGATGAGAAGCAACAACCAGGATTAACAGAATGTGTGACCCTAATCTTGCAACTCACAGACATTCACCAAAAACTCGTTGCATGGGTACTGGGACCAATTGAAGCAGACCCCCTTTTCACACTGACATGCCAACTGAATCACATATGCAGGGACAGTGGCAGCCTGGAATTTTCACATCATCTTGCATGCCAGCAATAGGGTACCCATCTGCACTTCCCATGTTGGTGCCCCGAGTGCTGCGTAAGGGAATCATTCATTAAATACTAAGGTATCTATATCCTGCAGATCTTCGTCAAGCGCCTCTGTTCCTCCTATTAACTCAAATGTCCCTACAAACTCATCCTTCAACATTTCCCAGTGGTGGGTGTGTTGATGTAGCTCCACATCCAAATACCATGTAGTGGTAATTGGTCCCAAGGCATGAATAAATAGGTGAACCCATTCTTCTGCAGTCTGGTCGCACCGTTTCTCCATCCAAGCGAACAAATGCTAGCGCAGGTTCCCTAGGCCAAGGAATGTCTTTACGCACAAGTGAATCAAAGGTTCAAATCACAGGACCATCATATCTCGACACACTTCCCAATCTTGAAATGCTCCTTTATGCGTGTCCCACCACCTCACAGGTGTTGCGCACATGGCTAGATTAAGGACCCATAGCCTTCGCTCCCGTGGGACTTTAGCTTCAAATGCTTGCAAAAACTCCTTAATACTACCATAACCATCAAAGTAGGGCAATTCTCTTGCCTGTGAGGAGATGCATCGGAAGTTCTTTGTGATTCTAAGACATCATAGCACAAATACATCATGTAACCGATTCTTCCAATTTTCCATCTCCCTGTCGGAGTTAGAGCAACATTCGATGTCCTTTTACTAGCAAAGCACACCATCAGCCATGGGATTGATCCAATCTTCATCCCATGCAATTAACTTATAGATGTGATCCACATCCTCTTCATCGCACACCGGCTCCATATATCGTTCCCCTTCCACAGTATCTAACGATACTTTCACCCGCGTACCTTCATTTTCAAACACCATGCTTATTTTCTTTAGATTGATTATACCTCCCATATCTATGGCCCAATCCAATCCCAGGAGTGCAGGATAGGGGTGCGCATCTTCTACAATATGAATTGCCTCAAAGTCGGCCTGGACCTTAACTCCCGCGATATCGACCATGATCTTTGACAGTCTCCCCAATGGTATGATCTTCTGCTGGTTGGCCATGTGCAGCTGGATAGTGGACCATTCCAACTTAGGTTCTCCCATTCGTTTCCAAGTTTGATCAGGAAATACGTTCGCATCCGATCCTATTTCGAAAATAACCTGATCCATTTCATCGTCACCAATCTGCGTTGTGAGCTACATTTCCCTACCGGTGTGTTTCTTATGCTTGTACAGCTTGTGCACATCCTTAACTTCCAGAGGCGGGTTAGGTTTCTCTGCGTAACTGTCTATTAATGCTTGCAGATTCTCTACTGTCTTCTTGTTGCCCGGAAACTTCATACATGCTTGGAGATATGGTTTAACTTCATCATCGGTTCTTAGGTTTGCTGGAACTTTTGGCATAGGTGCCTCATCCTTAGTGAATTCTTTGCGGGCTGCGACGAAGGTTTCCTTTTCCTTCTGTAGGTCCAGACCTTCCTGTTTGACAGCTACTTTTTGGATAAGAGGTTCGGCTGCAGATTTCTCCTCAGCTTCCCCAATAGCCATCCCACTATGCATTATGACATTAATGCTTGGGCCTTCATCACATGGTTCAGCCTTAACCCTTTGCACATTCTACGTAGATGTCTGTTGTTTTTCCTGCATTTTTGTGATCATAATTGGACAGTCTTCAATCACATGATCCAACTGTCTACAGTACCTACAAGATTGCCTTGCGGGGTTCATACAGTCCCTCGCAAAGTGCCCTGCTTCTCCGTAGTTATAACAAATCAGTTGTCCTCTTCCCTGACCTGTGCCACCACCCCTCCCCCCTCCTCTGCCCCTGGCTAGGAAGCCTCCTATGCTTGAGGGAGATAGGGGTGAAAAAGGGTCAACTTTCATCCAATATAGGTTACCTTGATCAATCATTAGGTCATATGTCCAACAGTTTTATTCATCATGCCCCATAGATGAGAAAAATAGGCACCATTGTTGCTTCAATTCTGGAACATAAGAGGCCAGACGAGGGCAGTGGTTGGTATCATGCAATCCCGCTACATGGCAGTCAGCGCACCATAAGTTCGGACCACTTGGTCCCACAACTTCTCTAGGAAGTAATGGTTTGGGTCCCCCAGCCTGCATATAATCTATCAATAGAGGGCACTAATCCTTGGTGTGCCCCAACAGCCGGCTTCTTTCCCTCGCTCCTTGTGCAGGTTCTGGATTTCAAGATGCATGGCCTGCAGCTTCCCTTGGATCTGTTGTACTCCAAATTGGGCATCATCTCTTGGCATAGCTTCCAACTTCATAGCAATCTCCAAGGCTTTCTTCTCTGATTCAATGGCTTGTTGACCCATAGGTACGCGTAGGTGAGGTAGTAACATAGCGATGAACCATTCCTTGTGTTTTCTGTCATCATATATAAATTCCCCTTCTCTGATCACCTTCTTTAGCCGCTAGTCAGCCTTTCATACAGACTTAGAGGGCCCTTGTTTAAAATCTTTTAGGTCATTCACTATCTGAGATTAGGACTTAGGTTTCTGAAATTGGTTTTTTAGGGCATTCTTAATTGCTTGAATAGTCGTGTTCACATGCTAAGCTACATATCCCATATACCAGTCCAGGGCTCTTCCTTCGAAGACGAGGGATAGCTACGCCCTTTTTACAGCATCGTTAGCCACATTTTGCACAGTCCATACTGACTCTACAACAAACCAGAACCGGTCCATATCTTCATCCCCTACACCCTTGAAGGTAGGTAGTTGCATATTCAAGGCCATATCGTCTTCTGATGGAGGTGGAGGCATGGGTGAGTTTTTACCCCTATGTTGGCTTGAAGGTGGTCTAGCTGGAGGGCTATGTGCAGCTGAATCTCTTACTAGACTGTAGACATATCGATCTCCTTCTTGATTAGTTCTATAGTATTTACCACTTCATTTTGTGCTTTCTCCCATATTGTAGGTCATTCAATCGGTGTGGCTGCAAAGAATACCTTTTCCGCACAGCAAAATTTTGATTAAAAATGGTAGTGTTTTAAGAAAATTACCCTGAAAACCCTTGAATAACCTCCGCTCTGCCTCAGAATAGGACACGAACTGATCGACTACGAACTTTGTCACAAATCCTCCCAGCATGCTATCCACCCAATGATCTACCGTGCGAGTGATGTTATTATCAACTTTTTCCAATTGTTGGATCAATTATGGAGTCCTCTGCGTGACTCGCTAGTCCTTCCAACACGTTTGGAAATATACAAGCCTCACCAACCACTCCTGAAGGTCATTTGAAAATGTTACAAAGAAAATTTTTTAGACTTTAGTGAAGATGTACTTATTCTTCCACTTCTCAGTTGTCAATTTTGTGCTGTGATTCTCTTTTACAGCAAATTCCTGAACCTGCTTTTCAAACCACTCTTCAATTTATACCCTCTCAATTCTCCAATGCTCCCTTGGCATTACCCAATCTCTCTCTCAAAATTCTCCCGGTCTCGGCAACCGAACCATTTGTTGGCTCGAGGGGTCTTGACCCAGGTTCAGAGGTTAAGGTTTGCCAACAAACCCCTATACTACTGGCCCTTTCAGCATTGACCTACTTGCGCAGGCCAAAGTCTCACCCAAAGCAGTATGGGAGGGTGTTGGAACCAGGTTTCCGCACCCTAAGAGAGAGTAGGTAAGTCAAGTAGATCCGAGTTCGCAATCTATCAGGTTCGCACAAAACAGGTCTATTTATAGGTTTGTTAATAGTATAATCCACAACTAATCATAACAGAGTTATTACCACGCACATATCTATTTAGTACCTTCGCATCCATGTGTGTATCATTTAACAATGCATAATATCACAAACGCATCAATAATAGATTATAGATACACTTCATACCATAACACAGATAGATTTGTAGCATAAACACATAACACAACTGTATTCGTAGCTCCAACAAATCCCAAAGGTTTGCATCAACAGTAACACATCAGATCAGACGACACATAGATACTTTAACTATATCCACATATATTAGCATCCAAAAACCTAGTTACAATCGAAACACAGCCTGCCCACATAGCTAGCAGGGTCCGCACATAGTAGGACTGAGGATCTTCGTGCACACAGCCAGTAGGAGTCCTTACCCAAACAACCCAACACAGATCTAACAATTTTCACTTAGCATCAGACTTAATTCTTGCCTATCTCTAGACGCAAAATGTTCATCTATTTATATCGACTTGGCCGACGCTTCCAACGGTCCGCAAACCGTGGTTTGTGGACTCTTGGTCTACCCTTTGACCCATTACAATGCATTTGGGGCTTTGACCCACCCCAAAACCCCTACACTAGACTAATTAATACTAAAAATATACAAAATTCGCAGCTTTAGGGGACCTTGTTCCAACAGTGTTTGAAACTCCCAAAGGACTCCCACATATTCGTGATCATGATCATGCTATTCATTTGATTCTAGGAATTTTTCCTCCAAACATTAGGCCTTACAGATATCCTTATGTCCAAAAAAGCGAAATTGAACGTATGATTGTAGAAATGTTAGAGGCTGGTATAATTCAACCTATTCAAAGTTCTTTCTCTGCTCCAGTAGTACTGGTGCACAAGAAGGATGGATCATGGCGCATGTGTCCAGATTAAAGGGAGCTTAATAATCTCGCTATTAAAGATAAATTTCCCATTCATGTGATTCATGAATTATTGTATTAATTACATGGAGCAATTTATTTTACCAAGTTGGACCTTCATTCAAGATATCATCAAATTGGAATGAAGTCTGAATATATTCTGAAAATAAAATTTCAAACTCATGAGGGTCATTATGAATTTTTGTTCATGCCTTTTGGCCTTGCCAATGCACCTTCTACATTTCAAAGGTTGATGAATTCCATTTTCAAACCCTTCCTTAGAAAATTTGTTTTAGTATTTTGTGATGATATACTAATCTAGAGAAAATCTTGGAAGGATCATGTTCAACATGTTGACAGGGTGGTCAAACTATTGGAGGAGCAACAATTATATGCAAAAACCTCCAAATGTTTCTTTGGAGTACAAGAGGTGGAATATCTGGGTCATATTGTATCTCAAGAGGGTGTTAAGGTAGACCCTAACAAAATTAAATCCATTAAGGAATGGAAAGTCCCCACAACCATAAAGCAATTGCAATTACTTTTAGTGTTAAATAGGCTATTATCGCAAGTTCATTAAGAATTATGGGAGAATAGTAGCACCTCTAACAACATTATTGAAGAAAGATGCATTTTCATGGACTCTTGAAGCAACTAAGGCCTTTGAACATATTAAATAGGCAATGTGCCTAGCACCGGTCTTAGCTACGCCAGACTTCACAAAAGCCTTTATTGTGGAATGTGATGCCTTAGGAAATGGAATTGGTGTTGTTTTAATGTTAATGCAAGAAGTAAGACCTATTTCTTTTGAAATTCATCCAATCAAAGGAAAGTATTTATAGAAATCTATTTATGAGAAGGAAATGTTGCCAATACTACATGAACTAAATAAATGTCGACCTTACCTAATGGGAAGACACTTCAAGGTAAAATTTGATCATGATAGTCTTAAATACTTTTTGGAACAAATATTATCTTCAGAAGAGCAAAAAAAAATGGGTCAGAAAGATGTTAGGTTATGACTTTGAAATCATCTACAAAAAAGGGGAGTTAAATATTGTTGAAGATGCACTCTCAAGAAAGGATGAAGAGGTGGAAGCATTGCTTTGTGCCATTTCTATTATCCAACCAGATTGCATAACTGAATCAAGGTATGAATGGAAGAATGATGAAGAAGTGTGGACACTCATTCAAAAGTTGCAGCAAGATCCTAGTACATCCGATACATTTAGTTGTAAAAATGATTCCTTATGGTACAAAAATCGCTTATATCTTTGTAAGAATTTCCCACCTAAAACAAAAGATTCTTTTGGAATTGCACACCTCTCCATTAGGAGGACACTCTGGATTTTTAAAAACTTAACACAGGGTGAAGAAATAATTTTTTTGGGATGGCCTTAAATCTGATATTCAAAATTTTGTTGTGAAATGTTTGGCTTGCCAGCAAAATAAATTTGAGACAATTAAGACCCCGGGTCTTCTACAACCTTTATCCATTCCAAGTCAACGTTGGGAGGTGGTTTTAATGGATTTTATCACAGGTTTACCTAAGTCCGAAGGAAGGAGTGTAATCATGGTGACAGCTGATATAATGACCAAGTATGCACACTTTTGTGCATTATCTCATCCATTTAAAGAAAGTACAGTCACTACTGCATTTATGGAAACAATTCAAAATCTACATGGAAACCCAAATATTATTGTAAGTGACAGAGATCCCATTTTTACTGGAAATTTTTGGATGGAATTATTTTCTTTTTTGGGTACTCAACTAGCTCATAGCTCATCTTATCATCCTCAATCCAATGGGAAAATTGAGATAGTGAAAAAAAAATTTATATCATATGTTCATTGTTTTGTATCTGATAAAAAAACACAATGGGTCAAGTGGTTTCCTCTGGATGAATGGTGGTATAACACTTCCTTCCATACTACAGCAAAAATTACCCCATTTATGGCACTTTATGGATATCATCCACCATTCGTCACATCATCTTTAAGAGAAAATTCAAAGGTTCAAGCAGTGGAAGATCACATCGGGCATCAACAACAAGTTCTCCATTTCTTAAAGTATAACCTAAATTTGGCACAAAATCGAATGAAACAACAGGTAGTTCAACATCGTAGCAAGAGAAGTTTTGATGTAGGAGATTTGGTATTTTAACGGCTATAACCATATAAACAAATGTCCCTTAAACAAGCTAAGAAGGATAATAAATTATCTCCAAAGTACTATGGTCCTTACAAGGTGTTGCAAAATATTGGTACTATGGCATACAAATTGGAGCTTTCTTCTTCTTCTCGAGTGCACCCAGTTTTCCATGTTTCATGCTTAAAGAAGTTTGTAGGTGACAAACTTCCACTTCAAACAATATTTCCAAAACTTGATGAGGAAGGAAAAATCATATTGGAACTTGAAGTAGTCACGAAAACAAGAACTCGACAGCTACGAAATCAATCAATTTCAAAGTATCTCATCAAGTGGAAGAACTTACCCACTAAAGATTCCACATGGGAGGATGATAATTTTATACAAAAACATCCAGAGCTACTCAAGCGTCTAGGACAACACTTTTTTGAAGGAGAGGGGCATGTTAGGTCATTATATTACTAGTTTAATCCCTTGTTGTTGTTAGTGTAGCCCCCTTATTGTTATTGTTGTACCCCTATAGCCCCTATATTGTTATTATTGTGCCCCATAAAAGCCATTATTGTTATTTTTGTGCCCTTACATTATTATTATTAGGTCAGCTATGATTATATTGTGACCCCATGGACTCCTATATATAGAAAGGAGGTTTTTTCATTCATCCAATAATTTTCCATTTTTGTAATGTAAAGGAGGTTTCCCCCTCGAAGAGGTTGATTTCTAAGTCGTTGATCTCTCTTTTCTTCTATTTTGTGAGTTGGTTTCATAACACAAACCACTCAAAAAAATACATCCATAACTCATTCGCCCCCCCCCCCTCTCCCTCCATTGCACATGTTTCAACAACGTTCACACTAATAATGCACATTGTGAATTCCTTGCAAATATTGATAAACTTGCACCTAAATGTCCATGCTCCATATGTCTCGAATAATATCCTAGAATCCATATCTGCATGTCGAACCAAATGTATTGTTGCTACAGATGCATGTCTGAAACAAAAGGGCATTGCTTCTTATTATCAAACAACATGGACCCTAGTCCTCAACCACCCATCCTGGATGCTCTTTCACAAATAGAATAAATGCTCATTGCGAGGGTTAACCGTATCCTCCAAGTAACACATGCACGTGGTGGCCAATATAAATACACCGGAAACACAATTTTATTTCCACGAGACATTAAAAAAATAACAAGAATGTTTCCACAACGTGTTGAAGACTTGGACATTCTAATTGTTACCTATCATAGTAATGACCATCGTGCTTATAATTTCATTACAAGTAAACGTCGTGTTCTCGCCGCATTAGAATAGAAATTGGAAAATTACCCGTACTAGAGAATTCTCGCATTGATAACAATGCACTAGCATCCTTACCAACATTCCCCACCAATATATGCTCCTCCCCTTGCCATTCAAATACCACAAATCCAACTACCCAACTAATACTCGAAACACCACTTGACCCCACTAAATATTCTGCAAACCCATACCCACACCATACATTATAATTTATTCCTACTATTCCTAATACAAATACAAAAATCTAAAAAATCCGACAATATTTACATGCCTACAACCACCTTTTGATACTACAATTGAATGCTCCCCAATAGGCCTATCCCAAATCAATGAATATAACACAAAAATTTCTCCTCCCTATGGATTTCCTCACCCTTTTCCCCACAGGAGCTGCAATGCCAAATCACCCAAGAATAAAAGCAGTGAAGTTACATGAATACACACTTCATCTCCTATGTTACAACGATAACAGATTCGAAAATCACCCATGATTTCACTACTACATATACAATCTCATGATGCGCCATCGCAGCCAGAAAACAACTTCTATTTTTGAAAAAAAAAACATCATAGATAAATTTCCAACGTCTATCCACGATTTGAACATCCGATTACAACAATTTCCAGACGATAAGTTGATAAAACAAGTCATGTGATTCGGTTGCTCTCTACCTGACACAAGATATTTTTGGCACAAAGCTAAAAATGAACTAACAGACATGATATCTTAGCTTGGTTGTCCAACATTTTTCTTAACATTAAGTGCAACTGATACAAAATGGTATGATATTCATGTAGCCATGCCAGGATTTCCACCTCCTGATGTTGTAAAACAACACAAATGGAGAAATGATAACATATTATCTAACCCCCATTTAACATCAAAATATATGCACAAAATATTCACGATACTTCGTGAAGTTATCTTGGAGAAACAATTGCAGACAAAAGACTATGGGTACACGTACACACTCCACTACATTACTTTCATAATTATCTAAACATCAAACTCCATCTAATTCAAAATTTCTAACAAAAATGTATCCTTCAAAAATATGAATGGAAACATAGAGGATCCATGCACATCCATGTCTTCCTTCGGATACAAAACACACTTGATATGGAAAGCCTTTTTTAGGATGACATAGAAGCAGTTGATAATGCTAAAAAATTCTTTGACAGATACATATCAGCTTGGAACCCTCGTCTTTCTACACTTTCAAACCAACCCATTTCTCAAGAAAATTTAGAAGACCCTTGCTTATTATCCACGCCCGATATTTTCGGAACCAATCCTTTTAATGACTATTTACAACTCATCAATTTCATTAAAAGACACACAAAATGAATCGAAAACACATGCCTTAGAAAGAAAGGCTCCTCATCTCAATGTCGATATAAAGCACCTTGGGAATTACATCCACGATCATCCTTTTTCATAGGATCCAATGGCCAAAATTCATACACCCCTACTCGCAATGATGATCATCTCAATAGCCATAACCCTACCATCCTATATATATTGGATGCAAATGTTGATTTCCAGCCAATTCTCTCAATCCATGTCGTTTAAAAATATATTGTAAACTATGCATCGAAAGATATATATATATATATATATATATATATATATGAAAGCTTCCAAGACATGCTACGTAGAATTGTACTCGCTTCTCCTAATGTTGACTTAGCAACATCCGCATTTTGAAAATTACTTGCAAAAACTCTTGTCGGTCGTGAAATAGGAGCACAAGAAATCTCTCATATGATACAAAAATTACCATTAACATTGTGTATTCGCTCATTCTTTCCATTAAATGTAAGCCAAAAAAATTATATGCGCCTTCCACAAGAGAACACCACTTCTTATCCATCACCACACTTCATATATACATACATCCAATGCCAATATTCCTTATAATCCACATCATTTATAGAACTAGCAATATCTTGGTCATATGATCCTCGTCATAAGGCAAACAAATGGAAACAAAGACCAGAACAAGCAATTTTTTGCATCATACCGCGCCAATCCTCAATACCATCCACAACATAATCTTGCTATTCTGACTTTTGTAGAGTTGAAATTATGCTTTAAAAACCATTTCATCATATTGCTTGAGATATAGGAGATTCTGCTAAAGAATTCATCACAAACTAGAAAACTTTTCATCCCTTTTACAAAACTTGGCATCAACACTGCACACTATCTGATATTGAACCCGTTGCAAATGATAACTCAACTATTCATGAAATCCATCCTCCATACACCATGGACCTAAATGAATGGGAGTTACTCTCCCAATTGCACGCTACAAATGAACTCCTCATAAATGACCTTGACATGCTTAGCCTTCATGGTTTTTATTACAACCATAACTGGACTCATACCACTATCCCATTAAATATACAAGAAATAGGCCCACAATTCATTGAGAATAACTGCTTTATCCATCGCATTCTTCAAACACATAAACATATCCTGGAAAACCTTTCCTCCTTATCTCCAATGCAAAGAAAAGATCTTAATATTATTTCTACTCATTTCATTGAGAATGATATCTTACCTGCTCTAAGAATGATAATACAAGGCATTGTTGGAACTGGGAAATCCCTTCTTATAAATTGCATCAGATAAATTCTCATAACCCTTTTCGGCTCAGAACCTTCACCGATCATGCTCCTCTCCCCTACAGAACTGAAGCCTTAAACATACAAGCATCGACTATCCATGTCACCCTCCACATTCCCATAAAGGATCGTATTCACTTATAAGGAAACGCTCTTGAAAAATTCCAAGAAGAACTTAAGCATATCAGTTACATACTTATCGATGAAATGACCTTCATTGGGACAAAGCTTCATAGCCAAATTGACGAACGTCTTCGAGAGGCATTTCCATTACAAAGAAACACTCCATTTAGTGTCTTTTCCATTATATTATTTGGTGATGTTGACCAATTACCGCATGTTAAACACATACCACAATATGCAGGTACAAGCCATGGAAGCGCATTGTAGAACACATTCAAAACATTCATCACATCAGACACAATATTTCATCAAGAAGGTAACAACATTGCTCAAGTTACTTTAAAAAACATCCTCTAGAACATTAGAAATGAAAATCCATCAATCAACAACTATAACATGCTTATGTTGCGAATAGACTCATTCTTATCAGAAGATGAAATACATTATTTCCATGATTCTATGCATATAATTCCAACCAATGCTCAAACATTGGTACATAACAAGAAAATGATAAAAAATTTAAACACTCTTGTCACAAGATTGATCGCAAATGACGACAACACATATTATAGCCTTTCCTCAAAAGACGAGAAACTCGAGCAAATTGTCTACCTATGCAAAGGGAAAAAATTAATGTTGACTTCCAACCTTTGGGTTTCAGCCGGACTTGTTAATGGTTCCCTCGGGAAAATTATATCCATATTTCACAAATAATTAACTGCACCTCCACAACTTCCAAAATTTGTCATCTTTTCTTTTCCCAAATACATCGGGCCTCCTTGGGATGAAACAAACCCGACTCACTTGCTTATTCCAACAATAAAAAAGAATCTAGGTACACAAATTCCACTAAATGTGGCTTGGGCATTAACTATACATAAATCTCAGGGTATGACATTGCCAAAAGAAATAATAGACATTGGAAAACTTGAACGTCAAGGTCTCACATTCACAACAATTTCAAGAGTCCCTTCTCTATAAGATCTCCAAATTTCCCCGCGTTCACTTTCAATTGTTACATGAAAATGAAAATAAATAAAAATATTACTTGAAAAAAACACAAGAAGAAATTCTTCGTTCAATGTCTCTTGTAGATGACGATCTCCATTCCATATGTTAACATCTCCAAAAGGTTTCCCAATATTATTAATCTCAATCTATTTTTATCGCATACATTTTCTATCAATTAACAATAATCTAATTTACGCATTATTAATACATGCCTGAAAATATTATGTTCTTATTATATTTTTTAACTACTTGCTTCTAACATTATCTATCTTCTAAAACAGAACATATGGACTCAGAGATATCACAAGTATATAGCTACTGCAACAAAATAGAGGCAACGATAATTACATTACATGATATAGAAAAAAAAATATACCAGTGCCAAATCCAAACATACTGCTTTACCTTCTTCGACCAACTTTAAAATTATTACTAAAAATAAAATCTACTCTGAAATTTATAATCCACTTACATGAACGTGACAAAATGCAAAAAATACAAGTGGACTGACAATCAAGAAATATGCATCTTCAATTTCGCATAAATCTCTAATGGTGTTCGTTATGCCATCGATTCCCCTGCATCTTCGACAAAAATTATTCAATTTTACATGACACAGGTAACTTTAATTTCATTCACTTCAAATTCATTATAACAAAATTCACATATAAAATCATTATAGTCAATTTCAACAGTTAATTTCCATATTAAATAATAATATTTCTTGTATATATTCTAAACAAAATATTGGTTTGCAGGTTGCTTATTTCTTCTTTGACTCTCCAATGTCTTCGACAAGTTAAGACACAATCATTTTGTTCACGATTTAAATTTTTTTTTTTTAACTTTTCCATTGCAATGCACTTGTAATGTTTTACAAAAACTTAAAAAAAAACATTTTCAAAGATGAAAATGCAATTTCAGTTAGAAACATTATACATTCTCTAAAGTCACATAATATAAATCAATTACCTTCATCTTCTACCTTTGCATTAAATCTTGTAATTATTTAAACAATATAATTATGTATTAAAGTTAAAAACTAAAAATGAACTAAATATTCTTATGAATATAATATTAGAATAGGTAAATTCCATGAAGTTTTATGTTCAATTCTCTTGAGGATCATTTTTTTATTTTACCAAATAATATTGTGTAATGAATTTGAACTATAAATAGACAGTCGCATCAAATTATAATTACGCATTTATTCATCATCTAAGCACTTAGAGTTCAGTAGTTCCTACGCTAATGCCTTACAACGTTCCCTTTGCAAAATCTCGTGCAATTGCTAGTTATAATCTCCATTATATTAGCTGGCTTAGATTGTTTAGGATAGATGTGTTTTCCACAAATATATTGTTTTAATCCATCTCAACAATCACCATTTAAAAATTATAATAATAATATTGCCAATATGTTATTGGCATTTAATTAAGGTATTATAAGAAAAAAAAACTATTACATTTTATTGTTAATGATAATAATTTTATTATATTTATTTTAATTTTGGATTTATTAAATATTGAGATATTTTATCCCTCTCAACACTTGATAGATTAAGAGTTAAGATATCCCCAAGGGTTAGCTCAATTCATAAAGTTATCGTTGTTAAAATAATCTTTCTAATTAGAGTTCATGGGGTCAATTCTCCTCGATGCTCTTGGGGTTATGCTCTGCTAATGATGAGACGAGATGTGATCCCTTAGGGTGTATCTACCCGAATAGTTTATGTGGAGGTAACGGCCAACGATCTCTGGTGTCTTTGAACCACACATAAAAATAAAAATAAAAAATATGATTAAGAGTTAAGATATATTTACATTAGTTTATATTAAACCAACATAGATCCATCTAAACTCTATGACTTGATATATAATTATTTAAGATGGATCTATGCTTCTTATTCTTTTTTCAATAAAAAATGATTCTATTATCCGGTCAAAAGAGTACAAATTATTTTCCTATTAAGAATTGTTCTCCCAGCTTAACTTTGACTAGATTTTTTAGCCATGAGATTTATACAAAAACAAATAGAAAATTTCCATATATTATAGTCGTTCCTTAACCCAGTAGCACATAGGCACCATAAACATCAAGTATGCAAACAAAACCAACCATCGTCAAAAATTCCGTGTAGGAGTTGGGGCGTGTCCAATGTTTAAGAGGTCCAAGGGACAGATACCTTCATGAGCATGGTGTTCCAAGTGATTGATTCTTCCTTCAATTCGGTCCAACCGCTCCACCATGCGTCGCTAGCTTCACCGGATTGAATCAATCATGTCCATCATCACCCACTAATTGTGTTGAATGTCATTTAGAAAAGAGATCAATTCGTTTCGATCGTCATGTTGTTTTTGTTGCAACTCTTCCAAAATTTCCATGACCGCCTGAATTTTGCCAACAATAGTCTCCAAAGAGGGTGGGGTCGCAACTAGTCTTGGCACTGGCCTGCATTCCTGGGAAAATTCACCATCCAACACACCATCTAACCCTCCCCCACCAAGATCAACAATCGCTCTACCTACCTGAGTATGCACATCACCATGAGGAGCCCTGCCAAGCTTGGCTCGTACCCTATGGTGGAGCATTTTCATTCACAAATAAACCACTTAGACACCACCCGATACCAAACCCGTCTCCCTTGGACTAACCAGATGCCCTTTCCATAGAATTGGGAAATAATTTCCACCATCCAGGCTACCATGCAGAGACTTCATGTAAGAGAGAGAGATTCAACTAGACACCAAAGAGTCCCATGAAGGACCAGACCACCTCGATCACCCATAGAAATACATGAACACCAACCTATGCTGCAAGACTGGAGCCACTAGTCACCAGGTCTCTCAACCCTGAAAAACTCAAAACCCCGGAACAAAGATTCCCCTCCCAGCAGAATTCCTAAACACTTCAAATGAAAACACCAACTGATATAGACAAAAAATATAAAAAATTAATTACAGGCAACATTGAGCCAAAGGGAGGGAGACGGGACAACAGAGCATACCAACCTACCAAGTGAGTTTTTCCAAGCACAGATTCCTCTTGTAGCGAAGAAAAACTCCAACCAATCACCATAACCCTTCGTTGGCCAACCTCTCATGAAAATTTCATGCCACCCTTCACTAGGATCACAAACCCAACCTTTCAGTCCCTTACACCCAAGTATTCATGTAATAGACCTAGGCTAAAAGTTAATGTAATAAAAGCTAATAAAGGAAAAATAAGACCATGGTTAAAGGGACACTTATTCCAAGTTAAATGTTGGGAAAAGATAGCATCGTGGGCATCACTAGATGTGTTTATGGCAAAGGTAATGGCTAAGGAATTAAAGAGGAAAAATGTATTTTTGGCACATTTATTTATGAAAATAAAGGAAAATAGGAGAAAAGGAAGGTAAAAGGTCACAGGTTGCATGTGAGGAATAAAATGAAGGAAAATAATGGAAAGTGAAGAAAATAGAGGCCTCATTGATAAAAAGGCTTCAAATGATCAGTTGGTAACCTTTTGTCAATTCAGTTTTGGATCTCTCTCATTATTCTCTCTCACACACACTCTTGGATACTTATATTTTTCTTAGAGAAATCCAGCATTCAGCCAAGAAATAGGAAAACGAGCAAAGGAAGGACAAGGAAAGGAAAGGAAAGAAAATATCAAGCAAGGAAGAGCATGATCTAGAAGATTTAGCAGGAATAATTATTGGTAACATATGGCATATGTGATTTCCTAGTTAGTTTGGACATGCATGGCTTATGCATGTTGGTATTTGGTTTTCTTGTTGTCGGTGGCATAATTTTGTCGGGTTTTGACAATGGTTTTCAACCTTGCCTTGCCTTTTTACGGATGCCATGGTGTGTTGGTATTTTGATCTCAGTTTGAGGTTGGAATTTCCGGTTGGATTTCGAAATATGGGGCAGAGGTGGTCTCAAGGAAAATTCCCAAAGGCGTAGGAATCCCTTGACCGGTTTTGGCGAGATACACGGTAAAGCCTGAGGGTGGTGTCTTTATTTAGGGCCTATTGATTCGAGTTTGGATTTCAGTAAAGCCTAAGACAAAGGGAGATGGAAAATTACTCAAGGATAGTAATGGATTCTAGATGGAATTCCAATCTCGGTTCGGCTTTGTGATTGGAGTACCGATTTCAGTGTGATCACGGTATGGTAAGGGTGGAGGTGGATTAACATTTAGATTCCCTTGGATGGTTTTGGATTGTTTATCCATGAGATCCCACATTCATGGTTAGAATATGGCACGGGGGTGACTGGCTGAAGAGATATTTGTCCTAGCCATTTCTATGGTCGGGTGGTACGTGGAAGTCCAGAACGTGGTCAGTTGTTGCCAATTATTAATGAACGCTAAGTTCGATTGATTTTGTACTTATTAATGTGTGTATTAAATGGTTGTTATCTCACTATTATACATGGTTTTATGTTGGGTATAAGCATGGTTTAATGATTGGTTCATGTCATGGTTATTTCATGTATTTTATTGTAAATGTTGATATAATAGATGCAAGACCTAATTGATTTCATATTAGTTCAAGGAAGAGGGTGGTGATCCTTCTTGTAATGTCTCTCAAGATTTTTTAGGAATTTATTCTTTGTCATGTATCCTAGACCTATAGATTTCATTCATGCCAAGTGTTTGATAGAATGACAGTCCCAGTTGGGGTTGGTCGGGCCTATTCCTGGAGTCATTTTTTGGTTATTTGGAATTTTCTTCATGTGTTTGATGGATTCCAAAAGCTACAAGAATTTTTTGGCAGTGTCCAGGATTATGGGCTTAAAAAGTTCCTTAACTTTCCTGAGGACGTAGGAACAGGTCTGGGTAAAAGAGTCCCTCGATGAATGCATGTGTTATAGGTAAATTTGGGCATCCTCCCCCAAGACCTGGTCAAACTGGACATCACCCCCCAAGACCAATGAATAGGGCCTATCATCCCCTTATATTTCAGTTGCTATATGCCCTAAGTGAAGACATTCCTTTTATGGGTTCAATTGTGATATTTCCAAGGTTTGAATTATATGTTATATAACCCACTGACTCACCAACGCTCCTCTGCAAGGGATTAACTATGTTGCAGTGCACATTTTTCCATGCAAGGGTGCTCTGCAATGCACTTCCCAACACTCAAGGGTGTGTTGGTCACCTGGGAGCGAAATCATCATTGTTCTGGGAATCTCCACTTGGCCAATGCCTTCCAGAAGAGTCCATAGGTGTTATACTTCGAATCCAAGTGTCCATCCAACACCTATGAACTTGGAAACATGTCTTTCCTATTATTAGAAAGCCATTCATTAAGAAACTACCATCAGTTTCCCTATAAATTGAGCACTCATCTAAGTGTTAGGGAGGAATAATTTGTGCAAAGTTATGTCATTGGATTCTCATTTGATAAGAGATTGGAAGTACTGATATGTTTTTGGTATGATTTTGGATGTGATGAGGCTGGAATGAAGTTGGATCAGGTTGACAACAAATCGATCCATTGGTTGTAATCTTCTCCTCCTATTCTTTGATAAAGATATATGTTCATTTTCTCAATACATATATGTATATATTGTGAAATGTATTCTTGATGATATATGTATTCTCAGATCTAATCGGTTTGATTTGATTAAGATAAGTAGATACTTGTATATTGTATGTTTCTTTATGTTCTCTGTTTTGATTATAGGAATCGATCTAGCGGCTTGAGTTGGATTGAGAGCGATCGAAACAGTGACAGAAGGAGAAGGAGAGAAAAAAACATCACAAGTAAGCTCTTTCCCTTTCTGTATATATTTTTTGTTAGAAAATTATATATCACAGAGCAATGGAAAAAATAAAATATATATGCGGAAACACAAACACATAAAACCAGAGAGAGACAGATATGCGTGGTTCACCCAGCTTGGGCTATGTCCACCCCGAACAACCAATCCTTCCTTTCTATTATCCAGCAAAATGAAGAGACACAACCTATGGCAGATCCACTGTAATATCCTCTGTTCTCTCTCATAGTTTCCCTATCTGTCTCTTGCTCTGAGAATATACATACAATACACAGCTGCAATACAATACCCTCATACAAAACGAGGGGTTGCCTTCTAGGGAAAAAAACCCTAAATTAGCAGCCCAGATTGACTAGAAATTACAATACTTTTAAAAGGAAATTTAAATCTATTTTTAGCGGATGATCTGGGCTCCCCCCTAGACCCCCTCGGCAGTGTTTAATTATGGGCGGTGTTGTCGCCCCATTAAGGTACAAGGATACAATATTGTGATACAAAATAAACAAGATAATCAGGCTCCACACCCAACATGTTTATATTAGAGAAAATAGTAGTTATCTTTCTCTTGTTCTTTTGACTAAAGGAACACCACACTCAAGGAATTTATTTTATCCGTAGATTAAAATTATGTATAACAAATTGGCGACCATACTGGGGATTTGTCCCATCATTCCTGGTGTTTTTACCTCTGCTTATCATCATCAGTAGCATCTACTTTCCTTTATTATTCATTTGAATGAACAAATTGCATTAGAAGTGTGTTTATCTTCTTGTTTTTCAAACCTATTTGTGCCCAATGCACTGTTGGTCAGGGTACATTATACTGTAGTGCACTGTGTTCGATTTAGGGGTGATTTGCAATGCATTGTCTCCCCTTAGAGCCTGCATTGCCCCCTCAACCAACCAAATTCCATCAAAATTTGTCATTGCTTTCAATTTCAACCCATTGTTTTTTGTATTCTCAAATGTCTGATAGCTCTTAGAGACCAGTAAACTTTCTTGTTCTTCCTCCTTTGAAAAGTAATTTGTTTAATGTTTCATTATTTTTTTTCTTTATCATTGGAAAATCAAATTCAAAGTAGTTAATTTTTCATTATATCAATTATGTTTTTGAAAAGGAGATTGTTGTTTCATTCCTTGTTTCCTGTAGGAAAATTCTAGTTCCATTCTTTATTTTCCTAAAAGAGAAGTTTTTGTTTCATTCCTCGTTTCTCAAAAGAAAACACTTGTTTGATTGATTTGTACATCTAGTTTCCTTTCACTCATTCACATTAAAGGGAACTGAAAAGAAAAACATGCATGTGCATTTAGATTTTGTTTGTGTTGCATAGGAACAAGTAAGGGAAATATGCATTTAGTTTGTGCTCTTTTTTATTTGCTCCAAAATTGATTGCTCTTTCCCCTTAGTAGCTAGGATTTTCATTGAAAATGTTAAATTAAAAAGTTTTCTTATCATTTAGTATGCATTTTTAGGAATTTCCATTACATCACGCGGTGAACCTCAAAGACAAAATTTTAAACAAGATCAACTTGAAATTTACATCAATCAACCTAAGAAAGCATTGTAACATTAATGATAACATTTAGAAGGTCTAGGCTAGAGACGTGTTCTGGCATTGTTAAACATAGCATCTATCGTTACCTTGTCTACAATACATTTCGAGTGTGATACCTCACTCCACATATGTAAGTATATCGGAGCTCATCCACGTACCTTCGGGTATATAGGGCGGTGTTCTAGTACGAAAAGTATAAGGGGGTGCTCTCACTATGCGGTTTCGCATTAGACAGTGCTAATACGGGCTTGGGCCTCCAGGTACCTTTGTGTATATTTGGGAGGAAAAATTTAGGTTTCTTACCATCCATAGGTAACCGAGCTTGTCGCCTTGTAATTTTTGATACGCCGAACACATCATTCGGGGATATTACCTACCCATACTTCTTAGTTCGCCAAGAGGTATTCTGTGGTTCATAATTACTTGGTAAACCTTTTTCCTAGAATCACCCTTTTATTTTGTTTATTTGTTTTTTAATAAAATAAATCATTCATCGTGGAAGAATAAAATCCCTTCCCCGTCGTTCGTGTATAATAGAACTTAAACCACCTTTACCACTGGAAGCCATTTCTGGTCAACGAAGGCGACATCGTTCAACCGAAACCAGTACCTCTGGTGCATCATCATCATCACACATATGAGAAACGTCCCGAGTTTTTTCTCACATCCTATGTCATCCACTGTTGTCGAAACGGAGTCCTCACAGCTATTGTTGGTCGGCTTAATTTTTGGATTAAACCTCTCAATATTAATTATCAATCCGGGAGTCATAAACATGAGTTTTACTGCTTATTGGCTCAGCTTAATGGTCAGAGTATAAATATATTCCTTTGTAATGATAAACTAGGTATTGGAATGAAACACACAATTGCTGGCAAATAAACAATCTTAAAAAGGGAACCTACTTAACCAATTTCATTCACTACAAATTCCATACCGCAATTAAACTGTAAGGCTATACAAAGAAATCCTCAATCACATAACATTCTCACACTCAAATTCTACTTTTAAAATCTCCTATGTTGAAAACCTTAATATATTAACTCCTCTCACAAACTTGAAACTAATAGGTAAAAATGACACACATTATAAATTCACACCTTAAACTAACTAGAACTAATCCTAAAAACAAACTCAATATTCAAATTAACAAAATACAATCCTAACTATTGCTAAAAGAAAACTAAAATAACACTTTAAAATATCCTATTAAAAATGGCATTGCAAGTAATCTATGATAAACCTTCTATTTAAATATTTTAATCTAAATGAAAAGGAACTATTAAAAAGCAAGCCTACCTCAAAATCGAATGATGTAACTCAATAACTAAAACTAAATCACGCTGCATTTAAACTTGATATCTCTACCTAATAAAATCCGCACTCAAACTTGCTCTTATAAGAAAATTATTACACTACGAAAACAATAACGAAACTAATAAAAAAGAGATCTAATTATTGAGTGAAGTCATGCATAAACAAATCAAATGTGCATTTAAATCCTGCAAACATTCAAAGAAATTAGGTAATGCGAACCAAACTCAAACTCAAAGCATTATTCTCATTCTATATTCAAATTCGAACTATTAAAATACATTCTAATTCCATATTCAATTTCAGAAATAATGATCATTATATTCCTATCTCCCATTACATTCGATTTAATAAGAAGAATATATATTGCAATTCAAAAGCAGATTATGTAATGAGTAATAGTTCTTTAGACCATTAATTTGCGCAATATGAAGATGACTGAAAAGGATTTGAAATTGAACCGTAGCTACCAAAAATTCACACATTCATACAGAAATCAGAAACTACGCACACATCTACTTATCTCCTGCTAATTGATAAGCTTAGCTCCAGATGTGGTGGGCCCTACCACACCTGGAGTAAGCTTGCTTGCTCCAACTGAGGAAAGATTTAAAACATCAAATACAAAATGAATCATGGGGCAAATGCTTCTGCTCACAGCTGCAACTTGAAGGCAATCATCTATTCCTGAAACAGCATCTGGAAAATCGATTTATACAAGTTCGGCACAACAACGATTACACAACTGTCCCTATCCATTTCATACATCTGAGCAATTCCTCTGTCTAATTGACGGATTAACTTCTGCACTTGATAAATCCCTCTTGAATAAATGACGGACTCATGAATTACCCCCCTTGCTATGAGTGCACAACACTACATTTTATAGCAGCGAAGCTGCTCTTATTTTCCCATAACCATATTTACAAATAGCACATTTTGTTACAATATATTTGAAACTGATATTGGAAATCCAATTTTTTTCTAAGTATGGAGGGTGCACACATTCATCGATTCCCACAACTGCAAAACTGATATCTACTATGAATTAATTGTTCGAATAAGAATTAGTTTTGAAACAGAATGTCGAATTAGGAAATTTTTCCTCTTTTTCTGGGATGTTGTTGTTGTTGGAAGGTGCAGTCTTGGGTTCTGGAGGAAATTTGACCTTCGTTCCTTTTCTAAGAAACTCCTGAACTTCTCTGGTGTATGGGTGAACATGGTATGTGTATTGTTGCATAACAGAAAATACCACCATCTCCAAACAGATCAGTGCATTTTGCAAATCCTCTTTAATGTGTTCCACGTCAAGCCAAAAATGGTGGGAGCGGCATTATTTGAAGCAGAATCTTCCTTAAATTGTTGTTGTTGCTTTCTGACAGCATTAAATGCCTTAGACTTGCCATCTTCTTTAAATTTCCAGCAACCAATTTATCCGTTTGTCTGGTTTTTCTTCTTTTGCTTACATTATGACATGTTGGGCAAACCTTCTACACCTTTTTCCCTTATGGACCAAAGGAATTCATAGTTGCAGAGTATCCACGAACCAGCATTATGTTCATATTGATGTTGCCAAACAAATAATTGTGTTTTGACCCAAATCCAAAACCTGACGTGTTGGTTAAGACGAGTTGCATCGTCTTGTTATCTTCTGAAAAAAATGGACATTTTCATTGCCCCACTTAATGTAAAATTTTTCGTTGAAATTGCCCGATTGGATTGTCCCCAAAAGAGAGAGAATCGTCGTTATGAAAATATATATATTGGCCACTTCTGGTTTTCAAAACCATGATAACTACCCATTTCGGCCTTGTTTTCACAAAGAAACATTTGTGGGATTTGTCTCTAACTTTTTAGAAAACACAACTACGGAGAAAAAAATTCGTAACCTATACAAGAATATTCAAGAGCAAGGCGCTTAAAAACAGTCATGCGAGAGGTCCATGACTCGACATCCCCACCTTGTAACCACAAAATCGAGTTTAAGATCTGAAATTCCTACTTGGCATTCACCTTTTTTATCATATTCAACAAAATCACCATCTAAAATTTTATATCGTTATACCTCATTTCCGAAGTAGACTCTACTACCCATCCATCTTTGAAATATAACTCCACAATCAGCAATTCATTACTTTTAATTTTCGATAAATAGAGACAAAACCAGTAATATCACTTTGCGAATAAAAGTCGAACAGTTTCCTTTGAAAAATTGGCCCTATTATTAAACGGTGATTTTCCTTAATCGACAACAGAGCTGTCCATTTCTTATTCAGATGTGGACACATGCATTCCTTCAATCCACGACGAAATCTTCTCACCTCTCTGGTCCCTCTTTGTATAGTGAAATATATATAGAACAATGGGCTTCACCATAAAATTCTTCGAAAAGGAATGTGGGTGTGATCCAATAACCGATCAATCAGAAAATGTCCTAATTTTTTTTCTTGTAATATGCTTAAATATGAATTTCTAGAGGTGATGGTGCTTGCAGATGACCAAGCACACCGTTCTGATAACATGTTTATTCCATGAAGTAGTGGAAGCCCCAAATGAAATTGGTGGCCAGACTTCTCCTGGGAGCAAGCTACCTCAGCACAAACTGACTCCTTTCTGTAAATTTGGCTTGACAAAGTCTCATAAGGTGTCACACTAAGTGTTTACGATTTTTGTAACTGTGGCTAAGAATGATAAGAGCGATTTCCCACTGTGGTGTTGATGTTGGTAGTTGAGGAGGGCTAGTGTTACTATATTGATTTAATCACTTGTTGCTTCCTTGACAATTCAGACAAGCCGGAGCAATCCATCTATATCGTGAAAGCCAAAATCGATAACTCTTTTAACTTCAGACATTTGATTTGTCCCTTTATTTCTATTTGGTGAATTGACCATGAGAAGACAAATTGGAAAAGTGTTGGACTTATACACCTGCCACCAAGAATACATTTATTAATGAAATTATTACAAAACACCCTTCAAATTAATTAATAACAAGAATTTGTAATTTAATTATAAATGCCTCTAATTAACAACATAATGGGATAAAACAGATTAAAACACTAGGTACAATCACGAAATAATCTAATAAAAATAATAAAACATGGACAAAAATGCAACTCAACAACTACCTCTAGACACGATCCATCCAATCAGTGAGACCCTACCTCCTGAACCCAATGTTATTCAACTGGAAGTTGTTCTGGATCCCATCATTCTTTTACCAGAACATCTAGATCCCGCAGTCAAACAACTATAATTTGTTCCTGTTTCGGTCGCTCCATATTCGATCGTAACCATTGAGTCTCCCATATCATGTAGTCAACCACCTTAAATATATCTCGGGCCTGACAGCGAAGATCTTCCACCTCGTTTGATTTCGATTGAGGAAATACCACAATACGAAACACCCTCAACTCCAACTCATTTGGGGAGGAGATTTATCTTTACGAATCTTTTCCTGAACTGACTCACACTGTTTCTTTTGATCTTGTTTCAATTCGAGTTCCTGTAGATCCTATAGGGTATAAATTGGGTCGTATGACCATGGCCAAGTCAACATCTCACGTTGTACCATCTGTTACAGTTGCAATAGCATCTGTTGTTGCTACCCCGTCGATGTTTACTACGTCACCAGAGTCACATCTATATGGTGGTCCTTCCATCCCACCAGGTTACCAATCATTATCTGGAACCTACTCTGGTGCATGATCGCATCCATGGAATTCACCCATGTCATCTTCTGGTATTCTATCTGGTACATCTCTAATGAGTATTGAACAGATTGATCCTTTATATAGATATTCAGTGAAATATCAATCTGGTCCATCTGGGTATATTCCATCTAGTATCATCTCGACTAGACTCCCATCATTTGGAGAACAATATATTACATCTTATTATACTCCTCATGTTGGGGGGCAACCTGTAGTCACCCATTTTGACAGTACTTTGTGGCTTTATGATCAACTAAATGTTGGAATGATTGTTTATCACTGGCAACATATCCTGCTCATTCAACCACAAATGGTTGTGCATTCATATCAACTGGTTCAAACTTTGCACCCACATCTACTCCACATGTTAATACTTCTTTACCACTATTACAGGCTCATTTTTTTGTATCTCAACCGTCTCAAGTGGGTCCTTCAACCCAATACCCTCAAGTTTTGGGCCCTCAGACTCCAACCCCTTCGGTTGGTTTATAACAACCACCTGTATCCAGAATCATTTACTCACAAGTTGGATTACCTTATTATGGGATGTCACGAGCCCAACCGGGTTTTACTTATTCACAACCGGGTCTAAGCTATTCTAGTTTGGGCTATAATCTTGGTGGACAGACTCCTTGGCAGCCACAACCGCAAATGCCACAACCGACATTGCAACAAAAAACAGCTTACCCAGGTTTTTGTCAACGGAATCCTCAAGCGTTTGCTTATCAAAACAACCCCTATCTAGGTTACCAGCAACAAATTCCTTATGTTGGTTCTCAAAGGCCTATTTCCCAAGCAATTCCATCATACCCTGGTTATGCTCAAGCTAACTTAAATCGATAGTTACCCTTTGTCACAACTTTAGAATTACTTGATTTAAACCATCTTACCAATGATCCAATCAACTATTATCCTTTGTGGCCGGTGATACCACATAAATTACCATCGGATATTCCTAAGTTCAATGGAAACCCTGGAGAAGACCCGCCAATGCATGTTATGACTTATCATTTATGTTGTTCATCCAACTCCTTAAATGATTACTTTGTTCAACTGCGTCTTTTCCAACGTATGCTCATTGGTTTGGCCGAAAAATGGTATATTGAATTTCCAAGAACTTCATTTGATAATTTCACTGCATTAGCTATTGTCTTTTTGACCCACTTCTAGTTACCCATACGATATGTAACTGGAACGAAACTGCTGACCAATTTAAAACAAACTAATGCTACTCATATTTCTGATCATATTCATGAGTGGCGTCATCATCATATGATCCAAGTGGATATCGGTGGCCACCCACCTATTCCATTTGGACCCGCAACATCAATTCTTGCATCTTTTCACTTCCAACAGCTTACTAGTTTTAGCAGGTTTTCAAGCCCTGCACGCCCGAAGCCATTTTGGGGAATTAATAATCCAGGTGGATATTGGTGGCCACCCACCTATTCCATTTGAACCCTCGCCATCGGTTCTTTCCGTTTTTAAGTTTCAGCACAACTTACTATTTTTAGCAGTTTTTCGGGTCCTTAACTTTGGGAGTTGTTTTGAGGCCTTAAACGACGTTTTTGGGGAAAACCGACAGCGACCAATTCTATATTTCTTGCATCAAAAGTTTTACTCCTGAAATATATATTTCTAACGAGCTATTGAGTGCGTCAAACGGAGATTGTATGCCAAATTTATGTCCCCAGGAAGTTGAAACACTAATTTACCCAAACGGGGCCCATAGTTTTGACGCTTCATCTCCTAGGTTAGGTTTTTGGACGTTTCAGATTTTACATTGTTTCTCAAAAATAAATAGGCCTTCGAGCCTCATTATAACACATTTAAGGGGCTAGTCCATCACATCTCTTCTCAGGGATACGCTGCCAGTACCCTAGCTCATTTATTTCCACTATGTCTGTAATAGGCCTTCAAGCCTCAATGTAACACAGTTCAGAGGCCTCCGTACGCCACATCTCTTCTCAGAGATACACTTCCAGCGCCCTATCTTGTTTCCATTATTTTTTTAATTTTATTTCATTCATTTTTTTATTAATAAAATGAAGCATTATTTCCGCTGCATCTCTGTGCTTATGGTTATATATGTATTCTGTTTCGTTGCTGCATAAAATTTGGATCATCGTAGAATGGTCAAAACCTTTGTTCCTTATTAGCTCCTTGTTGAGTGGTTCATTAAGTCCTTGCTGCCATATATCACCGAGGATGTGGCTAAAGGTGGTGTTGTCACTAAAGAGCAGGTCATTGCTCATGCCCAGTACTTATATTTGATTTATATTGAGTCTAGCACGCTCTATGATAAAATTCCCAACGCGTCAGGATCTAATTTTACTGTTCCTCCTCCATCTAAGGACTCTCATGGCGGAGCCGATATGATAGGTATTGCAAAAACTCACTACTCTACTTTATCTGATCCTACACCTTCTTCCGAAATTCATGTCGTATCATCTGACAAAGGAAAAAGTGACAAGCAACCCGAAAGTAAGAAAAAGGGGAAAGCGAAGAAAAATCAAAATTCAACACCTCAGGAACGATCATCTAATAAAAAAACTGGAAATAATCAGAAACCTCGCTACCCTTGCATAATATGTAATGAGGAGCACTTTGTTCGAGACTTTCCTCACCACGCTAAAGTCTCAAAATTTCCTAAGACCTCGACTGCATCCCTTGTGTTGACAGACCATTTTCTAAATCCAGACACAAATATGGTTGCTATGGATCCCGCTTCTAGTTCCCAAGTGCTTATGCTATCTATCACAAATCCAAAAACTGATGTTTTGGTGTCGACACGAAATAAAGGTTACTATAGTCAATCTACTGATCAACCTACTACCTCGACCATGAATCTGTCCACGGAATCTATTCCGCCAACTGCAATTCATGAGTTAACAATAAAGCCACCGAAGGGAGTCATCCATAAATGGACATTCAATCCTCGAGCCTGACCTGCTCAAAATTATAATATAGTTGAATATTTGGCTCAATCCCCTTCAGCTATGTCGACACTTGAGGTACTTCAAAATTGTCCCTCCCAAAAGTCGGCTTTGTTGTCGGAAATTGGTGGAATCGATCCGACAACCGTTCCAATCTTGTAGTCTTTAATCATACAGGCTATGTGCCACAATTACAAATAGAATTGGCATTCTCCATTCAATTAAATGTTCTCAATCACCTCATTTATCACACCATTATTGATGAGGGAGCATCTACTTGCATTATGTCTCTCAACTCCTGGAATTCACTTGGCTCGCCGCACCTATCTCGATCGCCTACAACGTTGAAAGATTTTGACGGTCGTACTTATAAGCCTTGTGGTATCATCAATAACCTACATGTCGAACTAGGGGGGAAATTTATAACTATTTAATTTGTGCTCGTTGACAGACCCCTTGACTACAACATTTTACTCAGAAGGCCATGGGTATACGTTATGACTATGATCGTCTCTACTTATTTTAGAATGATTGCCTTTCCTCATAAATGTGTTATCACAGTCATCAATCAACACTCCTTATTTTCCTCCAGTTCGCAGGTAACTGGAAGCGTTCTGTTAGTTCACGCACCCAAGCTAACACTTCAAAAAATTGGTGTAGGACTCTTAAATGATTATTCCCTAATGGGCACCTTTACATTACCACCGCCTGCGATGTCGGCAGAAATTGCAAGAATAGAGACCTGCTACATGATATCTTCCACTCCATCTGGCTTAAGGAAGATTACCAATGATTCTCAAGTTGTTACGCTGGATGAATTCCTGCTGCCCATCCCAATTGAGCTGGCATAAGCAATCAATCTATATGGCTTGGGCGGAGAATCTGAAATCATCGTCGTCGATCATTTGGGTCAATCGTTCACTAGATTTTAGTACTCCATCTAATCCTTTTTCATCCACTTTCTTGACTGATGAGATCATTGTGGAATCCATGATGCCAGAAGGAGAAAAATGGGATGATCGTCATCATCATTCCCATCTTTAGGATTACGAAGAAGATAATATTATTGAACTATATCACCCGTCAATCAAAACATTCTTTTCAAATTATTTTCCCATTAATTCTAATGAATCCGAGAAAAATCTATCAAATATTGAAGAAACCATTTATATTGATATTTCAACCAAATCCGATGTTGTAGAAAAAATTCATGTTGGTGGGTTTTATTCTCCATCAAAACTCGAAACTTATCGCTCTCTCTTTCATGAATTCTGAGATATATTTTCTTGGTCTTATGAGGAAATGCTAGGCATAGATACTAGTATCGTTGAACATATAATCAAAATGTACCCTGATGTCAAACCAGTACGTCAACGCCTTCGTCTTGTTCATCCAAAGAAGGTTGTTGCCATTAAAGTAGAAATTGAAATACTTTTGCATGTTGGCTTCATTTACCCTATTCCGCTTACTGATTGGGTTTCCAATATTGTTCCTGTCATGAAGAAACAAGGGACGATTAGAGTGTGCATCGATTATCTGGATTTCAATCTTTCTTTTCCGAAAGAAAACTATCCTACTCCCTTTATCAACCATATTATTGATGAATGTGTCGGATGTGAAATATTTTCATTCATGGATGGATTCTCTGGTTACAATCAAATCAATATCCACCCAAAGGACTAATATAAGACAACATTCATCTGTCCCTGGGGCACTTTCAGTTACCGTAAACTTCCATTTGGTTTAAAGAAATTTGGGGCAACATTTCAGAGAGAAATGGATTATACTTTCAATGACATCAAGCACATTGTTCATCCTTATCTAGATTATTTACCCGCGCATTCACGAAACCGGACTGATCACCCGATGCATTTGAGAGCTATCTTTCAATGCTGTCGACACTACAAAATATGCCTCAATCCACACAAATGTGTGTTTTGTGTTGGTTCTAGTCATTTTCTAGGATTCTTCGTCTCAAAAGAAGGAATTCAAATCGACCCACTGAAGGTCTGGGCCATTCTTAATTTGCCTGCGCCATCAAATTTACTTCAATTACAGAAAATTTAAGGAAAGGTTAACTTCCTAAGGAGGTTCATACCCAACTATGCTGAAATGGCTAAAGGATTTACTCGTCCCTTGAAAAAGAGGATTCCCTTCCATTGGGATAATTTTTTGCAAGCTTATTTTGATTTTGTCAAGGACACACTGTTCCAGCCGTCATTAATGTATCCCCCCAATTATCACAGTGATTATTTATTATATATCGTCACGGAAAATACAACCACTATTATGGTATTAGTCCAGGAAGAAGATGGGATAGAACATCCGATATAATATTTGAGTCGTAATCTCAATGATACGGAGTGAAGTATTCATACGTCGAAAATCTTGCCTTGGAGGCCGTTCAAGCTGTCCAAAGATTTTGGCACTATATCGTGCTCCAAAAGACCATTGTTATTTCATATTGCAACCCCATGAGAAAAATTATGTCACGTCAATTGCTGGGGGGGGGGTATTCAAAATGGATTTTAATTTTGCAAGAATTTGATTTGGAATTCATCAAATCCAAGTTAAAGAAGTCTTTAGTTTTGGCTGAGCTTCTCTAGGACCTTCCCTCTGATAGTAATGCTACTACATCAAAACCATCAATTCTTGATGATTCTTTGTTTCTAATTGGATCAACTAATCCTTGGTATGGGGATTTCATCATTTATATCCAAACCCATACTTTCTGTCTCGATACCTCTCACTCTCAACATCGACGTATTCGATACCAAGCCAAAGATTATCTGATCATCGATGATACACTTTATCGTCTTGGTGTCAATATGATTTTAAGGAGGTGCCTCACTCATGAGGAGGTTGAGAAATTTATAAATGATTGTCATGTTGGGGCTTGTGGTGGACATTTGTCTGGGTACTCTACCACACAGAAGATTTTCCGTGCCGGTTACTTTTGGCCTACCATATTTTGTGACTGCATCATCGCCGTCAGAAGTTGTCATGCGTGTCAGATATTTGATCGTAAAATCAGCAAGCTGCCAACATCAATGAATCATGTTATCGTTGTGGGACCATTTCCAAAATGGGGCATTGACTTCATGACCTGCAACCCTTGTTCATCCGGGGGGCATGGTTATATTGTTGTCGCAGTAGACTACTTTACCAAGTGGGCTGAAGCGATGTTTACATTCAATAACACAGGAAAAATAGCTGCATTATTCTTTTTCAATCATGTCATCTCACAGTTTGGTGTTCCACGGGCTATAGTTACAGATCATGGTTCACATTTGCGCAATCACGTGATGAATGAGTTGACTTCCAAATTAGGGTTGTCACATGATAGTTCTAATCCTTATTATCCACAATCCAATGGACAAGTTGAAGCCATTAACAAGATTCTTAAGCGAATGTTTCAATGAATGATAGGAGTTCATAAACGAAATTGGAATTTAATATTGTACTCATCTTTGTGGGCATATCGAACCTCGGTAGAAATGCAACCGGATTTATCCCCTTTCAATTGGTGTATGGTCTGAAAGCTATCTTTCCTATCCAATGTGAAATACCGTCATTAAAACTCGTTTTTGACTTGTTACCTAAAACCTCTACTGAAGAAGTGTGTCTTTTTAACCTCATCCATCTAGATGAAATGTGTCATGAAGCTGCATTGGCCAACAAAGCACATGAGAGAGGAATCAAGGTGCAATACAACCAACATGTCCAGCCTCGCATCTTCTCTGAGGGTGACATGATCTTACGTTATGATTAGGAAGTTGATTTGATAGGTACAAGAAAATTTGAGCCATTATGGCATGGCCCCTACATTTTCAAAAGGGTTCTGGCTAAGATCAGCTACGAGTTGCTTGATTATGATGGAATTCCATTGGCGCAACCTAGAAATGGGTTCTATCTCAAACATTACTATGCTTAAACATGAGCGTAGTAAACTTATGTATTATATTGTATATATGATTTTGATTTGAATTTACTATCTTAGTTTGTTTTTATAGATGTTTCTTGAAGTTAGCAATCCACTTTAAATTTCATTGCAGATGTCTGAATATTTGGAACCATTCGTTGGATATGTTGATGGTGCTAGTATTAGTACGCAGAATCTATCCTCTACAGCATGGGCCATTTTCACTCCAGGCGGCGTGTTAGTGATGTAGAAATTTGAATAATAGCTGAATTATTCACTGAGATTATCCTGATTACACACTATTTAAGCTTCATGCATAATACATAACCTCTTCTACAATTGATCATCAATTTACGAAAATAGAAGCAGTCGCATGTGCACATTAAAACATAATCAAGCACACATATAACACAGTATGTAATGGGGAAAGCTTACAGCTGAAAACCCCCAACTATCTGTATATTATAATGATAGATAACATGTAACAATACATATTACAATACTCCTCACAAGTACTTAGTACTATCTCCAATAGTTACACACAAACTAGCTCAGATATGAACAAGTCACAGGTTCAAATCTCCTCCATTGTTTTCCTGCCTCTACTGCGCAATCCAAGATGAGAATGAATGAGATCCAAGTTCAAATCCCACTAGCTTATACTGTGCAATCCTCATTGGCAGTCTCAATCAATGTGTGTGCAAATATCATGCACAGCTATAGTCACAACTGATAGTAGACTCACCCTTTCACCCACCTCTAACACTAGTCTCCACTGAACTGTCCATGCATTGCAGTTAACTGATGTGTTCTTTAGTTGATTTATGAGTTAATAATTAGTGAATTAATTAATAATTAATTCACACCACTCATCACTAGCGTATTTATCAGTTAGACTAAATACAACTAGTTCAACTAAGTTAAACCGAACACAACTCCACCAACTGTCTCATCAACTCCACCAAACTCTGCCACATGAGTTCTAACTGAAGTCAACCATGCAATAGCTCAACTAACCCATAGGAAAAGCATATTTCCTTCTGTCAGCTGCATGTGCCACATCCAAGCATCAAACTGAAGTGCGCCAAGAGGATAAGATAATGTTTATAGTCTAAATATTATTAAGGGTTAATAATATTCGACTGTTCTATTTTTAGCCCGGCAGTCTAAAAATAGATTCCGCCCAATGTATAAAAATAGAGGTCCATCTATTTTTACCAACTTGACCAATCATCCATAAATAGCATCCTGCAACTCATAGACCATGATCCATATGTCTAAAAATAGACTTTGCGACAAAAATCACCTGTGTGGCCCCCCCACCTAGTTTAGGTGATCACTTTCCAACTAAGGTCAGGAAAGATGTTTCAGGATGCCTCCTTCACTGTTTCTTGTTGCAATCTTCAACACTCCCTCTCAACAAGAAAGGAATGTCTTTGCATGCGACATGCAACTCCATGCATTCGCCCTGCAACCTTCACAAGCGCCATGCAACTCCATGCATCCGTTTCGCAACTCCTCTCGAAACCGAATAGGCTACAAAATCCCCAATCGCCCGAAGGGTATATCATCAAAGTCTTCGACTTCTGCTTAGCTACTGCACATGTCTTCAGGAACCACTGCGTTGTTGAAATCTGCACCCATGCACTCTGCACTTGTTATCAACTCTGAACCGCGCTCCAGTATCCGACATTGTCACTTTTATCTGCCTGCATCAATCCAACTGATCATGCTACTGCTTCTCTGTGGGCACCTCGTAGCTAGGTTCAATTCATGAGATCCAGACCATCTCAATGAATCCTGCCCCGAAATATCCACCTGGTCCTCCTTGGGATTATCTTCATGCATGTCACTTCCACCTCTCTCCCGGTGGCTGCATGCACCCACCACCCCCATCCGGCACGAAATTTCTCCGCATGAGTGGTTTCTTCCACTCCATGATCCTCATCTTGTGGCTACTCCACTTCCCTGTTCACTATTACCGCATGTAAAACTTTCTCCCTCTCAAATTGCGTGTCTTTATTGCACTTCCCAACGTAGGAAGCTCCGTAGACATCCCATCTACTTCAAGTCCGTAGAGATTCTTTGCTCGAATCCCAACCTTCTTGACTTGTCCTGTTGCTTTGTATTGAAGGAAAAATTTTCCTTCACTAAAGACAACATCATACCCTTTATCCTCTAACATTGCGACTGAGATTAAATTCTTCTTTAAACCTGGAACATGCACTACATCTTGTAAAATAATGAGTTTAACTGACTCCCTCTGAAAGGTAATGGTACTAATGCTGGTCGCATTGTATCATCCATTGTCGCCCAACTCAACATGCAACTGGAGATCTTTCTCCACCAAGTTACTGAAAATTTTCACATCTCCCGTCATGTGAAAGGAAGTGCCACTATCAAAATACCACCCCGATCCCAATGCACTAGACACCATGCATGCGATCAATGAGAAGTCCAGCTCAAATTTCGAGGCAAGAGCCTCACGAGCTGTAGCTCTAGTAGCCTGCTTGTTCTTCTTTTTCTATGGACAATTTGTGGCGAAATGCCCATGCTTGTGACAGTGAAAACACTTCACTTTGGACATGTCACGCTCTTTGCCATCTGCACCGGATTGAGAAGGATTTTTGTTCCCCTTTCCTTTCCTTTCTTTGGTAGCCAAAGCGCAATCCTCTTCATCAGATGCCTTTGATGAAGATCCATCTTTGGTACTCCGCCTTATCTCCTCTTGCACAAGATCCGACCAAAGTCGCTCCCATCCTGGCAATTTCTCCCGACCATTGATAGAGTCCTGATAGGAATGCCAACTCTTCGGAAGACCAAGGAGAGCCAAGCTCACCAAGTCCTCATCTTCCACACTAACTCCTACACTCCCAAGCTCATCCTTGCAGTGGACAAACTTTGTCAAGTCTACCGGAATAGTGTCATTGTTCTCCATCTTTATTTTCCTGAGTTTATCCTTGAGCGCCAACTTCCTCTGGTCGTTCTTGCTTTGGAATAAATTTGTCAAGGATTTCCACATCAAAAATGGAGAAGTCTTACCATGCAGGCTGGATACTATGTGATCCTTCACGCCCTCCAACAGAATCCTTTGACACCTTGCTGTCTTCTTTTGCCAAGCCTCAACCTGAGCAGCATTAGTAGGCTTTGGGACTTCAGCATCTATGAACTCCTTCAGCCCATTGTCATCTAACACTGCCTCCATCCTATCTCTCCATGCAATATAATTTGAGCTGCCTTCAAGAGCATACTCCAATCGCAATCCTTGATAAGACATTTCGACTTCAACACCAAGAAAACACTGCTGCAAATTCGAATTCCACCAGCTCAAAACTCAACCGCTTCTGATCTAATGTGAGAACAAAGTATTTCTAGCACAGAGATCAACTGTAGGGGCATTTACTAGATATATCACCTTTCAAAGAAAGGATGGATCCAGAGGCTACCTGGCCCGCTTACAGACTCTGTCTACCGAAATAAATTGTAATCACTATAATAGATCCGATCATCAATTTCGCTCTGATACCATGTAGAAATTTGAATAATGGCTGAATTATTCACCGAGATTATCCTGATTACACACTATTTAAGCTTCATGCATAATACATAACCTATTCTACAATTGATCATCAATTTGCGGAAATATAAGCAGTCGCATGCGCACATAAAAACATAATCAAGCACACATATAACACATTATGTAATGGGGAAAGCTTACAGCTGAAAACCCCCAACTATCCGTATATTATAATGATAGAGAAAATGTAACAATACATAGCACAAATCTCCTCACAGCTCTCAGCACTATCTCACATGCTACACACAAACTAGCTCAGATCTGAACAAGTCACAGGTTCAAATCTCCTCCACTATTTGCCTGCCTCTACTGCGCAATCCAAGATGAGAATGAATGAGATCCAAGTTCAAATCCCACCGGCTTATACTCGCGTAAATCCTCATTGGCAATCTCTAATCAATGTGTGTGCAAATCTCATGCACAGCTATAGTCACAACTGATAGTAGACTCACCCTTTCACCCACCTCGAACACTGGTCTCCACTGAACTGTCCATGCACTGAGTTAACTGATGTATTCTTTAGTTGATTTATGAGTTAATAATTAGTGAATTAATTAATAATTAATTCAGACCACTCATCACTAGTGTATTTATCAGTGAGACTAAATACAACTAGTTCAACCAAGTTAAACCGAACACAACTCCACCAACTATCTCATCAACTCCACCAAACTCTTCCACATGAGTTCTAACTGAAGTAAACCATGCAATAGCTCAACTAACCCCTAGGAAAAGCGCATTTCATTCTGTAAGCTGCATGTGCCACATCCAAGCATCAAACTGAAGTGCTCCAAGAGGATAAGATAATGTTTATAGTCCAAATATTATTAAGGGCTAATAATATTTGACTAATCTATTTTTAGACCTATAGCCTAAAATAGATCACGAATGTCTAAAAATAGAGGTCCATCTATTTACTTCAACTCGACCAATCCATCCATAAATAGCATCTGCAACTCATAGACTATGATCTACATGTCTAAAAATAGACTTTGCGACAAAAATCACCTATGTGGGCCCCACCTAGTTTTGGTGATCACTTTCCAACTAGGATCAGGAAAGATGTTTCAGGATGCCTCCTTCACTGTTTCTTGTTGCAATCTTCAACAAGCGAGTTTTCAAGGGATTTTTATCGGCTGATCTACAAAAAATATCGTTGAGTATAGCACATTGATCGAACTTCTCTCTTATTCCATGTCATTTGGTATTAACCGCATCATTATAACGTTAGAATCACAACTCGTTGTATTGCAACTTACTAGCATTTATACTGTCTGAAATCCAACACTACATCATAGGTTCCTAAGAGTTCGACTTTTGGAAAGACATTTTGATTACATTCAATATCAACACATTTCCATAAATTTTAACACATTAATTGATTCCTTAGTGAATTATGTTTTAAACAGACATTTGCAAAACATGTAAAGACATATTTTCAATTCACATCACATAATTGAATAGGATTACGCAATAAACATAGGAAAAAACTGAAAAAAAAATAGGTAGATAGTTATAGGTTTTCACAAAAATTTGTGCCCAAGACACATTCGTCATCTCACCTCAAAATGTATGCAAAATGTCAAAGTAAACTAGTGATTCTCGTGATAACAAGCTATTGATCTAGCTATCCTACGCAATAACCACATCCAACGATTAGGAACGCCAATAATGTTGCACTACAATCTCATACGTAACTCTTTGATCCGGCAATCCAAAATCATAATAGTTAATACCTTCACGTGTTGTTGTAGCCCAGCAAAACTCTCGGTCATATCTAAATCCCGAAGGACTTCTCTCTTGATATCCCTCTCTGCTGGCTCACCTGCTCCCTGCTCTGGCTGACCCAGTGGTTGAACCTGACCCACATCTGTGTACATCAAAACATTAGTTTAGTCTTGGGAAACATCAAAATATAAAAACATGTAGAAACCTTAGAAAAATAAAAAAAACATGGTCAAAAAATTCTTACCAATTTCACCCCATTGAGCGCCATCTAGTAGAATCAAGTGTGGATCTCCGCGGAAATCTACGCCTGTGTATGCATACTGATCTATGGTGGCCATCTGTCTTCTGAACCAGGAGAATACTACAGTAGAGAATATGATGGTCGATTGACCAACATGTATAGACATCAATTCAACCCATCTCTACATCCGTGGATCTCTAGGGTCTGATATACTCAGTGTAACATGCAGTGGAACCCGCTCTAGAATGAAGGAAATTAGGATCGAGCCATAGTTGAAATTTTTCTTCCTGCCACCCTTTGCTTTTGTAAACTGTTCTTTCATCTAAAAGAGTACTTCTTCAGCCCAGTTAAATATTGTTGGTTCTAAACACTCAAGCGCGTACTGCATGTATGATCTGTTTTCCACATGTAGTGTAGCAGAACCGGCAAGCTTTGCGATAGTAAAAATGGTCCTCAAATTCAATTCACGTACGTCACGAATTTTTATTTTTCCGTATTTACTTGGTTCAGTTACTGGATGGAAGTGCTACAGTATGTAATCTCCAACTGTCTCTCCTCCAGGGGAAGATCCTGCAAGGGAAATGGGAGAACCTCATCTCGATAATCCTTTGAGAAAGTAAATATCCTCCGCCAATATTGGGAGAAATTTGTCCCCAATGTGAAATTCCTGCAACACTAGATCCCATGAATGAACTAGGAACTCCTATAGTTCCATACGTTGCCTCATCCCCGACAATCTGAAGTACTTTAGAAACCCGCAATCTCTCAGGGCTCTTACTGTACCTGGATCGTTTAGGGCAATAATATCATGTTCTTCATGTTCTCTTTCTCACCATATATTCATCATTTTGATCCGATGAATACCTGAAACACAATCATAAGCTTCATTAGGATCCATTTCATGCAAAAAAATTGCGAAATTTTCGACACAGAGTTAAAAAAAAAACATGTGAAATGCACCCAACGCACCCCGGGACAAGGGACATAGCATTGTAATGCACCTGGCCTTCAATTCCAGTCCACTGCAACACACCTTTCGACATTTAAGGGTGTGTTTCCATCAGAACATACTATATTTTCCGTAAGGGGATCAAAACCCTAAAAATTTACCATGAAATGCAAGAACAATGATACTAAAAGAGAGAGAAGGTTGATAGCTCCAACATCGATCAAACGGCAAGAGAAATTGTCCACAGAATCTGTCGCAATCAACCGTTGAAGTTTTAGGGAAAAACTAGTTAAGAGCTCCTAATTTTCAAATGGTAACTTTGGAATGGTAAAAATGAATGCAAAAAAATCTTTTAATTAGTCATTTTGTTCGTATTTAATGTTGCAAATATGGTTTTTTATTCATTTTTACTATGAAACAAATATTTTTAATCCGTTTGATGGTTCTCTGAACAATTTTATAGCAGATATAGCAGGTTTTTCATGCACACTTATTCGAGAATGATTTGACCACAAAGCATACTTTTATCCTTCTTTTTTGAGCTTTGATAAAAATGAAAAAGGAATTGAAGTGCACTTTTATCTCTTTTTCGAGCTTCGATAACTGCGAAAAAGGGACCCCCTGGAGTCTTCTTTTAGCTCTTTTCAGACTATGATAAAATGAAAAGATTGCCAAGCACTTCTCTTTTCAAGCTCATAAAAGAAAATGAAATGACATATACTCAGTATAAGTTTAACCCTTTTCCGGACTGAGATAGATCATTTACGAAAAAGGAAAACCTTAGTCGAACATGGCTAAGAGGTTTTCTCATGTATCATTTTATACTTTTTTGGACCTGACCAACAACTTTACGAAAAAGGAATCCTGGAGTTTTCTTTTTTACTCTTTTTCAAACTCTCTAAACATGAAAAAGGACCGAGATGTCACTGTCGCTAGGCTCATTAAAACAGAAAATAGAGACAGACTTGTCGATCATGGCAAGTCGAGTTTCATTTATCGCTAGACTCGTTAAATTATTAAATAGTGATGGATTCACCCGAAAAGTCAAATTATAGATCAAGCATATGTTACCCTCCTCAAGCTTGTTAAAAAATAAAGAGGTACTGGTCAGCAATGACTGGGGAAAATTTGGGAAAAATAACATAACACTTTATGGTAGTAGGTTTCTCTTGAACATGACACTTTCACTCCATCATCGTGACTTTTGGGTTGGGTAATCTTCTTGATGGTTCATCATACCTATGGTTCATCATACCTTCACTTCAGTTTTGGGTCAATGCTGCCAAATCATCTCAATTTCGTTGATATGTTCAAGAGAAGTTGTCCAGTAAATCCTCATCATCCTCTACAATACTCTTATATGTTCATTTTCATGGCAGTCATCCCTGAACATTGCTATATCAAGTCACATTTTGTCTCCAAAATAATTACTCTCGTTTCGTGATAAATTTGCTTCATGTCGACATTAGCACATCATCCATGAAGTTTACTTAGAAACATATTCTAGTACCCTAAGGCTTGCTACATCATCGGCAGGTTTCTCGCTTCTGAACCTTTGACCAAAATATTTTGTTTGTCATTCAACATCAAATATTACATATTGTATTGTATTACCTTGAGATCCATTAACATCAATGGTAGTTCTCTCACGTCTGCTAACACCTCACGTCATTGGCTAGTAATCAGACGATGTCTTCCCATGTTCGACTTCAAACCATATATTCACATGGTTAGACTTGTACCTAAAAGATCGAGTGAACAAGATAAGAAGACCACAGATCTAGTTTCATCCATCCGGGCTGCAATTTCAGGATTGTTGTACACATCATCTGTATGATGGATTTATATACAGATCATCATCCAAACATGGGCCTATATCTGTAGGCATGTCTATACCTAACAACATTCCAATGTAGATGACTTCCTAAATTATGTACATTTTATGATAGTTTTGTGTTGATCATGGGTATGCCTCCCTCAACAATTCGTGATCAACATGAAAATATCATGATTTAATGTATTGCAAGATTGATGTAGGTCACTGTCTGCTTCAGATCCTACTCATCACATCATAAATCATCTCATCCAAATACTATTATTATTTTGGCTTCATGCTTTAGGGGGCAGAATTTATAGGTCAATTTGGGCATCATCCCCCAAGACCTAGTCAAACTGGACATCATCCATAGGACCAATGAATAGGGTCTATCATCCCCTTATATTTTATTTGCTATATGCCCTAAGTGAAGACATTCATTTTATGGCTTCAATTGTGAGACTTCTAAGGTTTGAAGTATATGTTATATGACCCACTAACTCACCAACACTCCTCTGCAAGGGACTAATTGTGTTGCAATGTCAATTCCTTCATGCAAGGGTGATCTGCAGTGCACTTCCCGACCCTCAAGGGTGCATTGGTCACATGGGAGAGAAATCATCATTATTCCAGGAATATGCACTTGGTCAGTGCCTTCTAGAAGATTCCATAGGTGTCATACTTCAAATACAGGGGTCCATCCACCACCACTGAACTTAGAAACATGTCTTTCCTATTATTAGAAAGCCATTCATTGAGAAACTAACATCAATTTCCCTATAATTGAGCACTCATCTAAGTGCTAGGGAGGAAGAATTTGTGAAAAGTTATGATTTTGGACTCTCATTTGATAAGAGATTTGAAGTACCAATATGCTGCTGGTATGATGTTGGATGTGATGAGGCTGGAATGAAGTTGGATCGGGTTGATGAAAAATCGATCCATTGGTTGTAATCTTCTCCTCCTACTCTTTAATAAAGATATTTGTATATTTTCTCAATACATATGTGTATATCTTGTGAAATGTATTATTGATGATATATGCATTCTTAGATATAATCGGTTTGATTTGATTAAGATAAGTAGATACTTGTATATTGTATGTTGTTTGTTGTTCTCTGTTTTGATTACAAGAATTGATCTAGCGGCTTGAGTTGGATTGAGAGTGACGGTAACAATGACATAAGGAGAAGGAGAGTGAAAAGGATCACAAGTAGGCTCTTTCCCTTTCTTTATATCTGTTTATCTTAGAGAAAATAGTAGTTATCTTTCTCCTGTTGTTCTGAGTGAAGGAACACCACACTCAGGGAATTTATTTTATCCGCAAATTAAAATTTTTTATAATAGAACGGCTATGTTTTGGGAGCGTCCAGAGCCTCCTAGACGCACCCTTGTGCATATCAAGGGAGAGTCTGAGGATATTCTTCAGTGAAAATTAGTGGAACCCATGGACAAGTCAACTTGATGACAAGGATAGCCTCTGGGGTTCCTGTATCAGGTGCAGGGAGTCTATGTTATCGTTTTTTGTGTGAATTCCACTTCCTTAAAGTCACCAAGGAGGTTGAGTCTACTCTTAACTCCACTCAGCTCATGTTTACCCTGATTGGCCAGTTACTTGGGTAGATGTGAGGGGAGGTGTATGTTACGGGCGGTATCAAAGTGTGGTTGCACTCCCGTTTGGAAAAATCTGATGTTTTCAAGCTTATGGACGTCATGGATTCATGTTGGTTGTGCATGTGTCTCTCATGCTTGTGGTCTATGTATTGGTTGCATCTACATGTTGTTGGTGAGGGTGGAAGTGATATCGCCATGGAAGGGTTGATGGTGTTGTGGTGAATGTATTTTCATGAGCATATGACTGGTTGTACATTTTAGTTGTTTACATCATTTCAAGTGTGCATTGGTATGGTTGATGTTGTCATGCATGGGGTCATGGTGTGTAGAGTATATGGTCATGCATCGATGACTGGACTCTAGCTAGAATGATGTCTATGCACTAATATACATATGTATTACAATTTCATATGTTGTTATGATTATGTCTATACATGTATTACGCTAATTGGTTGATCTTGCAGATGAGATATCCTCCTCGAATTATGCTAAGGTGAGTTGGTTTATTATGATTTGGTTTAAGCTTACATGAGATGCATTGCAGGAAGAAATCAAAGATGGCTAGCAAGATGGAAGAATACAAATATTCTCCTTATGAATCCAATGAGCATCATGGTGTTGGGAACTCATCTGATTTAGCAGCTACACTGAGAAATTTTAAGGAATAAATAAGGAGTTGTAAGGCGGACAATGAAAAAATCATACAAGGACAAGAAAAACAAGCAGAAGTAAATGTGGAAATCCTTCATATTTTGTCATATTTGTAGTGACAGGGGCCATTTTGGATCAGTTATGGATGGGAGGATGGAACTAATGGGGCATATGGCAGTAGGTATCCTGATGGTTACAGGTCGGATAAAGATGACACGATTAGAGATGGCAGATTCTTGGACACTCCAGATAACAGAGATGACAGACACAGGTACTACTTTAGTTTTGGTTCTGATAGGAGTTATGATCATCATCATTATCATCCTTATAAGAAGAGTGAAAAGTGATATTTTCCGAATGAGTTTAAGAAATGAAAGCCACTTACCTTTGACAAAGAGATGAAGAAATCACAGGATGTAGAGGCACGGTTGCTTGGTATGAGGAAGTTCTTCAAGTTGCACGATTATTTAGAAAACATGAAAGCCAGAATAGCTACATTCAGCCTCAAAGGTAAAGCAGATATTTGGTGGGAGGATGTGAAGAATGTCAGGGGTATTTGTGAGGAGGAACTGACTTGGAGTGAGTTCAAGAGGTTATTTCAGAAGTAGTATATGTCTAAAAGGTACTATGATGCTAGAGCTATGGAGTTTTATGAGCTGCATATGGGTTCCATGATAGAAGATGAGTATACTAGCAGGTTCTTGGATTTGTTGAGATTTGTGCCTTACCTCAATGAGGAGAAGGAAAAGTTTCAAAGATTCATCAGTGGGTTGTCAGTAGCCTACAGAGACCGGATTTATTTCAATGAGCTTAGATCATTGGAGGAGGCCATTTTGTTATGAGTAGTAAAAACGAAAATTTGAGCCTAAAAATGATTTTAAAGGGAATTAGAAAGCTAAAGGAAGATGGCCACCAAAGAGGGAAACATCACAAGATGGAGGTGAGAAATAAAATTTGGTTCCTTACAAGAAGTTCAATACAACTGGCAAAGGACCTGGAGAGTATCATACTAGAGGTGATGGTAGAGCACTGTTACAGTGTCGGATATGTGACAAGGATCATCATAAGAGGGATTGTATGCGGTATCAAGGTGGTAGACCCCAGATCTATAGCGCACATGAGGAAAAAATATTTTGGGATGTTGTTCATAGAATTCCTCGGATTTATACATTTGTGGACAACAAGCACGCAGATCATCATGTTTCTATCATTGAGATGGATAGTAAGCTTTGTGATCAAGTTGTTTATATTTTTATTGATCCTGGATCTAATTATAATTATATTAATCCTAACCTATTTGATAAGTGTGGTTTGAGAAAATAAGTGCATGCAAAATCTTCCTTAGTGCAGTTGGCTACAGGTACAAATAAAATAGTTCAACTTTGGGTAAGAGCTTGTGCATTTGAGTTAAATGGTATTCCTACAACAACTCACTTGAACATATTTTCATTGGGATCATATAGCATGCTATTGTGTATGGAATAGTTATATCTTCACAGGACCAAGGTAGATTTTTATGACAAAACCATTGATTTATTGGATGACAATGGGAACCAAGAGTCTTACATGGAAAGAAGAAAGCAACATTAGTTAGGATGGTGACAGCTATGTAGGCCAAGCGCAGTCGCGCGAAAGGTTGTGTGCTATTTTCAGTACATATCTCTAGCGAAAATGGTAAGGAAGTTGAGGATGTAGATGTTTTGAGAGGGTATATAGTTCTACAGTACTTTTAGGATGTATTTTGTGTAGAGATTTCAGAATTTCAGCCTCACAGGGAAGTAGACTTTTCAATTGAGTTGGTACGAGGAGCAGTGCCAACATATAAGGCACCTTACAGGATGAGCACATCGGAGCTGGTAGAGTTGAAGTTTCAGTTGAACGAAATGTTGGACAAGGGATATATTAGGCCAAGTGTATCTCCATGGGGTGCACCAGTGTTTTCCATGAAGAAGAAGGATGGTAATATCAGATTGTGCATTGATTATAGGTAGTTGAACAAAGTGACCATAAAGAATAGGTACCCATTACGGAGGATAGATAATTTTTTTATCAGTTGAAAGGAGCATCAGTGTTCTCCATGATCAACTTGAGATCATGATATCATCAGGTATGCATCAACGAAGAGGACATATACAAGACATATTTCTGGACCAGGTATGGGAATTATGAGTTTGTTGTAGTTCCATCCGGTTTGACTAATGCTCTAGCTACCTTTATGTGCTTGATGAATGGTGTGTTTCTTCCTTAATTGGACAATTTTGTGACTGTATTCATTGACAACATATTGGTATATTCTAAAAATTAGGAAGAGCATGCCGAGAATTTGGAAGCAATGTTGAGATTGTTGAGAGAGAATCAGTTGTATGCTAAGCTCAGCAAATGTAGCTTCTTTCAAACTAAGGTAAATTACTTGGGACATGGTGTCTCCAAGAAGGGAAAAGAGGTGGATCCAAAATAGGTAAGAGCTGTCATGGAGTGGGAAGCTCCTAGAAATATAGATTAGATGAGATCCTTCATGGGATTGGCAGGTTATTACAGGAGGTTCATCAAGAACTTCTCACAGATTGCTTATCATATTACATCATTGCAAAGGAAAGGTAAGAAGTTTGAGTGGACAAAGGAGTGTGAGGTTAGTTTTGAATAACTTAAGCAGTTGTTGACACATGCTACAATGTTAAAGCTTGCATATCCGGAAAAAGAGTTTGTAGTATGTACATATGCTTGCAATACAGGGCTTGGTGGATTCCTTATGTAGGAATGATAGGTGGTATGTTATGAGTCATGGAAACTAAAAGAAAAAGAGCAGAACTATCTGACGCATGATCCTTGGCTAGCAATGATCATCCATGCATTGAATATGTGGAGGCATTATCTTCTTGGTAGGATTTTTGTATTGATGAGTGATCACATTGGGTTGAGATACTTGTTTGACCAGTGGAATCTGAATGCCAGGAAAGCTATATGGTTGGCCATGATCAATGAGTTTGATTTTGATATCAAGTACATCAAAGGTAAAGAGAACAGGGCCATATATGCTCTTAGCAAGCAGATATAGGTAAATCACATTGTAGTTATGAGCTCCTATGGGACAGATTTACAGGACAGGATCTTGCAGGCAGTTCATCAAGATGTCAGGTATATGGAGCTTAGGCACGGATTGGAGCAGAATACAGGAATAGGGACTTATATAGATATAGGTACATGTACAAGTGAAGGTGTACAGGATGTGGACTATCATCTCATGAAAGATGGATTGGTCGGGTTTAGGGCTAAGATATGTGTGCTAGATAGTAGCGAGCTCAAGAAGGTGATATTAAGGGAGTTTCAAGAGAAACCATAATCATTTCGCTCAGGATATTAGAATACATTGATAGCGATGAAGAAATTCTACTATTAGCCAAATTTGAGGAAGGAAGTGCTAGATTTCGTGGTTAGATGTTTGGATTGATAGAGGGTGAAAGAAAAGTGTAGGAATCCAGGTGGAATACTACACTCGATTGTGATCCCAAAATGGAAAGGGGCGGTCATTTCCATGGACTTTGTCATAGGTTTTCCAAAGATAGTGAGACAGCATGATTCCATCATGGTTTTTATGGACAGGTTGACTAATTCCATTTAAGACTGCGTATTCATCTAGAAATTTAGCACAGGTGTTCATCAGAGATGTGGTAATACTGCATGGTATTCTAAAGAATATTTTGTCAGACGGGTATGTAAAGTTGACTTCCAAGTTTTGGAAGGAGTTGTTTATAGGTTTGGGTACAAAGTTAGCCTTCAACACAACTATCAACCACAAACAAATGGACAGACTAAGAGGGTCAACAGGATCTTGGAGGACATGTTGAGGATGTATGTGATGCATCAGTAGCAGAAGTGGGAAGAGTATCTACCATTGGTTGAGTTTTAATACAACAATGGGTATCAGGAGTCATTGAGCATGAGACTCTTTGAGGCACTGTATGGGCAGAGTTGTAATACTCCCATCAGTTGGAGTGATCTAGTTAACAAGGTGTTGATTGGACCGGACATGTTGGCGAACATGGAGCAGGAAATGCAAGTTATAAAGAAGAATTTAAAGGAAACACAGGTGTTATACGAAATTATAATCTACGGATAACCTAGATTCTCTGAGTGTGGTGTTCCTTCACTTAGAACAACAAAAGAAAGACAATGAATATTTTCTCTTAGACAAATATATAGACAAAAAGGAAAGAAACCTACTTGTGATCCTTTTCAGTCTCGTTCTCCTTCTGTCGTTTTTGTCGTCACTTTCAATCCAACTAAAGCCACTAGATCGATTCATGCAATCAAAGACAAAGAATAGCAAACAACATACAAATATACAAATATATAATTATATTAACCAAATCGAACCAATTAGATCTGAGAATACATACACAATTGAGAATGAAATTCACAAGAGATAAGCATACATATGATAAAATGAACAGATATCTTTATTAATAAAGTAGGAGGAGAATATTACAACCAATAGATCGATTCGTCGTCAACCTGCTCCAACTTCATTATGTCCTCGTCACACCAAGCATCATCTCAGTAGCATATTAGTACTTCCAAATCTCATCAATTGAGAATCCAATAGCATAACATTACATAAATTCTTCCTCCCTAGCATTTAGATGAGTGCTCAATTTATAGGGAAACTGGAGGTAGTTTCTCATTAAATAGAATTGAATGGATTTATAATATTAGGTGAGACATGTTTCCAAGTTCAAAGGTGATGGATGGACACTTGTATTTTAAGTATGACACCTATGAGCTCTTCTAGAAGGCACTAGACATGTGGAGATTCCTGGAACAATGATGATTTCGTTCCTAGGAGACCAATGCACCTTTGAGTGTTTGGAATTGCACTGCAACACAGTTAGGCCCTTGCAGAGGAGCGTTGATGAGTAAATGGGTCATATAATATATACTTCAAACCCTGGAAATCTCACATTTTAAGCCATCAAAGGAATGTCTTCACTTAGGGCATATAGCAACTGAATTAAGGGAGTGATAGACCCTATTCATTGGTCTTGGGGGATGATGCCCAATTTGACCAGGTCTTGGGGGATGATGCCCAATTTGACCAAGTCTTGGGGGATGATGCCCAAATTGACCTATAACAGTTGCCCCCTAAAGCATGAAGTCAAAATAATAATAATATTTGGATGCGATGCTTTATGATATGATGAGTAGGATCTGAAGTTGATGGTGACCTGCATCAATTTTCAATACATTATATCATGATATCTTACATATTGGACATAAATTGTTAAGGGAGGCATACCCATGCTTAGCACATAAACTATCATAACATGTACATAATTCAAAAATTTGTCTACATCATAATGTTGCCTTATATAGACATGCCTACAGATATAGGCCCATATTCAGATGACGAACTGTATGTAAATTCATCGTACAGATGATGTGTACAATTCCTAAAATCGCAGCCCGGATGGATGAAACTAGATCTAGGGCCTTCTTATCTCATTCACTCCATCGTTCAAGTACAAGTCTAACCATTTGAATATATGATATGAAGTCAAACATGGGAAGACATCGTCTGATTACAAGCCAATGATGTGAGTTGTTAAAAGATGCGATATATATTTTGTGATGGGGCTAATTCCTCAGGGTGAGGCGCTCCCATATCTACTTCCCCCTGGGAGGGTCGATCTTCGGTGATTCACATATATCCATTGTGGTGTGGCTCCTCTCACAGAGGGATGCATTTTTATAACGTCAGTGACTAATTTGGCCGAGCGATGTGCTCTGTAGATGATTGTGTGTTTGACGGGATCGTCATCGCCTCACAATGCGTCAGGGCCGCAGATAGGTGTTTTGCGCCAGCTGAGGGCTGGGAATTTCGTTCATTTTTCTTGTCACTGCTATGACGGGATTATGGCCCAGCTATCAAAGGTCTATGATGGATCTAAGTTATTCACCTATGATATCATCCTTTGTAGCATTATGTATGAGAGTGGTGTTGTTGCGACATGTGGTGGTAGTGCCTGTTGGGGGTCCTCGGGACCCTCCTATGAGGAGATGGGCCCCCATGATGCCTCGCAATGGGGGAGGAGAATTGGGGCGTTATTCGAATGACGCCACCGAGGCTTAGTTTGAGGCCAATCCTCAGATGTTCCTTTCTTATCCATACATTAGGATGGATTTCCGAGGAGACCCAGATATGGGTCTTCCTACTAGATATGCTTGGGGACCAATAGGTGTGATATTTATGTTTTCTTCTGCATTTGTTGAGTATTTATGATTTATATGTGTATTATGATGATACTGACATAGTTCTATTACTCTTGCAGATGATGAAGAGGTGGGCACCCTATAGCTCATTTGGTGGGACACCAACCAAATCGGAGGGTTCGAGGAGCTCTGCCCCCACCCATGGAGTTCCCGATGACAAGCCCAGCCCATATGGAGAGGGTAGCAGCTCGGCTGTTACTGAGTGTGCTGTAGCGAATGCTCGTGCCATGGCGGCGGAGGTCCGCATGGCAGAGATGGCAGAGCAGATGGCTTCCTTAGAGGTCTAGGCCACTGATTTGAAGGATGCATGGGGTCGAGTGGATAATCTAACCCAGGGTATACCTACCCATGGTTTTTTTGATGATTTAGATGATGTTCAGTTAGAGACACTGATGGCCTAAGAGAGGGTCCATCGACCGACTCTACGCCGCATGGTGGCTTCAATTTTGACAGCTGCCCCAAGTACTGGCACTGGGCGCAGCTGTGGGTCCAAGTACCCAACCTTGAAGGGGCATAGCCCTAGAGACTTTTGTACACAGGAAAAGCACCTGTTATGAGGATGCTTCCCTTATTGTTGATCACATGTGTATATGTATTTTTGGCTAACCTGTGGGTCAGATACATGACTCACTATTTTATACTCAGAGATACATTTTTTGGTATATATGAGAGATGTATTTTTTGTGGCTCTATATGATGTATCCATTGTTTATATTTTTTAATGGATGATGTGTATTGCTGATGGATATCTATTTTTTGTGTTTTTTTTTGTTTTATGTATGATGGTTTATCCGAGATGCATTCCAGTTTAGGATGTGGTTAGCTATGTGATCTGCTGTCTGGTTTTGATTTCTTAGTGCATGTGTCAATGTAATGTGATCAAATTAACGGCTTAATATTTTTTCATGAAAATATTTTCTAAACAGATGAAAATCTCATACCTTAAACTCTTGGTTTAACTACAAAACCACTACCTGGGAATCAAGGTAGATATGAAAGTGGCGAATTCCTTGATTGAAGGCATCGCACATAAGCCCTATGACGGTGTCATTTTCTGCTTGATTTTTTGTCTCTAATCTGATGCATACTCCATTGGTGAAGAAAGGCGATCGGTCAAGGTGGTAGATGACCCAGGCAACTTCTGCTAAATTTTGAGACCATCGTGACGCTCCATCAGTGAATCCAAAGTAATAGTTGGGTTGAAGATCCATTTGTGACACTAGGGCGCTTTTTGTGACAAGTCTGTGATCAAAATAAAGTTTGGTATGTGCACGTTAACTTTAGGGCTAAGCCCTCTTGGCCCTTATGGGTAAAATTTCTTGAGGTAAAGACCGTTGACGGGGTTGCTCAGGAATGTTCTGTCGGGTTCTGTCAATATGTATGCCCCCTTTAGGAGACAATGTTTTATGATATAGGGACCTTTCAACAAGGTTTCAAACTTTCCTGGCCCTAGGGCTTATTTTGCGACATTGTAGTGGAGGAATAACTCCCCCTCGGTAAATTATCAACGGGTGATGTTGCAATCGAATGATGCTTTCACCCTCTTTTTATGGACCTCGTTGTGCTGGAGTGATTGTTGTCGACTTTCGTCGACAAAATATATCTGTAATAAGCGTTGCTCTAGAGGTTGGGTATCATCGAGGAGTTCAATGGCGACGTGTAAATTTGGGATCTCGCGTTCAATGGGAATCACGGCTTCGACGCCGTATACCATGTGGAAGGGTGTGAACCCTATTGATGTTTTCTTTGTTGTGTGGTATGCCCACAGGACAGAGAAAATCATGTGTTTTGTGGTTATTCACCATGAAGTGTAACATTTTTTTGAGTACTTTGTTTACAGCTTCTATCTGTTCGTTGGATTGGGGGTAGTATGGTGACGCAAATTCATGTGTGAATCTGAGGTGGTGAGATAGCTCCTGGAAATTTTTGTTTTCGAAGTGTTTTCTGTTAGGGTCCCGTGATTTGGCAGATTGGCTAAACCAAATGACAGGGTAACATCAGACCAGTCTTTGGAGTCCTAGGACCTAGCCTTTCTAGACTCAGAGAGGGATTTCTCTATTGTGCGAAGGATGTGAACTTGTTCGCTTCAAATGATTGATTTTAGGCTAGTTGTTAAGTGTAATTTTTTTGTTTGTTTTGGGTTGGGGTAAGATGACTAAGTAGGATAGGTGAAAATGAGAGGTTATCAAATCAATATGGCTATTGGGTCAGATGAATTCTAGGGTCTCTAAATGATGAAGCAGAGTGTATTGCAGGGCCGATTTAGCAAGGTTAATGGATCGTTAGGTTATGTATGAGTTGTAATGAACATTAAGTTTGGAAAAAACTAAGAGGTCTTAAACATATATAGTCTGGAAGAAATAACTCATGAGGTAGGGCAAACCATTAATCTCTATGAACAATACTCAAACTGATAAACATGTAAGATGAACATTCCGGTGAGACATAGAAGCATTAGAACTCCTAATTTTAGAAATTCACCTTCAGATTTTTGGGAAAACACATAAGATAAACAAATAACTTAATATATGGAGAGGGAACTCCTAAACAGCATTTATCAAACTATCAGGAACTCTAAAACAAGTTGGTAAGCATGGGCAAAGGGCAAGATCGAAACAAGGCCTCTTTGTCTTAACCTAATCAATCAATATTTCATAGAAAAGCTTCACTATAGGGTTTTGAAAACTTTAAATAAGCAAGGCATACCATGAATCATATTTATAAGCTAACATGTTAATCATTCATGAAACAAAGAACAATTTTTAGTGGGCCTAAGGAGCAGTCAAGAATTCATTAAGATGAACTAAAAGAAGAAAACATCAAAACTATAGCAAACAAGACGTTTGAGGTGCTTCCATGAGAACATCTCAACCTATACTTTTCTGATCTATAGAAAACAAGAAAACTGAAACAAAATGAGGACAAGAAAACATTAACAAGTTAGAAAAACATCACCATTCACCAAGCTATGGAATCCTGCAAGCAAGCTTCTCCAACATCAAGCCACACAAGCCATTCATTCACTTCATAAAACCAATATCTTCTCCAATCTCATAAAACCATGTATTTCTCTTAAACACATCAAGTCCCAACTATTTACAATACATACTCATGCCTTATATAACAAATAAGGAGAGGAGAGCCTACTAGAGCATCTATAAGCCCATTGGCCAAAGAGAAATATCCTAAGTTGTCCTTGAGGCTTTGCAAAGCCCAAGCCACAAAAATATCTAAAAAAATATATTTTCCGACTATAAATGGAAATAACATTGAATTTTAGGCCTGACATGCCTAAGAAAATTTTCCAAACGCACATTCTTCCCAGTCAGTTACAAGAGCGCAGCACAGTCGTAGGAGCGCAGCGCAAAATAGGCCTTTTGCAGCAGTGTTTTGGAGGCCTTCCCAATGTCGGAAAAGGCTCCGTGATGGCTCATTGGAAATCTATGGAAGTCTACTTTCCAGATATACCTTTAATTCTTCAATATGACCTCTGAAAGTTTCCAAAAAAGTGGGAAAATCCAAGACTTCCAGGAGTGCAACACATGCTCAGAAAAGTGGGCAGAAAGGTGAAAAATTGAGTGTTTTTTACCTTTTTCGGGGGTCAAAACAACTCCAATTGAGCTGAAATTTGGTGAGCATACTCCTCTAATGATGGGGAATCCAAAAATTTAAACCTCTCCTCATGAATATGCACTGGAAAAAGCACAGCACGGGATGTGTTGCGCTCCTAGTGGTCAAAATTTGAAAAAAAAAAACAAAAAGTTGTCCAAATTGCCTCAAATTTGGTAGGTAGGTGCCTCATGGGTCATTGGAGACTTGCAGAAAAACTTCGGCCAAAATTATAAGCCTAGCTTGGTCCTTTTCATCATTTGGTGTCTGGCCCTCATTTTGTGCAGTTTTGAGTTTTTTCCTTGCAAAGTGGTTTCTTCGTTTCATAGTGCTCGGTCATTCTCCTTTGCAATGTAAGAGGTGCCTTGATCATTTCTTGGTACATCTTTGTCTTCATGAATGTCCTCTTTTTCATCATTGGACCCACTATATTCACTTTCTAACTCAGATTTTGTATCACTGTTTGCACTCTTGGTAGGGTCATTGTCTTCTTTGTTCATTTGATGCTTTCATATGCCTCCTCTCCACTGTCCTTTGTATTTTCAGTGTCACTTTCTTCATTGTCTACTTCTTTTCCTTGACTGTCATTTTTTTGTTGACTTTCACTAGGCTCACTTTTTTGGTATTTTTGTAGCTCACTGTTTTCCTCTTGAAAATTTGCCTCTGACCCTGTGCCCTTGGAGTCATCCTCTTCACCATTAGACCCATTGTTTTGGCCTTTTTGCTCATCAATGTTAAAATTCTCCTCTTCAGACATTTTGTTTTTCTTCACCCCTGCCTCAAGATCCTTAAAAAGAAATGGAACTGCTAGTGAAAAGATGTGGAAAGAGGTTAAAGGAGATGATGATTTTTCTAGCTAGGTCAAGGTATCAACAGTGTGCAGGCCAAGTGTTTCTTTTGGATTTCTCTACCTTTTCTAAACACCAATTTTCAAACCTCTTAGTGGCCTTATCTCTAGAAAGATATGCATATGCAGGAAAAATCCAAAATACCTATTAAAGCACCTCCACAGTAGAGAAAATGGCTTCAAAAAGCTTTTGGGCAGACTTGGGTCACCCTGAACTTGAAATCCGGCAGAAAATGCAGAATAGTGGCAGGAACACAGCACCGTGGTAGGAGCACAGCACTGTGGCAGGAGCGCAGCACCGTGGCAGGAGCACAGCACCGAGGGAGTCGGGTCCCTGAACATGTTTTCATGCAGAGTTCTAGAGCAGTGGCAGGAGCGCAACACCGTGGGCAGTTGCCTGAACGAGGTGTCGTGTAGGGGTTGGAACAGTGGCAGGAGCGCAGCGCTGCCGGGCGGGCGGCTCGGGCAGTGGCAGGAGCGCAGCACGGTGGATAACTCTGCCAGAGATTGTGTGCAACTCCTTGCACGACAGGAAACTCTACCAGGAGCACAGCACCAATCTTCAGCCGCACAGCGCACAGTGAAAAAATACACAGGCAGATGCTACAGGCGCGCAGCGCAATATTACAGGAGCGCAGCACCCAAAAAATTTTGCCGAGGACTCTGCTAGAAATTCTAAAAAAACCCTCACTCTTGCAAAAATCCAAATGATGAAGGGGAGATGCCTTGTTGGGGTTTTTTTATACCCTTTTGATAAAAATTAAAGACAAGACCCACTTTTATAAGGTTTTACTTCTTCTCACTTTTTTCTCACTGTGTCATCTGACTGTTTTGGTCTTGCAGCTGGCATATTTGACATTAGGGGAATTTTGAGGTCTAAAATGGGCCTCCTAAGGAAAATGTACAATCAAAATTCACTTTATGATAACCAATCACATTTTATGGGATGACATCATCCCTAATGGTTGAGGTGGCATTGCTTGAGTTAAAGGTACTTACTTGTCACATTCTCAAAGGTGGATAAAAACTCATAGTTAACTATGGTAGTGCTCTAAGTACTTTAAAAGTCAAAGTAAAGTATTCATAATAAATGTCATTTCACACTTTTTGAATAAAAATATATTATTTTCATTTCATATTTCTTGAAAGAAACAATGCATGTCCCTATATATTTATTATATTATATTATTTTTATATAGTATATTAATTACATGTTATTATACAATTTAAATAATATAAATTTTAATTAATAGCATATAATATAATTAAGAATTTATAAATTTATATTTATATTTAATTTTAAGTTATTTAAGTACAAAGGACTAATGCATTAGTTTTTCAATGATAATGATTTTTTCTTGAAAATATCATTCTTATTTATAGTCACATCAATACACTTTTTTTATTAATTTTATTTTGGTCAAACTTTTGAATTGAATTTAACTATGGTTACATGGATTGTGGTGCAAAAAGTGAATTGCAAATTCATAAATATTATTTTATTGATTTAGCTATTATTTTATTATCTCCTTAGGAGGCCCATTTTAGACGTCAAAATTCCCCTAATGTTAAAACGTTAGCTCTTTTTCTCATTGATGGAGGCTTCTTAAGACTCTTTCTAATTTGACATCCTTCGTGAAGAAGCTGAAACTATGCCTCTCACCTATATTTGGAATATGAACCTGTTTTATGACTTTTATCATCTACACACAATAAAATTGTCATTTTTCCAATTCATCCTTTTGACTTTGTGGAGTACAGTGTTTGTCTGCCAAACCTTAGAAAGGTAGTTTGGTTAAAAAAAAATTAAGCCATCTGTTGTGATGAAGGAGGCTTCTTTGTCACCATGTTGACCTTATTTGTCCATTTTTCCAAACTATTAGGTTTTTAAGGATGCTTAGGAAAAAGTAAACAGTGTTCTCTTCAAAGTACTCAAAGAGATACTTATCAAACTCGCCATTTATGCCTAAAAGCCTTCAATGATCATTTGAAGGGGTTTAGGGTTTCTTTGCTCTTGTAACCTTAGCATTGATCTATTTCTTGGTCAAAATAGTCATACATCTTGATTCCTATTAAACACATACCTGCTACTTCCCTCTTTCTATGGATGGTCTTCGTGTGATGATGCCTCCTCTTTTACCTATCCTCTGACTAATTTGATGGCCTTTTGGTCTTGTTTGTAGGCATGTAAGTAAAGGGCAGCTGTCCCTCTACCAGATTCATGCCTGAGGCCAAACCACTTTTGAATGATCATTTTGATTGATGTACAGTGTTTTTTATGTGCCATTGTCTTTTAGGACCTGCATAGACCTTTTGATGGGCAGCACTTCATAACACTCTATCGGGAGATCCTGATATTCCTTGTAAACTTAAGCCTATTTGTGTATTACTACCAGTTGTGGATGCCTTTATAAGTTTTTTAGGCCTCCTTCTTTGAATCTGTTTTGTTGTTGACCATTTACAAAACATTCCTGCAGAAATTCTTTTCCATGGTAAATTTCTCCTTTGCAAGCTTACTGCTTGATCAAGAGGATAATCTTTGGAAGTCGTTCATGTTCTTTGGAAAATTATAGGCTTCATCTTATTTTCATTTGATTTCACCTATATCAGAGCTTTAGAAAACCTTGGGGGAAACTTGAAAGGGCTATGAAGTGGTCTGAGGGGTTACTTTGCTTAGGAAGACCTCCTGGCCAAGGGCACAACACCATTTCCCAGGAGGGCAGCGCCATGTGTAATTTATATGGGAAAATTTTTCCAGGAGCGCAGCACCATTTTGCAGAGGGCATTTGGAGGCCTTCCCGATGTCATAATTGGGCCCGTGATAGCTCGTTGGAAATATTAAATTGTCTACCTTCCAATTATACCATTTTTTTTCCTGATTGAAGTTTATTTTCCTAGTCAAAAGTTGATTTTTACCATGACTGGTCAAAACGTGCTGAGGGATGGTGCAGAAATGCAGAGTGTTGGTGCAGACAACCTTTGAAGGCCTTCCACAACTCCAAATCTAGCTCATCGTAGCTCATTGGAAATATATTCAAGTCTAGTTGTCATTAGACTCATCATGAAAGTCATTTGGACACTCCAGCTGTGAGAAAATTTGATTTTACCAAGGTCACTCCAGCAGTGCAAAAATTCTCCCGTGACACCTGTATTTTTAACATTTCTCCAAAACCATGATACATGTGTAAAACCTGAAGGATTTTTTTCTTCTTGGCCCTATTATGGACAAAAACCTCTCTCACGTTTTCAAAATTCATCCCTGTTTGGCCAGAAACATGTTTTTAAGCAAAACTGGCCCTAGGTGTGGCAAATGACTTGGCCCTCGGAATGAATTCTTGGAAAATGATGGAGGCATGATGTTATGAGTTGGCATGGCTTCATGATTGCTGATGTGACCTACCATATGTATCTTCTTCTCTTATGCATATTTTCCATAGCAAACCCTAGCTTAGTTGGAAGAGGAAAATAGGGTTTGGTGTATGGTCTAGGGGATTTAGGACTACCTCGTAGAGGGAATGGAATGAAGGGATTAAGGGTTGACTAAATTCTTGGGGAAATTTTGGGGGATAGGATTAGATGTTAGGGAGTAGGGGAAAGTGGAATTTCAAGTATTGAGTGAGGGGAAGGGGTCCAAAGGGGAAAAACACAGGCCTAGTCTTAAAAAGTATCAAATTGTGGCCATAGACTAGGTTTTGGTAGAAAAATGATGAATTTGAGGGATAGGAGTAATGGGGAGTGTTTATTAAGGTATATTAAGGATAGGAGAAGTTTTAAGAGCATCAAGCTATAAGCCTTGTTGATTTTTAACCATGGAGGTCGTGAAACCAAGAAAAAATGCCTTTAAAAGCCCTAGATGGACAATGGAGGAGTTAGGCAAAACAAAATAGAGGGCTGAGGCCAAAGGTGACACAACAAAGACAAATTGAGTGACATGAGCCCATGATGGGTCTTCTGGGATGGGTGAGCTGAGCATTGACATGATGGGATGATGAAATAGCGAAAAAAATTATCTTAAGGATAATGAAGGTTGTGAGATTTCTAGAACTCACAATGTTCATGAACTTTGTTTCTAGAAATCTAGAACTGATACTTATTCATCTTCAGATAGTGAAAATTATGGATGACTAACAGTGGCTCCACTTGGGGAGGGAAACTCCTTTTCAGGAGGTGTCTAGAACTTTCAGATCTCTGGCTTGATGGAGACCAGTGCCTCATCCATTGGGCATATTTTTACCTCTTTTCTCTTATTGATGCTTGCTTTGAAGCTATGATCTCAACAATCTGAAAGACATGATTAGCTCAAATCCATATCTACCTACCCAACCTACTTTCCTAACATTTCTTCTTCTTTATGTGCATTTGGACTAGCAACCTTGACATCTTCTTGATTTTTTTTTTTGAAAGCAAAATAACCTATCTATTTCTACCTTATTTCTTCCCAGAGCTCAGATTATGCTGATGAAATCCTTTGATTCTTTACCTATTCTATTTGACTGTCAAGATTAAGCAATATGACAAACTTCATTCTCTAAGCTATTTGACAAGAAATTTAAAGCATGAATTGAACCAGGATTAGGCAATCTGATTCATCAAGATTTGTGGCATTTGAGACAAGCTGCACACAAACATTATTTTTGTATAATGAAAAACTAGAAAATATGAGGGCTATGATTCAGAATTTGTTAGGCATCCCTATCTTTTCTCTTTGGTTCAGATTTGAGCATGTGGAACCAGTATCTTTGTACCTAATCTACCTTTTGACAAGTCAAGCTTGAATAATTTGACCAGCATTCTTTCACTAACTTATCAATAATAAATTAAAAACATGTTCAGCCATGATTAGGCTAGATGACTGGACAAGACATTATTTTAGAACAAGTAGTGGCATTTAGGCTTGCACACTTTCAGTATCACTATTTTTTGGGTATGGGGTTGTACCTTCTTTTCAAATCTGCCCTCTTTTTCATTTTTTCTTTGTTTTTTAATTTTTCTCTCTTTTTGGTCAAAACAATCTAAAACTAAAGGTAGAAAGATGCTCATAGTGTTGATCTTATTTTCTTTCCTATCTATCCTAATCTAAACTATACACCATATACATTCAGCTGGTGAACTTTCTTTTCCAGTATAACCAGTCAAGCAGATGATTCCATGAGGGATCTTGGTTTACCTCTTTGATGCTTTTGAGAGAATCAAAAGGTCACTCCCACCTTACTTGTGTTTGAAAAGTGGTGCCTAAACCTTTCTTTACACCTTGCATCAAATTTTTCTTGACATGATTTACTCCTTCTTCAAATGCCTTTAACAAATCAGCAAAGGGATCTTGAAACAATACCTGAATGTGAAGATTTGGTAAATAAGCTTGATCCAAAACTACTTCTTCCTCCACTTGGTTATGCTTGAGACTCTTTTGGGAAAGAAACTCCACCTCTTCTTCATGTTCATCTGAACTGGTAGACTCATCATAGATTGCAAAGTGGTCCTCTAGCACACTTGATATGTTCTGATGGAATGGGCTGAATTTTGTGAGGAGGTCATCATGTTGATGAGTAGGAACACTCATTGGAAGTAAGTCTTCTTGTGAAGGCAGTTCAACAACTCTTATGTGATTATTATTTTCCAAGCCTTCATCTATAATTGGAAATTCAATGGGAATTGGTGACTGCTTATCTGGAGCTGAGGAAAGTTCTATGTCATAAATGATTTCCTCAACCATTTTAGGAGAAGGCTTCTTATTGACAATTGATTTAAGAAACTCATTAGATTTATCAACCTTATCATCAAAATTGAAAGACTGTTGATTTCCAATCACATGAAAACTATTTCTGATGGACTGAAGTGAAGTAGAACAAAGAATCTGAGACTCTTCACTTGCTTCTAAACTTTCAAGGCTTTCCTCATCAGTGTCATAGGTGACATGTCTTAGATGATTACTGATTTCAATCTTATGATAGTGAAATTCATCCAACAAATCAACTACTGATGGCTCTGCAAGGTTAGCTTATGTTTTGAGAACATCATCATCATCAGATTTATCAAAATTTGGAGAATCATCAACTTAAATAATTTCACCAATCAAACATATTGGGATACCATTTTGTTCTTCTTTGAATTGATCTACAAGTTTACTTTTTGATTTATGATAGATGGCATTAGTAGGAGGAGGAACATAAATGTTTTGTTCTGTAATGTTCCAAATTTTTCATTAAGTTAATTGGAACATTAATTTTGCCTTCCTTTTAATAAAAAGAATAAATTGGGTAACGGGGCCTATGAAGAAGCATAATAAACACTCCTAATGTGTAAAGGGATCACTTACGTGGCTTATTTGTCATCTCCTAGTGTGAAAAGGGGAAAATCCAAGAAGACTAGGTCAAGTTTGACCAAGTCAAACAGCGCTGCATGGAGGGAGTGAGTCACCAAGTGGGACAGCGCAGTTTTGATAGGAGGGATATTATTGGATGAGAGAAACCCTAATGGGTGGGGTCCATGGCAAGGAGGCCTCCTCTTGGCATAAAATAGAGAAGGAGAGCCATTTCTCATTAGGTTGAAGATTTCAATTTTGATCTACTCTCTCCAGTTGTTCAACTGGGATAGCTTGTGCTGCTTAGCACAAGGGAGATTTATGTTTATAAGTTCCCTCTCCTTCATTGGGAAGCTTTGGAGGACCTATTATTCATTCTCCTCACATCAAATCTTGAGGCCAAGGTAACCATCTTCAGCTATAGCCTTTTCCATCTTGGCAGAAACGTTGAGTTGTTGGGGGTTGCAGTGAGGATTCATTACCACCCACTTCTGGAGCTAGTTTTGCAGAGGAGGAGCTCATTCTTTCTCTGGGAGATCAGTGAGGAAGATCCTGGAGCTTCATTGTAGATTTTGGCATTGGGCCATATGTTTCATCTCATTCACAGTGCAGTCTCTTCCCCATATTGCGTTATTTTCAGTGGGCACTTGCAGGAGGGGTTCACACTGTGGATTGGAGGGTGTAATATTCAGTGAAGGGAGCAGCCTTTCACTTTGAAAATCAGTGGAGGAGGATTCTACATCATTTCCATCCTTCTCCATTTTTGTATTGTTATTTATTTGTTGCTGCTACCCAGCAACTCCGACATTTTTCCATTTAGTGTATTTTGGCCAATCCCTTGGAGGATTGTTGTAGTATTGTTTTCTGGGGTTGAGATCTTTCTCCCCCACTTTATTTGAGCCTATTATTGCTATATAATTGTATCTATATTTTTTTGCAGTCATTTCTCACTATATACTACGCAGTCATAGCATGTTTCTGGGTTGTGTAGCTGTGTACTTTCACTGTTGTATGTACATATGTCTTGGGGTTGATCTAGCCTAACTTGAAAGGGCTTTCCTCAAGTTCTTGTATATCTATTTGTTTTCTCACATAATATAATGGCTATGCCCTATTCTTGCACCATATTTATTGATATTTCACTGCTGCTACTTGTTGAAGTTCATGTATTGTTGTAGCTCTCCATTTTGAGCATTGTTTGAGATACATAGGATTGGAGGATCTGAATAACCCTCCTAGGGTTATTTCTTTGAGCTAATATTGTGGGAGGGTAATGTATGAAGGGTAAACAAAGGGATCCAAGTCCCCTTTCATCTTATTCTTGCATTGGCTTCCTTATACAACATCCTTCTGGACCCTATTCTAGCAAATCCTGAAAAATGGATATTACATGTTCACATGAAGGTTTAGAGGCCGGTTGTGTGTTTATCATCTGATTTATTTCCTCTTCAGTTAAAGGAGGAAGCATTTTTCTCTTCCTCTAGATAATACTACAACAATTCTCTTTCTCTTGTGCAGGCTGGTTTTGAGGCTAAATGTCTTCTTGAGCCTCACCTAGAAGAGATGGTGAACCATCACTTGTGCCTTCAGAGAGATCCTATGGGTTTTCCTCTATTTCTCAATTGGGTTCTTCCTCAACTAACTCCTCTAGGATTTCATGATAGCTACCTTGAGAATGAAATGAATCGAGTTCTTCTAATAAATATTCAAGATGCCAATTTCCTAAATCTTTATCAATGTTCACAAGGTATTGTATAAGGTCTTCATATTGATCACAGCAATTTTCAGCTAATGATAGAGATGGACAATACCCTATATAGTGTTTATAAAATACCTTATGGAAATCCTTCAAAGAAAACAAGATGCCAGGTTCTAGCCATTCATACCAATTTCTTACCTTACCTTCTAATGTTACCATAAACATTTTCATGAGGCGGTCTTCATGCCATTCAACTCTTAACCTCCATATGTGTATATGAAATTTGATGAGATGTAACAAAGGGTCATCAACTTTTTCATCTCAAAAGATAGGTAGGTTTTTCATCCAATTTGTTTTAGGAATTTTGTGTGGGAATCCAGGGATATGATCTCTACTCATTGGATCATATCTCCTTTGTATCCTTGGATCCATGTTGTAAATCAGAAAGGGTCACTGAATCTTTTCAACTAGTCTAGATTTCTCTACCGGTGAAGTATTTTGGTCTATTGAGGGTTGTGGAGTTGTCAGGTGGAATATTTGAACTTTTTTGTCCACCATCAGCATGATTGGGATTGCTCAATGCATTCTCGGGGGGTCTGTGAGAACTTAGTGGAGTAGTAGGCCTACTGGAGGCTAGTGGAGTCACCAGGTGGATATTTTTTGCTGTTTTAAGGATGTATGTTTATGGTCAACCACCAATAACTGACAAAAAAACAATATAGGGATGTTTTTGGGGTTTTCTGAGTTTCCATAATGTAGCCCTAAGGTTTGTATGAGTTTCCTGCAGCTGAGTCATCATTTTTCTAGGATGGTGAAACAACCATATTCTACTCTTTGGCTGACAATTTGAGTTTTCTATGATTTAAGAGTTCCTAAGGGATACCTAGGATGTTTTTGACTCATGGTCCCACCATGATCGCCATTATGTTAGGGTCTCGTGATTTGGCAGATTGGCTAAACCAAATGACAGGGTAACATCAGGCCAGTCTTTGGAGTCCGAGGACCTAGCCTTCCTGGACTCAGAGAGGGCTCTCTCTATTGTGCGAAGGATGCGAACTTGTTCGCTTTGGATGATTGATTTTAGGCTAGTTGTTAAGTGTAATTTTTTTGTTTAGTTTGGGTTGGGGTAAGATGACTAAGTAGGATAGGTGGAAATGATAGGTTGTCAAATCAATAGGGCTATGGGGTCAGATGAATTCTAGGGTGTCTAAATGATGAAGCAGAGTGTATTATAGGGCCGATTTAGCAAGGTTAATGGATCCTTAGGTGATGTATGACGTGTAATAAACATTAAGTTTGGGAAAAACTAAGAGGTCTTAAAAATATATAGTCTGAAAGAAATAACTTATGAGGTAGGGCAAACCATTAATCTCTATGAACAATACTCAAACTGATAAACATGTAAGATGAACATTCTGGTGAGACATAGAAGCATTAGAACTCCTGACTTTAGAAATTCACCTTCAGCTTTTTGGGAAAACACATAAGATAAACAAACAACTTAATATATGGAGAGGGAACTCTGAAACAGCATATATCAAACTATCGGGAAATTTGAAACAAGTTGGTAAGCATGGGAAAAGGGCAAGATCGAAACAAGGCCTCTTTGTCTTAACCTAATCAATCAATATTTCATAGAAAAGCTTCATAGTAGGGTTTTGAAAACTTTAAATAAGTAGGGAATACCATGAATAATATTTATAAGCTAACATACTAATCATTCATGAAACAAAGAACAAGTTTTAGTGGGCCTAAGGAGCAGTCAAGAATTCCTTAAGATGAACTAAAAGAAGAAAACATAAAAACTATAGCAAACAGGAGGTTTGAGGTGCTTCCATGAGCATATCTCAACCTATACTTTTCTGATCTATAGCAAACAAGTAGACTGAAACAAAATAAGGACAAGAAAACATTAACAAGTTAGAAAAACATCACCATTCACCAAGCTATGGAATCGTGTAAGCAAGCTTCTTCAACATCAAGCCACACAAGCCATTCATTCACTTCATAAAACCAATATCTTCTCCAACCTCATAAAACCATGTATTGCTCTTAAACACATCAATTCCCAACTATTTCCAATACATACTCATGCCTTATATAACAAATAAGGAGAGGAGAGCCTACTAGAGCATCTATAAGCCCATTGGCCAAAGAGAAATATCCTAAGTTGTCCTTGAGGCTTTGCAAAGCCCAAGGCACAAAATATCTAACAAAATATATTTTCCGACTATAAATGGAAATAACATTGACTTTTAGGCCTGACATGCCTAAGAAAACTTTCCAAACGCACATTCTGCCCAATCAGTTACAGGAGCGCAACACGGTGGTAGGAGCGCAGCACAAAAATAGGCCTTTTTGCAACAGTGTTTTGGAGGCCTTCCTGATGTTGAAAAAGGCTCTGTGATGGCTCGTTGGAAAGCTATGGAAGTCTACTTTCCAGATATACCTTTACTTCTTCAATATGACCTCTACAAGTTTCCCAAAAATTGGGAAAATCAAAGACTTCCAGGAGCGCAGCACATGCTTAGAAAAGTGGGCAGAAAGGTGAAAAATTGAATGTTTTTTACCCTTTTGGGGGGTCAAAACAATGTCCTATTTTTCATCATTTGACCCATTGTATTCACTGTCTAAATAAGCCTTTGTATCACTGTTTGCACTCTTGGTAGGGTCACTGTCTTCTTTGTCCTATTTGCTGCTTTCATATGCATCCTCTCCACTGTCCTTTGTATTTTCAGTGTCACTTTCTTCGTTGTCTACTTCTTTTCCTTGACTGTCATTTGTTTATTCACTGTCACTAGGCTCACTTTTTTGGTATTTTTGTAGCTCACTATTTTCCTCTTGACAAGCTGCCTCTGACCCTGTGCCCTTGGAGTCATCCTCTTCACCTTTAGACCCACAGTTTTGGCCTTTTTTCTCATCAATGTTAACATTCTCCTCTTCAGAAATTTTGTTTTTCTTTACCCCTGCCTCAAGATCCTTAAAAATAAATGGCACTACTATTGAAATGATGTGGAAAGAGGTTAAAGGAGATGATGAGTTTTCTAGCTAGGTCAAGGTATCAATAGTGTGCAAGCCAAGTTTTTCTTTTTGATTTCTCTGCCTTTTCTAAACACCAATTTTCAAACTTCTTAGTGGCATTATCTCTATAAAGACATGCATATGCAGGAAAAATCCAAAATACCTCTTGAAGTGCCTCCACAGCAAAGAAAATGGCTTCAAAAATCTTGTGGGCAGACTTGGGTCACCCTGAACTTGAAATCTGGCAGAAAATGCAAAATAGTGGCAGGAGCGTAGCACCGTGGTAGGAGCGCAGCGCTGTGGCAAGAAAGTAGAACCGTGGTAGGAATGCAGCACCGAGGGAGTCGGGTGCCTGATCGTGTTGTCGTACAGAGTTCTGGAGCAGTGGCAGGAGCGCAACACTGTGGGCAGATGCCTAAATGAGGTGTCATGCAGAGGTTGGAGTAGTGGCAGGAGCGAAGCGCTACCAGGCGGGCGGCTCGGGCAGTGACAGGAACGTCGCACGATGGGCAGCTCTGCCAGAGACTACGTGCAACTCCTTGCACGGCAGGAAACTCTGCCAGGAACGCAGCACCAATCTTCAGGCGCGCAACACACAGTGCAAAAATACACAGGAAAATGCTACAATCGCGCAGCGCAATACTACAGGAGCACAGCGCCCGAAAAATTTTGCCGAGGACTTTACTGGAAATTCTAAAAAACCCTCACTCTTGAAAAAATCCAAATGATGAAGGGGAGATGCCTTGTTGGGGTTTTTTTATACCCTTTTGATAAAATTTAAAGACAAGACCCACTTTTATAAGGTCTTACTTCTTCTCACTTTTTTCTCACTATATCATCTGATTGTTTTGGTCTTGCAGGTGGCATATTTGATTAAAATTTTTGCTCTTTTTCTCATTGATGGAGGCTTCTTAAGACTCTTTCCAATTTGACATCCTTCCTAAAGAAGCTGAAACTATTCCTCTCACCTATATTTGGAATATGAACCTATTTTATGACTTTTATCATCTATACACACCAAACTTATCATTTTTCCAATTCCTCCTTTTGACTTTGTGGAGTACAGTGTTTGTCTTCCAAACCTTAGAAAGGTAGTTTGGTTAAAACATTTTTAAGCCATCTGTTGTGATGAAGGAGGCTTCTTTGTCACCATTTTGACCTTCTTTGTCTATTTTTCCAAACTTTTAGGTTTTTAACGATTCTTAGGAAAAAGTAAACAATGTTATCTCCTAAATACTCAAAGAGATACTTATCAAACTCGCCATTTATGCCTAAAAGCCTTCAATGATCATTTGAAGGGGTTTAGGGGTTCTTTGTTCTTGTAACCTTAGCATTGATCTATTGCTTGGTCAAAACAGTCATACATCTTGATTCCTATTAAACACATACATGTTGCTTCCCTCTTGCTATGGATGGTCTTCTTGTGATGGTGCCTCCTCTTTTACCTATCCTCTGACTAATCTGATGGCCTTTTGGTCTTGTTTGTAGGCATGTAAGCAAAGGGAAGTTGTCCTCTACCAGATTCATGCCTGAGGCCAAACCACTTTTGAATGATATTTTTTATTGATGTGCATTTTTTTTTATGTGCCACTGTCTTTTAGGACCTATAGACCTTTTGATGGGAAGCACTTCATAACACTCTATCATGAGATCCTGATCTTCCTTGTAAACTTAAGCCTGTTTGTGTCTTAATACTAGCTGTGGATGCCTTTATAAGTTTTTTAGGCCTCCTTCTTTGACTCTGTTCCATTGTTGACCATTTACAAAACATTCTTGCAGAAATTCTTGTCCATGGTAAATTTCTCCTTTGCAAGTTTACTACTTGATCAAGAGGATAATCTTCGGAAGTCTTTGATGTTCTTTGGACAATGATAAGCTTCATCTTCTTTTCATTTTATTTCACCTATATCAGAGCTTTAGAAAACCTTGGAGGAAACTTGAAAGGGCTATAAAGTGGTCTGAGGGGTTAATTTTCTTAGGAAGATCTCCTGGCCAAGGGCACAACACCATTTCCCACAAGCGCAGTGCCATGTGTAATTTATATAGGAAAAACTTTCCAGAAGCGCAGCACCATTTTGCAGAGGGAATTTGGAGGCCTTCCCGATGTCGGAATTGGTCCCATGATAGCTCGTTGGAAAGCTTAACCTGACTAATTTCCAAATATACCATTTTTTCCTGATTGAAGTTGATTTCCGTTGTCAAAATTTTATTTTACCATGACTGGTCAAAAAGTGCTAAGTGATGGTGCAGAAATGCATAGTGTTGGTGCAACCATCCTTTGGAGGCCTTCCACAACTCCAAATATAGGTCATGATAGATCATTGGAAATATCTTCAAGTATAGTTGTCAAGTTAGTCATTTGGACACTCCAGCTGTGAGAAAAACTGATTTTACCAAGGTCACTCCAACAGTGCAGAAATTCTCCCGTGACACCTGTAGTTTTGACATTTCTCCAAAACCATGATACCTGTGTAAAAAAGGAGGGTTTTCTTCTTGACCCTATTATGGACAAAAACCTCTCTCATGTTTGCCAAATTCATCTATGTTTGGCCAGAAACATATTTTTAAGCAAAAATGTCCCTAGGTGTGGCAAATGACTTGGCCCTCAGAATGAATTCTTGGAAAATGATGGAGGCATGATGTTTATGAGTTGGAATGCCTTCATTATTGCTGATATGACCTACCATATGTATCTTCTTCTCTTATGCCTCTTTTCCATAGCAAACCTAGCTTAGTTGGAAGAGGAAAATAGGGTTTGGTGTAGGGGATTTAGGACTGCCTTGTAGATGGAATGGAATGAAGGGGTTAAGGGTTGTCTAAATTCTTGGGGAAATTTTGGGGGATAGGGATAGATGTTAGGGAGTAGGGGAAAGTGGAATTTCAAGTATTTAGTGAGGGGAAGGGGTACAAAATGGAAAAACACAGGCCTAGTCTTAAAAAGTATCAAATTGCAGCCATAGACTAGGTTTTGGTAGAAAAATGATGAATTTGAGGGATAGGAGTGATGGGGAGTGTTTATGAAGGTATATTAAGGATAGGAGGAGTTTTAAGAGCATCAAGATACAGTCCTTGTTGATATTTAACCATGGAGGTCATGAAACCAAGAAAAAATGCCTTTAAAAGCCCTAGATGGATAATGGAGGAGTTAGGCAAAACAAAATAGAGGGCTGAGGCCAAAGGTGACACTCAAAAAACAAACTGAGTGATATGAGCCCATGATCGATCTTTTGGGATGGGTGAGCTGAGCATTGACATGATGGGATGATGAAATAGTGAAAAAAATTATCTTAAGGATAATGAAGGTAGTGAGATTTCTAGAACTCACAATGTTCATGAACTTTGTTTCTAGAAATCTAGAACCAATACTTAGTCATCTTCAATTAGTGAAAATTATGGATGACTAACATTTTCCATGGTCGGAGACTAACTCTTTTGGTATGCCGAACTGGGCAATGACATGGTTAAACAGAAATCATGTGGCGGTTATGTTGTGTTTTTGTATGTGGGCATGGCTTCTGCCCACTTGGTGAAGTAGTCGACGGCCACAATAATGTACTTGTGATTGTCGGACGATGTTGGGTTGCAAGTCATGAATTCGATCCCCCATTTGTAGAAGGGACCAACGGCGATGACGGGGTGCAGGGGATCGGGAGGGGCTCTTGCCTTGTGAGTGAAGCGTTGACATCACTCGCACCTCTTGACTACTGAAATGCAATTGTGAAATAATGTGGGCCAAAAATATCCTGCCCATGAGACTTTTTGGGTGGTGGCCATTCTGGAGAGGTGGCCACTACAAGCTCTGTTGTGGCAATCATTAAGTGTTTTCTCATCTTTGTCATGGGTGAGGCATTGACGTAAGATGGTTTTGATACCCCGTTGGTATAAGACATCTCCCATGAGGAGGTATCGGGGGGCCTGGTGGCGAATGCGCCGACGGGTGTCACGGGTACTATTGGGGTCTAAACTCTTGGGTTTGTAAAAATAGGATAATATATTTGTACCAAGGGTCATCAGTCGCTACCAAGAAGATGTTTTTCTGGTAACGAATCGTTGACTGGTGACCCTTTGCTCTAACTTGGGAGGTCCATGATGAATTCGGCTAAAATTAAAGCCTTTTTTCTCTTGGGGGAGCAAAATTTTAAGTCAAATTCTTGAAGAATTACTATCCAACGATCGTACGTATGGTTCATTAAATGACGCGTGAGCAGGTATTTGATGGGATTAATATCTGCGATGACTGTTGTAGTCTTTAAGATAATGTAATGGCGAAGTTTTTGGACTGCGTGAATTAATCCTAGGGCGATTTTTTATTCAGGCTCATATCTCAATGCGGGGACCGCTAAGGTTTTGCTAACATAATAGATTACGTACTCCTTCCCATCCGAGCCTTCCTGGATCAATACTCCGGCCAAGGCGGTCTCGAATGCTGATAGATACAGGAAGTAGTCCTTGTTGTAGTATGGGGGACTGATCAGCGGTGCTAAAGATAGTGTGCCTTTCAACACCTTAAATGATTGTTGGGCTTGATTTTCCCATTTGAACGGAATGTCCTAGAAAAGGAGGCGCAAAAATACTTAAGCACAAGTGGCATAGTTTGGGACAAAACATCTCAAAAATTTCGCCTTTCCGTGCAAGCTTTATAATTTCTTGAGGGTTCGAGGTGGAGGTACCTCTTTGATAGCTTGGACCTTTAGGGGGTCCACTCTAATTCCTTGTTGGGACACAATGAAACCTAGAAGTTGTCCTGTTGTGACGTAGAAGATGCACTTGAGGGGGTTCAAGCATAGGTTTTATTGCCGACATCATTGGAATACCAGTTGCAGATCCTCAAGATGATCTGATTGCTTCTTAGATCGGACGATGAGGTCATCCAAGTAGGTGAGTATAAGGTGTGCCAAGTCATGAAAGATATAATTCATGGCCCTCTCAAAAGTGGCTTCAAAGTTCTTTAGGCCAAATGGCATCACCTGTATGCGAATGTGGCCCATGGGGTGGTGAACGTTGTCTTGTACCGGTCGGTGTGACGTATTTTAATTTGATTATACCCATAGAAGTCATCCATGAAGGAGAGGGCCTCATGTCCTGCACAAGCATCAATGACTTGGTCGATGAATGGGGTGGGGTAATTTTCCTTTGGACAGGCTTTGTTAAAATTGCGAAAATTGGTACAAACACTTATGGTGTTATTGATGAGAAAAAATGCTAGGCCAATAGTAAATGGATCTCCCCGATATAAAGTCCCAACTAGAATCTATACCGTTTTTTATAGGGATCCCATCCTAACTATTGGCATGGTCTACGACCCAAGTGATGTTGCGACCTGCGACTATATCTCATTTGCGACCTGTGACTGGTCGTTGTTTACAACCTGCGACTAGATCCTGCTTGCTACTTGCGACTTGTGTAACTATCCCTTTTCAAGGTAGCAATCGTGTGATGGAAAGTTCTAGGACTTCTACCTATTGTTTTTCCCTGAGATAAGTCTGTCAGGCCTGATAGTCAGCAGCTACTGGAGTGACCTGAGGTGTGCCCTCCCCTAATCTATGAAAGCACTCGAGAGAGTCTGGAACCAAAGTGCGCTTCTTCACGGAGATTTGATTGGATAGGGAGGCTAGCTTGGTGTAGATCCAGACTGGTGCGATGATGAACTGATCAATGTTCTCCTTTGAGGCCGAAAGGTCCTTGGAAGCAACTTCTTACCTGATGGGTTCTAGAAATGCTTGGATGTCTTGAGTTACTTCTTCTCTTGTCTTTTGTGTGTCGAATGACCCCAAGGAAGGGATGTGATGTACTCCTGCCATCGAATCGATGCCAATGTTGAGATGTTCATAGCTGGACATCACTTTCTCCACATCCTTTACAATCTTTTCCTTGGATTGTATTTTCATCCATATCTGTACTTTGACGTTCTATGTGCAGATCCAATCTTTCTTTGGCAAGGTGTCGGGATCCTGTGGATATCTTTCGGACCATTCAAGCATACTGTCTAGTGCTGCAGAGGCTTCCTTTAGTTGTGTGGTCTTCTTCTTAGTCTTTTCCTGAGCCTTTAGTAGTGGGGACACTATCTATTTTATGGCGAACATCTCCTCATATACCTGCCTCATGGCAGTTTCCAAAGTAACCAAGTCCCCTTGGATAGTGGTTGGTAACCCATTGGCTTGAGTGGTTGTGAGTCGGAGCTTTTGATTTTCTACCTCGAGTGCCTCCTTTTCCTGAGATACCTTTTGTTTGGAGGCACAGAGTCTATTTTGCAGGTACAAGATCTCCCTGCTCATCTTGCTGACATTTTCCTCTGTAGTTGCTACAAAAGCGATCCTCACCGATGCTATCATGATGGGATTAGTCCTAGTATCCAGGACTAATCCAATATTTCTAGTGTTGCAGAGGCTTCCTTTAGTTGTGTGGTCTTCTTCTTAGTCTCTGCCTGAGCCTTTAGTAGCAAGGAAACTATCTATTTTATGGAAAACATCTCCTCATATACCTGCTTCATGGTAGTTTCCAAAGTAACCAACTCCCCTTGGATAGCAGTTGGTAACCCATTAGCTTGAGTGGTTGTGAATTGGAGCTTTTGATTTTCTGCCTCGAGCACCTCCTTTTCCTGAGATACCTTTTTTTTGGAGGCCCGGAGTATGTTTTGCAGGAACAAGATCTCCCTGCTCATCTTATTGACATTTTCCTCCGTAGTTGCTGCAAAAGCAGTCCCCGCCGATGCTATCAAGATGGTATTAGTCCTAGTATCTAGGACTATGTCCTTTTCCGTTGTCACTGCGAGGGGCTCGGCTGGACTCTGTGTGAGGCACTTTCTCTTCTCCTGCCTGATCTTATGTGTGAACTGGTCATATGATAACACTGTCATGTCTAATACATCATCTTCTTGTTCTTCTGGGACACCAAGTTCTGAGAGGGGGAGATGTACACCCATCATGCGAGTTGTCGAGGGTACCTCAATATGGGGTAGCTCTGTTTGTTCCCCAGTCTTCGGGAGCGGTTTCTTGCTTCCCTCTGCTACCTCGAAAGAGCCTTCCTACGATTTCTCATTTTCTTCTTCCTTTCTCCTCCTCTCGACCTCTTCTTTATCATGTTCCTCCTTCAACCTACACTCGGCCTCCTTCTTTTGTCTTTCTTCTTCTTCCTTCTTCTTACGTTCTTCTTCCTCCTTCTTCTTACGTTCTTCTTCCTCCCTCTTTTTGCGGGCCTCTTATGCCTGCTTTTTCTTCCATTCCTCTTTCTATTGTTTCTTCTAATGCTCTTCAACCTGCTTCTTCCGCTTGTCTTCTTCCTATTGTCGTGCCAAGGTATCTTGGGTCTTTCTGAGTTCTTCCTCTCTCATGTTCTTCTTAGCCTCCTACTATGCCTTAGCCTCTTCATCTCTCTTTTCCTATTGCTCTTTAGAAAGACCACTATTTTTAGTATTCTTTGGATTCTTAGCTTTGGAAGATGAAGCTCCTCCTACCAAGTCCTTTCTTTTCAGCATGTCAACCCTATCTTCTAAAGTTTGGTCATCCTAACCAACCTGATCTCCACTTAGTTCAGCTTATTCTTCCGGCACGGCTTCCCTGTCTTTGTTGTACCATTTTCTAACTTGTTCCTCAACAGGGAATTCCATGTGTTGGTACTTCCAATTAAACTTGGCCCATTTACAGTGTGCAGGGATGATCCTTTCAGGATCATATGATCTATGGGCGAAGGTTAAGAAATGAAAACCTTTGATGTCCTCTGCCTTGGCTTCTACTTCCTTGAAATCTTTAACAGTATAGGCACCAATACTGAGTGGGCGGGTAGGCCATGGCTTATTTTTTCCTTTTCTAAGGACCTTGGAGAATCCGCTCAACATTTGGTAGTACACCTCTTGTAGCAGTAGTTTATCAGTGAAATAACTGGGTAGTGTGTAAGGTGCCTTGAATGATCCAAAGACCCTGATAAAGGTAATTATATATGTAATAGGAAACGATTTGGCCACCTGGATCACTGTTTCCATAGCCCACCTGGAAATCCAAGGGGCATCTTTACTGAAAAGCTTCCCATAGAGCGCGAGGATGAAATTGCGTGAGATGGACTCCACATATTGCTTGTATTTGGAAGCCCATAACACATTCAGATCTTTGTGAATGGGCCCATTGCGCTTCGCATCCCAGTTATGCGACCATCCCTCAAAATAGCATCTCGTGCATACCACGTCTAAGAGGTAAGAGGCCATGTAGAATTCTGACGCGCATCCCTCGTCCGATGCCTATGCCGCTATTATGTTTACACTGAGGGTTGACACTACCAGGTAAGCCCAATTGAAATGGGTGTCGTAGGAGGTGATTGCATACATGAGTGGGACCCAAGCCCCATTGAAGGTAGTGGTGTCCTTCCAGCCATACATTATGCACATCATTGCTGCCACCAGCTTATATACCTTCCTAAGGCCATCTGTCTTATACTCCTAATCCTTTTTTACATTAAACTTCTCAAGGTCCTCCCACCAGCTCTTCAAGGTTTTTGGTATTGGTGCCTCATGTGTGGCGACCTAGTCAGCGTTAAAATATTATTCCCTAGCGAGGAGTACATAGTACATATCTGCGTCCTTCCTAGATATGTTGGTGAAAGTTTTCCTTACATGGTCGCGGATAACCCAGAACTTGGAATCAACTTTCTGGAGAATCCATTCGACTACTTCTGCGCATGGGAATATTGGTGGATAGGTGCCTACGTAGTGAAGCTTAGACCTTTTGACCAGGTCATCTTATCTCCCTTCCCAAAGACATAGTCAATGTATCCATAGATATGGGGTGGTGGAGGAGGCATGTATTCTCCTGATATATCTATATCGGGGCTTTTGTTTCTCTTCTGAAATACTAGAGGCCCCATATCTCTTGAGGCCGAAGAGATGGAAACACACTCAATCTTGGCTTCAATATCCCCTGGCATGTTCAAAAAACAATCCCATGATAAGACAGACAGCATGATAACAAATATGACTGGACTAACTAGACCTCTAAATGATTTGAATGCTCAGGTTAGGTCGTTACGACCCCTGTCGGTCGCTATCTTGTGGGATTAAGGAGGTTTGTGACTCAGTGACCTAGCGACCAGGTCGCATGGTCGCAAGGTTGCATCTGCGTGAATGTCCGAAAATTGCAACTCTATGACTTGGCAACATGTGACTAGGTTACAAGGTCGCTAGGTCGCAAAGTCACGATTTGGGTGGTTGCTCGATGATCTACAACCTAGAAACTTTGTGACTTAGCGACCAGGTCGTAGGTTCACAATATTGCAAGGTCGTGGGATCGTAGGGTCACAGGGTCGCATTCGGGATTTTTGAGAGAAATCCAGGTGAGCACAACCCACAGGGAAAAATTGGAAGGAGGGAAAAAAATCCAAGGGAGATGGGAAAACCAAGCTTGAGGCCTTCTCAAAAATCCAGGAAGGGGTGTCTATAGCAGAATGGGGCAAGGTAAGGCTCATAAGAGGAAGCAAAGAGAAATGAGAATAAGTGAGCTGAAAACCCTAGCTGGAGATCTGGCAACGATTTGGGTTGCAAAGGAATGGGGCCAAGGGAAATTAATAGGCTAGGGTATAGGCCAAGTAAGGAAACATCTAAAAAAGAAGAAGGAAACAACAGAAGGATTAGGAAACTTACCCGGAAAAAACACGATCCAATTGGCTTGTCAGAGGCTTTGTTTGCTCCGTCGTGCAGGTCGAATGCGACCTACATGACCCCTTTATTTATAAAGGGGTTGCATGTGCGATCATTTAATGCAGGTCTCTAAGCCGCAAATTGGGGCCGGTTGGGGAAGGATGAGACCTTGCGACCTTGTGACACCGCGACCTGGAGGTTGTTAAGTCACACAGTCACGAATTTGAATATTTAGGGCAGGATGCAACCTTGCAACTTCGCGACCTGGAGGTTCCAAGGTCGCAAGGTCGCATAGTCGCCATTCATGCATCTTTATAGACTTTGCGACTTTGCGACCTGGAGGTCGCAAAGTCGCTAGGTCTCTTAGTCACAAATGTGTAATTTTATCGGTTTTGAGACTTTGCAACTATTCGACTAGTTTCAAAGAAAACAAGTCATGAACCAAGCTTTAAAGGAAAAATTCTTGAAAGGGACTTTCTCAAGGTTCATGGCTGAGGGCACATCAGACTTACCTTTACCAAAGAGATCAAGGGCTCTAAAATTTTAAAACGGGACTAAATTTTGGAGGGTGTTGTAGCGGCTACAATAGGTGCCCTGTTTTTTCATGACGGGAACAGGGTTGGAAACCTAGGATGTGTAAGCGATGGGGTAGATGAACTCGGCTTTATGAAGCTTATCGATTTCTCGTTTAATCAATTCTTCCTTGGATGGGTGCAGTCAACGATGTTTCTCGCGTATTGGTGGTACGTCATGCCAGGTGTCAATATGGTGCTCGACAAGCATATTCAAGTAGTCCCATGCGAAGATATCTCGATACTATTGCAACAACTGGGTGTGAGAGGTTATCTCTTCTGGTGAACATGCTATCCCCAGTGAGATTTCTTCGAATTTTTCAGGATTTCGAGAGATATTCACCTTGATGGTAGGTGAAATGCTCTACATGTTCCCTTCTTCAAACGCATCAGGCACGGGAATGGGATTTTTGAACCAATCGACTTTCCCTGATGGAAGGAAATATTTTGAATCAATTGCATAAATCTCTTGGTGTCCTACCTTGTTAGGGTTGAACACTTTTTTTAGGAATAAAAAACGAGCAGTGATGCATTGCATCCCACGAATAATCGGGCTCTGTCATGGCCTCAAGAATATCCTCATTTGAGTGGAATGAGGATCCTAAGGTGGATTGATTTTGTGCAAGGCCATGAGGAAGAGGTTCAGTCCTAATGGAGTTGGTAAATAGACATGAAAACGATTCCATCATTGATGTGGTGGAATCATACGCGGTCAACAGGGTGCAGATGGATTGGATTTGCACCATTGTTGGTACAGCTACTCTTGTAGTTGCAACTGACTTGACACCTATGATTGATGAGAAAATAGCCCAAGTCATGGTTCCAATACATGATGATATAAATCATATATGATGTATCATGTCGTTGGCATTTGGTGGGGAGGAATCTCCATTATGGAAGCTTGCGTGGGAGCAAGTCTAGATTCCTCATTAGGCTGAGCACTTTCCAAGATTTGGAAGTTGTGCCTAGTGCATAGGTGCCTGAATGTTTCCATTAAATGGGCATGCCTTTATTTCGTGTTTATGGTTAGTGTAAATGGTGCATGGTACCACTGTGCCTACAGATTAGATGGTGTGGGAACAAACACTACTCTTCATCCCTGAAGTGGACGCTCGGGAAGGATCAGGCGTAGGGGAGAGATTCCTCTACTGCCATTTCTGGGTTTTTGGTTTGGGTAGGCCTAAATCTCTTGGGGAGTGTAGAATTAATGTCACTCTTGTCTCTCTAAGCTTTGGGAGGTGATCACATTTCATTGTATGATGAAAACGTGAACAGATTCGGCAATAGCAGTGTGTGATCCTCTCTTTGTTAGAGATATGTATCTATGGGAGGGAGGAGACCATGTGAAAGTTGTTCATGAGGTGCTTCAACTATTTACATTGATTGACCTGGTGGCCGATCCTGTCGCATAGCCCACATGTTGGCCTAGGCTGGACATGGACCATGCTAGGTCGATGCACTTTTTTAACTCGCCCAATGTGCTGGTATGGACATGGGGTAGGCTTCCTGGGGAAAATCTGCCTTCCATTATGTTTTCTAATTTATGGATTGACGATATCCCCGCGATGCGTTTCTAATGAGTGAATGATGTCAATTATCAAGCACACTTGAGGGATATAAGTGCAATGTTGATCATGATGGTTTCCCTGACATACTATACAAGAATTTCGTTCTTGGGTATTCTCATCTTGTTTGTTTGGTGACGTGATTGGGTACCAGTGGTGTAGCGCTTCTAGGTCCGGGCATGTGGCGACCACATGGTTTCTTGTGTTACACAACGCACATGTTGGTCTTCTCCGTAGAGGGCGGGTGGGGGTGACTAAGGATTCCCCGACCAGCCGCTTTTCAACTGACAGGAAGATAATGGACCTAGTTGTCACATCCTCCTGGGTTGTCAAGCTATCCATGGATTCTGTGTCAGAGTTGTCTTCAAGGGAGAAGTGAACTATGGTTTTTGCATAAACTGTTTAGCGTTAAGCAAAATTGAGGGATGTAATGGCACTGCTCTAATGGGTGATTTCCATAACATATCAGACATGAAAATTGGGTTGCTCGCAGGCCAACGTAGTACACGCGGTCTACTGCATACCATCTTTGGATGAGCTCCAGGGCTACGCAGTCATCGATGAAATTGTCACGTTCATCATAGAGTGCACAGCGTATGATAGGAGGAGGGAAGATGAACAGAAGACGTTCTGGTGGATTTTGTGCCTCCTGCATGTAAAATATGACGCGAGGTTCTTCTCCATGTGATTGCATGGAGGGATCCTCTTGATATGATTGTTCAATGGCATGTAGGGAATCCCTATATTGTGGTATTTCAGGACAATGGTGGGTGTAATGCCCATAATTTTTACAAATAGTGCATGCGTGGTTGGTACGCAATGCCTTGCCTTGATTTTTGATGGTTGGTTCCTTTTTACAGGATTTTGTTGCTGTGATATTTCTCTTAGAGCTTAGGAGCAGTTTTAGTTCGTCCAGTTCCGGGCAGATATGGGTAGGATGGCCTACTATGTTGCCTATTTCACAAGGTTGTAATTCCGATTGTATGATGGTATTTTCTACCTTTTCCCCATTTTATGGGTTTTCTTGGTCATGACATTTGGTTTTGCGATGGGAGTTTCCTTAGATGGTCTGGTTGCGGTCGTTACCTTAATAGGTGGGGCCTCCTTAGGAGTGAGGGGGATTAACCCTGTAGGGGTGATGCCTGTGACTTTGGTCGTGGTAGGTGGGACCAAGTACCAAAAAGGTATTGTGAAAGATACATTTGGTAGCACTAACATTTCCAAGACCTTTTGTGACACAAAACCAGATGGGCAGTATAGGAAATCAGTTTGGGAGACAGCGTAGGATAGAGAGGCCATTGTGGTAGAGGCCTCGGTGTCGTTACTGCTTATCTCTATCTCCTGGCTGGATTCAGTGCTTGATTTAGACATCATTCACACTGGATCCCCTATGATATCAGTGGATGATTCTGGTATGACAGTGGGATCTCCTAAGAATGACCTGAGGATTGGTCAAGGCCATATTCTTGGTACTGTGTAAGCATCTCAGCAGATGTGCCTACATAGGGTATAATGACATTGGCATTTGTTAAGGATCACTTTTCGTGATATTTCAATTAGTTGATAATAATGATGTGGTCCTCGTGGTGGAACATCATGGTTCGAAAGACATAGGATGCTATGGCAGTCATGGCGTACATATAACTCCACCCAAGGATTATATTGTAATCTAATTGATCATCCAAGACCTCAATGTCTATAAGGATCATCTTTCCAGCCAAGTAGACTGGGACATTTTGATAGAGACCACTGAGTGTTATGTCTAATGGCTTTAGTTTGGGAGATCCTAACTTTTGCCAGATGTTCTTGACATGATGCATGCGGATGCACCTTCATCAATGATACAACAGCGGATAGTGATGTTTTGAACTGACACCAATATCTCTAAGGCGACCAACGAAGGAATCCTAGGGGTGGCTTTATCTAAATAAAAAGCCATTAGGCGTGAATCGATAGGTTCATTTGCGCCTAATGCAAAAATCAAGGCTTTCCTTTACTTTGGGAAAGATTGCAGGACTTCCAAAGTTGACATGGCAGTGGGAGATTGAGCTAGATCGTCTACAATGCTATAATTATGGGCCGCTTTGGAGTGGTTTCTTGCTCCCCTAGTTGGTCCCTTAGCCATCTTTGGCAAAGCTCCAATAGACATTTTTGATATATTCAACAGTGTTGTTGGTGCAATCGTGCTATCCCATGACTATCTAGTGTCTGGCGGGGTATTGTAACTTTGATTTCATGTTTGAAAAAACATTTCTTCGCCAGTCATATAGATTTCGTAGCTATTTTTTCCAGAATCGTCAGGGGGTGTTTGGTGTTATTGCGTGCTAACCGCCCCTTGGTGGGGGAAGGGCTCCTGCATGACAGTTTTTTGTTGTGAGGGTCCCCTTTTTCCTTGGTTACCCTGAAGCTTCTTCAGCTTGGGGAGTTCAAAGTGGTGAGTGTAATGGACATACTCACCACAGATTACGCACGAGTGGTTGGTCTGAAGATTCGCTCTCTTATTCTGCCCTTGGGAGTTATTTGGCTCCTGGTTTTGATTTCGATTGGATTTTCCCCCAGACTGAGATTGTGGAGGGCGTTGTTGGTTGTTTCCCCCCTGTCCAGGATTCACCTTTTTTTTTATTTTTTTATTTTTTCCTTGCCGCGTGTAATATTCTAAAAAAGGAAAAGCGTCAATATGGAACATAAAATTGGAAATAGAAATGAATATTAATACATCACACATGAGACAATGATAGAGCCATCTTATTATGAATATCAGCAGTAAATAAGTACAATATCTTGAGGAAAAAATCACTCAAGAAAGGCAAGACAAGCCTCCAATGATCAACACACTCAAATATGAAATGTTGTTGCTGCTCAAAATGTCGGAGGACCAATACAACGCAGTCCCAGTGAATACAACTACAGCCAGAAAATATAATGATATAGATCTAATTATATATGGCTCAAAAATTGTTGGGAATAGAGATCTCTGCTCCCAAGCACAATTACAAGACAACCCAGAAAGGGTTTCTGGAAATACACAAAATATAAAAATGATGAAATGCAGCCCTGGGGCTGAATAAGCTTTGCAACTGGACAATTGATAGGAGATAGCTAATCTGATATGGAAATGAATAATACTCCTCCAATATATCTCCCAAATTAAGGGCTGCTCCCCTTACTGGAAATCTATCTCACAAACTGGGGCACTAAGCCCTCTACTGCAACTGCTCAATAAAATAACGCAATTTCCGAAGGAAATTGCATTGTAGGGGATGGTAGCAACTTAGCCTGATGCCAAATGAAAAATGATGCTCAAGGACCCTCCTTGCTAGCCTCTCGAATGAAGGGCTGCTCCCTCCACTGGAAAACAAGCTCAGAAACTGACCCTATCAATCCTCCACTACTTCTGCCCTACAAAACAACACAACCCTGGAGGAGACTACACTGTGGATAATGGTTAAAGCTTGTTCTGATGTAGGATGCTGGAAATGCAGCTCAATAAACCTCTCCTAAGTGGGCACTCCATGTCTCCCGAGGATGAGGGTGGGATTCTCGCTCGGGAACACCCTTATGCTAAACAACACAGCAGACTCCGCTAAATAGCTGAAGCATGCAAGAAGCCATAAAAGACCAAGACATAAAAAATAATCAGAATGCATTCTATGGATGCCATCCTTTTCCTTTTATGCTTGGTGAGCTTCCTCACCCTAGGTCCCACTCATTAAAGATGCTACTCTCATGCATACACTCCTCCATCATAACTGCGTTGTCCTCCTTCAATGCTCCACTACCTCCATGACAGCGTTGTTGATTTGGTAAAAATTGACCCTATCCATATTCTTTAGCCCTTGTTCATACCTAAAGGTGCTTTATTTAACTGTTGAGATTATCCACATTCACATGGGAAGTAGTTTTATTCCTACTTAAGGATATTTAGGGGTCTCCCTACCCTCTTATTCATCTATCTAAATGACAAAAGGAAATTTTAATATTCCAACTAGCTTAAAGCTAATTAGGAATATTATAGTCCTCCTCTCCCAAATGTTGCTTGTCCTCAGGCAACTGTGAAGATGAATGCTGCAAAACCTCTTCTCCTTCACCAGTGGCACTCTCATCCGATAAGCTCCCCCACTGAATCAGATGTTCTCCATTCAATCTGCCCCTTAGTTGCTCCTCCCAAGGGTCCAAGTTAGCTGGATGGCTCACATCATAAGAGAGTAATATATCCATGGTAGCAACTACATATTTTCCAATGTTCAATCTGAAGCATGGGACATGAAAATCATACGTCTCCTGATATGTCGGTGCACATCCTCTTTGAGACCCTTCCAAGAGAATCCCTCCACAATGGTCTGATATGCCCCCATGAAATCTATGTGACCGGAAAGGAGTGCTTCATGTGCTACATGTAGAATATTCTTCTTAAGCTTAGAGTCTCTAGCTAAGAATATCCTATCCTGATAATAGATGACTCCATCCATCATTGTATACTTCTCATCTATCATTCATCCATCAATCACTTCACATGTGAAGTGATCCTTGGAATATTCCACCAATATCTGGGATTTCCAATAAGGATCTATACCCAACAATGACAACGATGTTGGCCTTTGTGGAAAAGCACATTTCATGTTACTGCCCTCCTCTTTGACATGTTTAAGGCCAAATTCATATATTGGAATACTGCGATCCTACCTTTGTTGCCTCTCTTGTAGCTACTCCTGTTAAGTAGGGGTTGAAGTTTATGGAGGTTAGCCTTCACTTGGAAGTTATCACATGTCCAAAACTTCTTGATTTTGGCCAATGTATGCATGAGTGCCAACAATCCTCTACCACACATAGAAGATTCCCTCCTATGTGGAATTATCTTCTGATTCTCAAAGGCCATGGAGTAGCCCCCTTGCACCATGATGGTGCCATCATCCATCCTTGAAACAACTCCTCTCAATGCAAGATGCTTGGTGAGATTTGGTAATATTGATACTAGAAGAATGTCCCTCTCCTTTTTGAGCCTACCAAAGACTCTCTGCGATGTGCTAAGCTCACCCAAGGTTCTCACCTCATCCAAATCTATGAATGATGAAAATTTTTGTGAGAACTCTTTGATCATCTTCCAGTTCGGGGGCCTTCCTGGTGGAATTCCTACATATAATGAAACATCATGATCTAGTGTAGACTGCATATATGAGTGGACTAATTTTTCCTTGCTTCCACTACAAAAATCAGTCTCCATATGATGAGTATAAACCTCCTGGGATGGATAGGTGTGCATACCCCTAATCACCTGATGCTGGCCACTCTTCTTATCTACCCACTCCATTTGCAAAGTCTCTCAATCTGTGGTGACCTTCCCCAAAGTAATCAACCACTACACACCCAATATCACATTGGTGTCAAGAATATCAACCACAATTAAGTGATCAGTCAAGGTGTATGTTCCCATGGTGACAGATAATTTCGGAACATACTTCATGCACTGCATGGTTCTAGCTCTTGGAACCAAAACTGAAAATCCCTCAAAATCATCAGTGGGGATTGTCCTCCTCTGCACTAATTGAGCATCAATGAAATTGTGGGTGGCCCCACTATCTATCAATATTGATACTCTTTGTCCCTGAACTGTGCCTCAGATTCTCAAAGTCAGATACTTGGGTACTCCCTGCAAAGATGCAAGGGCCCCTCCAATGGGAGAAAATGTTCCATTCCCACCTCTTGGTGGTGGTGGATCCTCCCCTGCTATCATAGTAATGTTGTCTTCAGCTGGCTCCGCTTCTTCCTCCTCCTCACTATCAGAGAATACCTCTATATAGTGTGCTTTCTCTACTTCACATCGATGCCCTAGTTCCCATGGTTCTTGGCATGTGAAGCAAAGCTTCCTTCTTCTCAATTCCCTTCATACATCATCACTAAGAGACCCTTTTTCTATGTTCTATTTTGAAGGGAGAACCTTCAAATCTTTCCCTTTTGACTAAAAGGGTGGACTTTGCTGGAATGGAGCCTTTTCCCTTGGCAAAGCATCTTATAAATATTTTGCCCTCTCAATGGAATCTTGAAGGATAGTTGGTTTAGTAGATTTAACCAACCCATGCAGGGGCTCTGCTAGCTCATCAATGAACATATAAAGCCTCCTAACTGCAGATAAATCAGGAACATTGATAGAAAGTTTTAGAAACTCAGAAATATAGGTCTCTGGATTACCTAACTACTTGAGCTTGGCTAGCTCAATAAAAGGTGCCTCTGGGTCTCTTCGATCAAACCTCTCTACTAAATTTTGGGTAAACCTGAATATACAGTCACATTGGCATGCCCTAATGTAGAAAGACCATGAAACCAAAAATCATGTGCCTCACCTTCAAGGTGAAACGCTGCTATTTTGATGGCCTCCAACTCCGATACTTGGTTTAGCTGAAAGTATATTTCCAGCTTCTCCACCCAAGACTTGGTTGTGCACTTGGATGATCAATCAAAAACAGGAAAAAATAATCTACCCATGGTCTGTTGTAGATCATGGTTCTATATGAACCCTCCACTTCTATTGTTATGTCGGGGTCTCCCTTTTTCCTTGATCTGAAAAAACTCCTAAAATATTAGATTATCTTTGAACCTCTGAGATTGAGACTCATATTCCAGGAAATAATCTTTAAGAGTTTCTTGTTCTTGGGGTCCTACATTTCCTACTGCGAAGAATGTAGGCATAGTGGAGTGTTAGGAAACTTGTTGCCTCACTAGTTGATCATACCAGTGATGTGAAATTCCGGAGCTCTCTCCATGTAGAAATCCTGTAGGGGATTCTTTGTGTCTCTCCATCATCATCTCCTTGATTTTTCGGGCAATATCCTACATGGTTTGAAGAAGAAACTTGGGGAACTCCTTTTCATCCTCCTCTCCTAATATGGTAGTTTTTCCCTTGTCTTTTTTGTTGTCTGTATAATCATATCTTTGATTTCTATTAAGATACCTCTTCTCTCTTTCTGTGAGAGGCTCTCCTTCTTCTGATGACATAAATGTTATAATACATAGGCTAAGCCAAGATTATGCTCTGATACCACTGTAATATTCCAAAATAGGAAAATCAGCAATAAGGAACATAAAACTGGAAATAGTAATGAATATTAATACATCACACATGAGACAATGATAGAGCCATATTATTATGAATATCAGTAGCAAATAAGTACAATATCTTGAGGAACAAATCACTCAAGCAAGGCAAGACAAGCCTCCAATGATCAACACACTCAAATATGAAATGTTATTACTGCTCAAAATGCCAGAGGACCAATATAGCGGAGTCCCATTGAATAAAACTGCAGCTAGAAAATATAATGATATATATCTACTAATATATGGCTCAAAAAGTGCCATGAAGATATATCTAAGCTCCCAAGCACAATTCCAAGACAACCCAGAAAGGGTTTTTGGAAATACACAAAATACAAAAATGATGAAATGCAGCCCTAGGGTTGAATAAGCTCTACAGCTGGAAAACTGATAGGTTGTGGCTGATCTGATATGAAAATAACTAATACTCCTCCAATAGATCTCCCAAATGAAGGGTTGCTCCCCTCACTGAAAATCTATCTCACAAACTGGGGCACTAAGCCCTCTACTGAAATTGCTCAATAAAATAACGTAGTTTCTAAAGGAAACTGTGTTGTAGGGGATGGTAGTAGCTTGGCCTGATTCCAAATTAAAAAATGATGCTAAAGGACCCTCCTTGCTAGCCTTCTGAATGAAGGGTTGCTCCCTCCACTGGAAAACAAGCTCAGAAACTGACCCTATCAATCCTCCACTGCTTCTGCCCTGCAAAACAACACAACCCTGGAGGAGATTGTGCTATGGATAATGGCTTAAGCTTTGCCTAATGTCGAATGGTGGAAATGCGGCTCAATAAACCTCTCCTGAGTGGGCACTCGAAATCCCCTGAGGATGAGGGTGGGATTCTCGCTCAGGAACACCCTTGTGCTAAACATCACAACAGACTCCACTAAACAGCTAAAGCGTGCAAAAAGTCATAAAAGACCAAGACATAAACAATAATTAGAATGCCTTCTATGGCTTCCATCCTCTTCCTTTTATGCTTGGTGAGCTTCCTCACCCTGGGTCCCACTCATTAAATATGCTACTCTCGTGCATACACTCCTCCATCATAACTGCATTGTCCTCCTTCAATGCTCCACTACCTCCATGATAGCGTTGTTGATTTGGTCAAACTTGACCCTGTCCATATGCTTTAGCCCTTGTTTATACCTAAAGGTGATTTATTTAACTGCTGATATTATCCACATTCACATGGGAAGTGGTTTTATTCCTACTTAATGAGATGTATGGGTATCCCTACCCTCTTATTCATCTATCTAAATGACAAAAGAAAATTTTAATATTCCAACTAGCTGAAAGCTAATTAGGAATATTACACCGCGTTAGGAGGATAACTAGGATTCTCCTGGTCATATGATTAGCGCGGTTGTGTCTGGGAAGGTTGTACAAATTTCACCGGTGCATTATTTTTCATTGGTGGGTTTTGTGCTTGGGATTGGAAATATTGGGGTCCCTGTCCCTAGTTTGTGAATGACTGCTAGGGCGAAGCTCTTTTTTCATCATTTTTAGTTCATATTGGGTTCCCTGCGGAGGAGGGTATGGTCATCCTTGCTGATGATGGTACGATTGTGCCCTATTGGTCATGTTCTGCAAAGGTGCATGATAACTCTGATGGTAACCTGTTTGCGGGATGTTCTGGTTAGGATCATATGCGTAACCATGGTACAGATTACTGTTGCCTAGGTGATTTTGGGTCAGTGACCCTATCAATTCGTCTGTAGTGTTTGACGTGCCTGGAAATTCTTTATAAGTTTGCAGGCGCGAGGCATTAGGCAGGATGTTATAAATGTATCCTGACTGCATGTATATCAGCTTGAGCTACTGGGATTTTTTTATGGCATCCTTTTCGGATGTAGGTTTTTGAGTTGAAACATCCTTCGAAATCTCTACAGTGAGAGTTTTCAGGAATAAGTCCAGCAGGACTCGGTCGTCGAGTTTGGCTTTACACAAACTTCGGCGTCACAGCCATTAATGGAGATGGTATGATATATGGATGGATGGTGTCTGTCTAAAATGTGTTAGTAACTCCATTCCTGAATCATGGTGGATGGGTAACTGAAAATATATGACAAACATAGTAGCGAGGGCGCTAAAGGTTCCATGTGTAGTAGAAGGTTGCTCCACATACCATTTCGCGACTAGTCTGGTTAAGGTGTGATGAAATAGTCTTAGCTGAATATTATCATCAATGATATTTTTTGATGAACACCACAAGTGGAAAGTCATTACATTATTTCCTGGGTCTTCCACTTTCTTCCCTTTGAATTTTGGAATGTCCGAAGGGAGCTTCGTGGGCATGGGGGGCCAAGTGGGGTTGTGCACAATGGGGACATTTCTTAGTTTTTATATATCGGGTAAGTTCAACAATGAAAATAAAGGTAACTATGTGTTGAGATCCATTGTGGACTGTGAAAACACAGGGTTATGGTTAGGTATGGGGTTTGTCTGTGATGTACTCGACTGTGTGTTATGTTGGCTCCCGAAATGGGTAGCGCTCCTCTGCACCCTAGGGGTTGTGGGAGGAGTGGTGTGTGGTGACCCTGTGGGGGTTTCCACTGGTGTGTTGTTGGGTGACCCTTGGGGGTTCCCAACTAAATATGCCTCGATAAAGGATGAACCGATAAGGGTGGCAGTGTTCCGTCTTTGACGCCTAAATGGCGAAAGACCTAGAAATCCTCCCGCTAATGGGGGGAAGTCCAAAAGACGTCTAGATCGACGAGGTCTCGTTGGGTCCATTATGGTGTCGACTAGGTATGGTTTTGGAAATATTTTTCAGTTGTATGAGAGGAGACAGATTATATGTCAAAGCAAAAAATGTGACCACATACATAAAACAAAGTGAAACAAAAGGTTAATTTCCCTTTAGATTAGTTCTATGTGATCAATCAATCAAAAAAATGGTTTTGGTTGTTTTTATGCGCGATACTCAAAATCCTAAAGATCTAAACATCCTCACACTCTCAATTGTAACTGGTCCTTGCGAAGATATCTTCTGGTGGTTACTGGGGCTAACATCCCAAAAGAACTGGAGATGCCTTCCAGCAACCGAAGAATCGACCAAGGTAATGGGTAGAGGATATAGTGTTGCCTACACCATCACCTATAGGGAAGGATGCCATATATTTGGCCACTAAGTATCATCGTCCCACGTGAGCGTTCGAGTCTTGAGCTTCTTGGTAAATAAGCTACCAGTATCAAGCATTAAATGGGTCAGGTAGCCCCAAATAATACCGCACGCACTGGGCCTAAGCTTAACCCCCTCTGAATCGGGTTTCTGTGGCGCTCAGGTTTTCTTTTCTGTGGGAAGATAGACGTGTTCAAAGCTCCCTATAAAGTCAAATTCTATGTTTCAAGATGTAAACTGACCATGGAGGCTTATTTTATGCCTACCCCCATGCTCCTAACCTAAATTATTAATTATCTTGTGGCCCCTATGGGGAGATTTTAATGAGTTCACTTATGGTTATTTTTAAGGTGGCTTAATTTGCTTAAGTTGTGGCAGTGTGTGAGCGAAAGTGAAAAATCACATAGTTTGTAAGATGTGGATATGCAGTGATCCTTTACACATCCCCCTATTAAAGTATTTTTTTATTGTTCCTTGTGATAATCAAATGATATGTGGATAGTGGGTCACTTACAATTTTTCCTAATTAAACTAAATGATTGACTAAAGGGAGATGGAAAATTATCAAAAGAGAGCATTCATATGTGTGCCCAGGGTCACCAAAAGGTGCAAGGACAGCAGAGATTACTTGCTTCTCTAAGATAATTTAATCCTGGTCCCAATTCCTAGTGCAAAAATTTAATCTAAAATTAATGGTCAAACTAGTAAAAAATAAATAGAAAATAGCTAAGCATATGTGGGTATGGGCCACTTACTCCTGCTAATTACCTATGTGTTTTGTGTCTATTTTCACAAAATGAGTTAATTCAGATTGCAAGGGTGGATTTTCACCACTCAATTTCCCCATACTTCAACTATGTGAGTTTTTTGAAGATAAACTTTAACATTTAAAACTATGCAACTAGCAATACTAAAACACAGCCAAAAGCATGTTCTAAGTAGTCACGGGACACCAAACACAATGCTGGAAGTTTTTCTCTAGGCTTCCAATCACTTTACAATTGGGCAAACTGAATAAAACCATTGATAAATATGTTCTCTAGTTTCTGCTTGGAAACTTCTTACACGGGCACACAACTCTGCGCGCAGGGTCAAGCTGAATGCGCGCGGACCGTCGCATCTATCTAAGTAAACTATGCATGATTTTCCTGCAAAAAAAAAAAAAAAACCTAGAACCCCTGGACTGCAACTCTTCACAGTTGGTGAATGAGGAGAGTTGTCCCAACAACAGTCTAGAGCAAAGAGAAGGCCCCTGCAACAAGAAAAACCACTTAACTAAAGGGTAAAGCAAGTGGAGTCGCCAATCCTATGGTGGTGGCTTTGGTGCACAAGTGTATTAAACCACTGGTGCTTGGTAGGAATGGTTGCAACCTACAAGCTATGGTCATAGGCAAAAATTATGGTTAACAGGTTAGTGAACACATGCTAATATATATAAAACACACTAAATTATGGATTGTAGTATGCTGCATATAAGAAGAAGAAACACAACTAAACTAAAACAAAAACACAAGATCACATGAGTCAAACGAGAAAATAATACAAACAGTGGAATAAAATCCCCTCTTATTGACCGATATTAGTAAAAAGAAAGGTAGAACATTACACACTTGCCAAAGGATCCTTAGAACTATGCAGTTCTAAGAACTAGTGCAAGGAAGATTTTACCCTTGAGATGATGTTGCAAGGCCATCTCTCTCTTCTCCTAAGGGATTGAAGTTGTTGGATGGACAACAACCGAATCCTCTAACTCTGCTGCTGCTCAAGATTACACACTGTTGGTTTTCTCATGGGAAATTTGGCCAACATAAAAATGTGTTCTCATTTTTTTCTTCTCATGGTGGAAATTTATAGGAAAATTCAAATCCTTCTCCTCTCTCTTGGTACACTTGTGGAGGGTGACCCAAGAGAGGGGGTTGATTCCTTTGTGTGCTCACTTGAGTTCCCAAGGTGGCTCTAGGAGGATTTCCTTGGGCAGCCTCAAGTGGAGGATCTTCTCCTGAAGTGTGTCAAATGGTCCTAGATGGTAACATCTACCACTCCCAGGACCGCACAACATTTTGAGGAAAAGTCGTGCAGACCAGCGTGCCTATCAAAGAAAAATTCGTGCAAAGCACATTTTTCCTGTGTATTTGGTGTTAAATTTGACATTTTGCCTCTTGACCTTAGAATTTTTAAAATTTTTAGACCCTCTAATGTTTCTCAGCCCTATAAATCCTTTTTCTTGACATTTTATAATGTCATTTTTCTTATATGATTTTCCAATGATAACAACCATCATTGATGTTAATGGCTTTCAAGGTACTACAGCACAATTTGAAAGGCGTGAATAGATGATTTGATGTCGAACACCAAACAAAATCTTTCGGTTGAAGTTTCGGAAACGAGAAACTTGTCGATGATGTAGCAAGCTCCAAGGTATTGGAATATGTTTCTAAGTTAACTTCCTGGATGATGAGCTGATGTCGACAGGAAGAAACTTTATTACGAAATGGGAGTAATGATTTTGGAGACAAAATGTGACTTGATATAGCAATGTTCAGGGATGAATGTCATGAAAATGAAGGTTTATGAGTATTGCAGAAGATGAGGAATTACTGGATGACTTGTCTTGAACATATCGGCGACACTTAAATGAATTGGTAGCATTGACCTAGAACCGAAGTGGTGGTATGATGAACCATAGGTATGATGAACCATCAAGAATATTACCCAACCCAAAAGTCACTATGATCGAGTGAAAGTGTCATGTTCAAGAGCGACCTGCTACCATAAAGTATTCTGTTCTTTTTCCCAAATTTTCCCTAGTCATTGTTGACCAGTACCTATTTATTTTTTAACAAGCTTGAGGAGGGTAACATATTCTTGATCTATAATACGAACCTTCGGGTGAATCCATCGCTATTTAATGATTTAACAAGTTTAGAGATAATGAAACTTGACCTTTCCATGATCGAAAAATCTGTCGCTATTTTATGTTTTAACGAGTCTAATGACAATGAAAACTCAATCCTTTTTCATGTTTAGAGAGTTTGAAAAAAAAAAAAAAAAACTCCATGAGTCCTTTTTCATAAATTTGTCGCTCGGGTCCGAAAAAGTGTAAAATGGTACCTGAGAAAACCTCTTAGCCATGTTCGACTAAGGTATTCATTTTTTTTAAATAATCTATCTCAGTCTGGAAAAGGGTTAAACTTATACTGAGTATATGTCATTTCATTTACTTTTACAAGCTCGAAAAGACAAGTGTTAGGCAATATTTTCACATTATCGGAGTCTGAAAAGAGCTAAAAGAAGACTCCAAGGGGTTCCTTTTTCACATTTATCAAAGCTCGAAAAAGAGATAAAAGTGCGCTTTAATTCCTTTTTCATTTTTATTAAATCTCAAAAAATAGGATAAAACTATGCTTTTTCCAACTTTCAATTTAATTTACGAGCAGGAAAAGACAGAAAGAACTCGGCATTTTCATTTTTTTTACGAGCATGAAAGATATCAAAATAATCTCAGGATTTTCATGAGTTTAACAAGTCTTGAAAATAATAACCGTAATGGAGAACCGAAGTAGTGATATGATGAACCATAGGTATGATGAACCAACAAGAATATTACCCAACCCAAAAGTCACAGGGATGGAGTGAAAGTGTCATGTTCAAGAGCGACCTGCTACCATAAAGTATTATGTTCTTTTTCCTAAATTTTCCCCAGTATGGTCGCCAATTTGTTATACGCAATTCTAATCTATGGATAAACTAGATTCCCTTAGTGTGGTGTTCCTTCACTCAGAACAACAAAAGAAAGACAACAATTATTTTCTTTAAGACAAATAGATAGACAGAAAGGAAATAAAACTACTTGTGATCCTTTTCGATCTCCTTCTCCTTCTGTCATTGTTGTCTCGCTTTCAATCCAACTGAAGTCCCTAGATCGATTCCTATAATCAAAGACGGAGAACAAAAAACAACATACAAATAGAAAAATATCTACTTATCTTAACCAAATCGAACCGATTAGATCTGAGAATACATACACAATTGAGAATGCAATTCACAAGATATAAGCATACATATGAGAAAATGAACAGATATCTTTATTAAGAAAGTAGGAGGAGAAGATTACAACCAATAGATCAATTCGTCGTCAACCTGCTCCAACTTCATTCTTTCCTCATCACACCAAGCATCATCTCAGCAGCATATCATTACTTCCAGCTCTCATCAATTGAGAATCCAACATCATAACATTACACAAATTCTTCCTCCATAGCACTTAGATGAGTGCTCAATTTATAGGGAAATTGAAGGTAGTTTCCCATTAAATGGAATTTAATGGCTTTCTAATAATATGTTATACATGTTTCCAAGATCAGAGGTGATGGATGGACACTTGTATTCGAAGTATGACACCTATTATCTCTTCTAGAAGGCACTGGCCGTGTGAAGATTCCTGAAACAATGATTATTTCACTCCCAGGATACCAACGCACCTTTGAGTGTTGGGAAGTGCATTATAGTGCACCTTTGCATGGATGTGAGTGCACTGAAACAAAGTTAGCCCCTTGCAGAGGAGCGTTTATGAATCAATGAGTCAAATAATATATACTTCAAACCTTAGAAATCTCACATTTGAAGCCATCAAAGGAATGTCTTCACTTAGGGCAAATAGAAACTAAATTAAGGGGATGACAAACCCTATTCATTGGTCTTGGGGGATGATGCCCAAATTGACCTATAACAACAGGATAAACAGAATATTTATGCAGACCATCATAGGGAATTTAAGGAGTTTTAGGTTGGAGAGCGTGTATTTTCACCCCAAGTCCAAGAAGAGATCCTTAAGGTTTGGATCATGTGCCAAGTTGGCACCACGATTTTGCGAGCCTTTTCAGATCCTTGAGAGGATTGGACCATGGCTTATCGACTTGCACTGAATCCAAATATGAAATTCCATGATATGTTTCATGTTTAATTATAAAAAAGGTATATAAATTATGTTGATCATGTTATTGATTGGTATGTATTGCAGGTGGAGCAAGAAGGAGAATTCTAGTCAGAACCTCAATGCATATTGCAGCAGAAGTATCTCATGCTTAGGAACAGAGCCATCAAGCAATTTAAAGTGCATTGGAAGAAATTTGGGCCTGATGAAGCTAAATGGGAGACGGTAGATCAAATGCGGGCTATGTATCCTTCATTGTTTACTGGTTGAGGCAAAGCAGTTTTGGTTTGATGTTTGGTATATGTTTGGCATATGTTTTGGTGATGTTTTGGTATATGTACATATGTATATGGATGTAAATACCACCATGATCTAAGTTATAAAGCTACAATAAGCGATATGGTTTTTATATGGTCATGTTATCATGGTGTTTTGCTTTCAGCAGGTCATTCATTGTAAATACTACAACAAGCTAAGTTATAAAGCTCCATGGGAAATATTTATTCTTCTCAACGGTTTTGCTGAGGTGTGTAGGTGTGGTATAACATTTAGGATGGTGTTCCCCAAGGGGGGGGGGGTTGTAACAGACCCAGGTTAAAAGTTCATGTAATAAAAGTTAATAAAGACAAAAATAAGACCATGATTAAGGGACACTTGTTCCAGGATGAATGTTAGGAAAAGATATCCTAATGGGCATCATTGCATGTGTTTATGGCAAAGGAAATTGGAAAATACAATGGATAAGGCATTAAAGAGGCAAAAATTATTCTTGGGCACATTTATTTATGAAAATAAAGGAAATTATGAGAAAAGGAAGGTGAAAGGTCACAGGTTGCATGTGAGGAGGAAATTGAAGTAAAATAATGGAAAATGAAGAAAATAGAGGCCTCATTAATAAAAAATATTTTGAGGATCAATTGGTGGATTTTATCAGTTCGGTTTTGGAGCTCTCTCATTACTCTCTCTCTCTCTCTCACTCTTGGACACTTAGAGTTTTCGTAGAGCATTCCAGCATTGGACCAAGAAAGAGGAAAGAAAGCAAAGGAAGGACAAGGAAGGGAAAGGAAAGAAAATATCAAGAAAGGAAGAGCAGGATCAAGCAGCTTCAAAAGGAATACTTGCAGGTAACATATTACATGGGTGATTTCCTAGATGGTTTGGACATGCATGGCTTATGCAGACTGGTATTTCATTCTCTTGTTGTTGTTGTTGGCATGGTTTTTCCAAGTTTTCGTAGTGGTTTTTAGCCTTTCCTTGCCTTTTTCTGGATAGACATGGTGTGATGGGATTGATATTGGTTTTGAGCTTTGGAATTGTCGGATGGTTTTCAGAATCTGGGGCGAAGGTGGTCTCAAAGAAATTCTGAAAGGACTAGGAATCCCTTGACTAGTTTTGGTTGGATACATGGTAAAGCCCGAGGGTGGTGTCTTGGTCTAAGGCCTAGTGATCCAGTGTGGATTGCGTTAAAGCCTTAGATACAAGGATATAGAAAATTCCTCAAAGATAATGATGGATTCTGGAGGCATTCCAAGCTCAGTTCAATTTTATGATCTCCACCCCAGTTTAGGTGTAATCATGATATGGTGAGGGTGGAGGTGGTTTAACCTTTGGATTTCCTTGGTTTTTTTTGGATTAGTTTTTCCATGAGATCCCACATTTATTCTTGGAATATGGCATGGGAGAGAATGGATGAAAAGAGATTTTTCTCATCCATGTCTATGGTTGGGTGGTACATGGAAGTCCTGAACCTAGTTGGATTTTGCCTATGTTTAATTAAAAGATAAGTTTTGTTGCTTTTGTAATTGTTAATGTGTGGCTTTAATAGTTTTTATCTTACTGTTATTTACATGATTTTATGTTGGTTATAAGCATGGTTATTTGGTTGGTTCAATTCATGTTTATTTCATGTATTTACTTGTAAATGTTAAGATAATAGATGAAATACCTAATTGATGCCATATCAGTTCAAGGAAGAGGGTAGTGATCCTTATTGTCATGTCTCATAAGATTTTTCATTCATTCATGTTGTGTCTTGTATCCTAGACCTATAGATTACATTGATACCAAGTGTTTGACAGAATGTCACTCCTGGTTGGGGATGGTCAGGCCTAGTCTCCGAGTCAGTTTTTGGTTCATTAGCATTGTCACCATGCATTTTATGGATTCTGGAAGCTATAGGAATTTTTGGGCAGTGCTCGAGATTCTAGGCTTAAAAAGTGCCATAAATCTCATGGAGGCTGGCACAAGTCTGAGGGAAAAATTCCTTGGATGCACGCATGACTATGTTGTGGGAGCGTCCGGAGCCTTCCAGATGCACCCTTGCCCATATCAAGGAATATTTCGGGGGATTTCTTCACGAAAACTTAGTGGGACCCAGGGAAAGGTCAGGTAGATGACAAGGATAGTCTATGGGGGTCTTGTAGCAAGTACATGAGGTCTGTGTTATGGGTTTCCGTCGATTCCACTTCCTTAAAGTCACCAAGGAGGTTGAGTCTAGTCATAACTTCCCCTCATCTCATGTTTACCCTGGTTGGTCGGTTACTTAGGTAGATGTGAGGGGAGGGACACAATCATGCATGGAATTTGAATTTCCTATATTAGGTGGAGGAAAAGGCATGTGTGTATTTATATTTGTATATTGTTGAGTGTACAATGTTTTTTTCACTGATCAAGTGATCAAATCCTCAAGCTATTGCACAAGGAAATGGGGAATTTCTCATATTTTTTAGGGGCTAATTCCTCCAGAATTGCATAAGGAAATAAGAGCCTGCATGAGGCTTGAATTGGTTAAGTGTTGGACAGAGCAAGTTAGGTAGCAAGAGAATAAGATTGTAGTGCAGGGTGTGCTTCAGAGTTGGAGCAAGACATTGTAAATGTTTCTCTTTTCATATGAATTAATGCAAAGCAGCAAAGGGGTTTTCCTTAGTTGGGTTCCCTTTTAAATCATTGTTTTCTTGTGGTTTTGATGGTTGCATGTCATTGCATGTGTTTCTAAATTATGATTTCGATTCCACATAATAGTAGATGAAATTTGTAATCTCTTCTTTTCAATTCGAATTCATCAATAGTACCAAATTTCTATTAATTTCCACATGGTATCAAATCATAAATCACACTAGAAACCAGTCAATAGAGCTTCTTCTTCAGATATTTTGATTTGTAGATTCAATGAAGAGATTTTCCTTTGTGCAGGGAAATTTCTTTCAACGGATTGATATTGGAGTATTCCCTAGTGGTAACCTTGAAATTCATAGATTGGAAGTAAAAGATGGAAGTTGTATTGTATGATAATGGACTGTTGGAGTACCACAAAACCGAAATTCCAAAACTAGCAGTATCAGATGCACAACAATTAGTCTAGTGGAGGAAGGATATCGCAAAAGCCAGGAGGATCATCCTGGAGGGTGTGAGAGATCACATAGTCTCGAATTTACATGGCAAGGAGACTCCATTTTCTATGTTGAAGATAATCCAGGTGGATATTGGTGGCCACCCTCCTATTCCAAATAAACCTCCAGTTGGTTTCATTGGTTTCTTTGATTATAGAAACATTTACTATTTTTAGTATTTTTTTGGGTCCTGAAATTCTGAAGTTGTTTTGACCCCGTAAATGACATTTTCTGAGGTATTTTGAAAGCCTGAAGTAAGTCCTACATTACTCAAATAGATCTTTCTAAAGAGGTATCGTATGCACCAAACAGAGATCATATGACCAAGTTATGACCCTGGGAAGTTGGATGCCCAACTAACCCCAACAGGGCCCACAAAGTCTTGGCATTCCATCTCCTACGGTTAGGTTTTTGGTTGTTTAGAGTTTCCCTTTGTTGTTCAGTAATAAAAATTCCCTTGAACCTCATTATAACACATTTCATAGGCATGTACCCACCACATCTCTTCTAGAAGATAAGCTACCATTGCCCGAGCTAGTTATTTCTATTCTGTATGTAAGCATATTTCAGTTTTTTGATGTTAATAAAATGAATTCATATTTTTTATGCATCTTTTTGCTTATGTTTATATCTATGTTTTGTTACATTCTTGCATAAGCCTAGATCAATGGTATCAAAGCGGTCTACTGTTTCTCTATTTTTCTTTGCATGCCCCCAATGAGGTCGGGGTATAAGGAGTTCGGGATTGAACTGGTTGAACCTTTGTAAGACCAACCTCACAAAACATGATGGCATCCCATGGAAGAAGAAGAGAAAGATGATGCAGGAGGATATCCTTGAAAGGATTGCTCGAATAATCCTTTGAGCGACAAAGGAATGTGATGATGGAAAACGTTGCCCATATCCTTCGATGACTACCCACAGGCAATACATCTTCATCCAAGAGCCAATATGGAGGCACCGTTCACTTTAAGGTACAAGTCAACTTTGACATTCCCATATTTGAATGCCGGATAGATGCACACGTCATAGATATATGGTTAAATCTGTTGGAAGGATATTTTTCGATTCATGATTTTTCTAATCGGGAAAATATTACTTTTTCTCTCCTTAAAGTTTCCCACCATGTCAAGGACTGGTGGGAAACCTACTGTGAACAAAGGAAGAGATAGAACCCATATTGTTCTCAGCCACACCCAATTGGAATTATTTCTAAGATGCCATCAAGGAACAATATTACCTTATCGAGAGCTATGAAGATAAATACATAAAGGGGACTGCACTGTGGTTGGGAAGGGACCAATATGTGCCGGAGTTAAAAAATATTTTTCATACCCTTTGCATGAAGTTGGGATCAAGGATTCTAAGGTGCATTTGGTACTCAAGTATTGTGTTTTTATACACAAGTACATCCAGGATGAGATGGATTTTCTGGACATCTCCTTGCTTGGCGCTTCCTATTGATACATTATCAAGATCGAGCATAAATTTAAACAAAACAAGAAATACTTTGGATATGTAATCCAAATCAAGGGAAAGGCACCCCCAAACCTCAGAACAAAGGACAAAACCAAGGTAGGGTGACCCAAGACAACCCACTAAAGCCGCAAGCAAAGAAAAACATTGTGAAGAAAAAGAAGGACACAAGAAAATGGTGTGAGTTCCATAAGAGCCCCACTCACAACACAAGTCAGTGTCAAGCCAAACATTCACTGGTGACTGAGCTGAAGGCTTCTGAATCATATGCATGCTCCAAATCTAAGTCAGAACTCAACAAGGGGAATGACAAAGGGAAGAAAATTATTGATGTCGAACCCAGTGCCATCATCTCCACCCCCAAGGTCTAGAAGATTGAACCCAAAGATCCATAGGAGGGGGAGCGTCTCTTCCACTCACAGATGTTGGTGAAGGGTTCTCCATTGTAGTTAATTTTCCATAGTGGGATACAAAATAACCTCATTTCAATAGATGTCATGAAGTGGTTGGGTATTTCAACCACACCACACCTATAGCCATACACCATCGGGTGACTTCACTAAGGACGAGATATTTGTGTCAACCAGCAGTGTCGCCTTCCCTACAACGTCAACCCCTTCATAGAAGAGGTACTGTGTGAAGTTGCTCCTCTTGAAGTTTGTGATGTATTATTATGCCAACCATACTTGTGGAAGTGTCATGTTGTGTATGATTTTAGGCCTCACACTGTTATTATTACTTTGGGAAATAAGTTATACAGGATACCAGCGGTAGCACCGCCTACCTCCATATCTCTAATATCTGCGAAGCAATGCAATACGATCATTTTCCAAAATGGGAAAATTTTCTTCCTAATGATTCACCCTAGGGGAATGAAGAAGATTATGGCCACATCCATGGTCTCCAAATAGGGATCCTCTGCATAGTAGCAACAAGTGTACAAGGTCGTGGAGGAGTACAAGGACATCTTCACCTCACCCACAGGAGTACCCGTACACTATTACGTCAAGCACTTCATTGATCTAACCCCAGGAACACAACTACCCAATGGACCAATCTATCAACTATTGAAGAGGTCTCCGGATTTTTCACAGTTTCATAGAACATTTTTCGACGTTTCAAATACCAATGGGGATCCATCTTCAGGATGATGGATCCCCATTGGGATTCAAAACTTCAACAAATTTTCTATGACATTATGGAAAATCCAGAGACCTCTTCAATAATTGATAACCACTGGAGCTTGAAAACCACAATCTATCAATGTTATGTTCTAGAGAATGATGAAATTAAGAGTCATCTTCAGGAGTTGTTGTAGAAAGGTAACATCAGGCTAAGTTCATCACCTTGTGGGAGCCTGATCGTATTGGTACAGAAGAAGGACAAGACCTAGAGACTTTGTATTGACTATCGAGCATTGAATAAGATCATTGTACAAAATAGGTATCCAATCCCAAGGATTGATGACCTTATGGACCAGCTCAGGGGGGGGGGGGGGGGGGAATATTTCTGCAAGATTGACTTGAAGTCCGTTTATCACCATGTACTGAATCAAACCCTCTGATATGTGGAAGACTACCTTCAAATCTAAGGAGGGCCTTTTCGAATGGTTGGTAATGCCTTTTGGGTTGACGAATTCCCCTGCAACCTTCATGAGGTTGATGGATGACATCTTATGGCCCTTCACCAACTCATTCGTGGTAGTTTATTTGGACGACATCCTAATCTTCAGCCAGAGTTAGGAAGAGCACCTTCACCATATTCGACAGGTCCTCCAAACCCTGCGTCAAAACAAATTGTTTGCCAATTTGGAGAAATGAACTTTTGGTATAACCCAAGTTCAATATATGGGGTACATCATTGATAAGCGGGGTGTGCATGTGAAACAAGCCAATATACAAGTTATTTGAGATTGGCTAGCCCCAACCACGCTAACAGAGCTCCACGGATTTTTGGGTCTTGTCAATTTCTACCAGAGATTTGTGTTGGGCTTCTCTCATATCACTTGGCCTTTAATTCAATTCACCAAGGGAAGAGTGAAATCAAAGTTATTTTGGTCTAAATACCAATAGAAGGTGTTTTCCAAGTTGAAGCATCACCTCTTCTCCTCGTCGATGCTCACATTACCAGGCTTGCAACAACCATTTTAGATTGAGACATATGCTCTGACTATGCCATTGGTGCAGTTCTTACTCAACGAGGCATCTAGTGACATATCACAGTGAGACACTTTCAAACACAATCTGAAAGTATCCCACCTATGACAAAGAGATGTATTCCACTGTGTAGGCTAGCCAAAAATGGAAGCATTACATTATGGGGAAGTAAACAATCATCCACTCAAACCACCAATCCCTGTAGTTCATACAAACACAAGAAAAATTGCAAAACAATCGCCATCATAAATGGTCCACATGCCTGCAACAGTTCCATTTGAACATTAAGTACAAGAAGGGTAGCACCAATAACGTTTCATACTACCTCAACCGACCGTTGGTCATGGCGCTGACCACTATGCTCAACTCTTATGGACATGATACTTTGGAATGGCCATACCTTTACAAGAGTGATCCATAATTTGGCACCACATACCAGATGCTCCTAGAAGGTAAGTAGGTTCCATACTTTCACCTCCAGGATGCGTTATTATGCCACCTAGGACACTTCTGTGTACCTTCAAGTGAGTGTGCCAAGATGATTTGGGAGGTGCACTACAGTCGAGTCGCTGGACATTTTGGGATAAAAACGATAGTGGAAGTACTTCAGAAGTATTTTTATTAGCCAAACCTTCGACATGTTGTTGGGAACTACATCAGGTCCTATATTTCCTATGCCATTCCCAAACCTACAATCTAGAAGAAAGGCTTGTATACTCCTTTGCCTACTCCTATATAGCCTTGGTAATCCATCTCCATGGATTACATGTCGAGCCTTCCTTCTACCAAGCATGGCAATGCCTTTGTTTCCATGGTCATCGACAAATTCTCTAAAATGGCCATTCTAGCGGCCTTCAAGAAGAGTATCTCAGCAGAAACGACTGTCAAACTCTTCTTTGAATGAGTATGGGTACACTTTTGGATCCCATAGTCCATTATCTCAAATCGAGAAATTCAGTTCCTAAGTGAATTTTGGTTAAGCTTATGGTCATTGTTGGATACCAAGCTCACTAAGTCCACGACCTTTCATTCCCAAATTGATGGCCAAACATAGGTCGTCAACAGGATGATCGTGCACATCCTGCGCATGTACAACTTGAAACACACACACACACACATGGGATGAGAGACTCCCCTATGTCCAACACAGCTACAATGGGGCCATCCATAGCTATGATATGGTCCTTACACAATCACTAAAGTTGTAGGGGACAATTATTTCGAACTCAGCATTCCACCATTCCTTGTCATGCACCCAATATTCAATATGGACCGGATACGAGCATACTTTCCCCCTTTATTGGACACATCCGACATTGATGAGTAGTTAACACCAAAAATCTCAAACCAAGTTGTATCAAATAGACCACAATTTATAGGATCATAGACACACATATAAAGAACGCTCGCCAACATAGGATCTAGAAATATCAATTTGTTAAACCAGGCTAACTCCTTCACAAGGGTAGGTGGCTTACCAAAGACCAGGTTCAACAGAAATTTCCTCACCTCATGGAGGCTCTGCACGCAATGGGGACCATTGCTTCCTAAGGGGAGAGGACTGATCTAGGTGGATATCACTGGCCACCCACCTATTACACCTATACCTCCAGTCCATTTCATTAGTTTGCTTGATTATAGTAACATTTACTCTTTTTAGCATTTTTTCAGGTCCTAAACTTATGGAGTTATTTTGACCCCTTAAATGGTGTTTTTTTGAGGTTTTTCATAGCCATTCCACAAATATTGTAGTAATCAAAGATATATTTCTAAGGAGGTATCGTACAAGCCAAACAGTGATTATATGACCAAGTTATGACCCCAAGAAGTTATTTTCCAAACTAACCCACTCGAATCCCACAAACTCTTGGTGTTCCATCTCCTAGGGTTAGGTTTTTTTATTTTTTTAGGGTTTCATTTTATTATTCAATGATAAAAATTCCCCTGAGCCTCATTGTAACACAGTTTAGAGGCATGTATCTGCTACATCTCTTCTTAGAGATAAGCTACCACCACTCGAGCTAGTTTATTTCCATTCAGTATGTAAGCATATTTCAATTCTTTGATGTTAATGAAAATGAAGTTTTATTTCTGCTCCATCTTTGTGTTTATTTTTATATATGTGTTCTATTGCATTCTTGCATAAGTCTATATCGGTGGTATTAGAGTGGTCTACTCTTTTTCTATTTTTCTTTTGATGTCCCCAACGAGGTCAAGTTATAAGGAGTTAGGGCTCGAACTGGTTGAACCTTTGCAAGACCAGCCTCAAAAACCCCGAAGGCCTCCCATGGAAAAAGAAAAGAAATACGAGGGAGCAATAGATCCTTTCAAAATATTTCTTGAAGAAGCCCTAGAGCAACAAAGTAACGTGATGATGGACAAATTTGCACAAATACTTTGGTGGTTACCCGCAAGCGACACATCTTCATCCAACAGCCACTCTGGAGGTGCCACTCCCTTTAAGGTACAAGTAAACTTTGGCATTCCCATATTTGAAGGCCAGATAGATGTAGACATTGTAGATAGATGGTTAAATCTGTTGGAAGGATATTTTTCAGTTCATGTTTTTTCCAATCGGGAAAATATTACTTTTCACTCCTCAAAGTTGCCCTACATGTCAAGGACTGGTGATAAAGCTACTTTGAACAGAAGGATGAGAGAGAACACTCACTATTTTTAGTCACACCCACTTGTAATTATTTCTGAGATGCCATTAAGGAATAATATTACCATGTCGGGAGCTATGAAGATAAATACATAAAGTGGACCACGTTGCAGCAGGGAAGGGACCAAGACATGTCAAACTTCACAAATATTTTTCATACACTTCGCATGAAGTTGGGTATCAAGGATTGTGAGAAGCACTTGGTACTCAAGTATTGTGGTTTTATACACAAGTACATATAGGACGATATGGATTTCTTGAACATCTCTTCACTGGACGCTGCCTATATATAGGCTTTCAAGATTGAGCAGAAACTTAAAAAGAAGAAGTGATACTTTGGATCTGTGAATCCAAATAAAGGGAAAGGCATCGCCAAACCATAGAAAAAAGGACAAAGCCAAGGTGGGTTGACCCAAGATAACCCTCTGAAGCCACAAGAAAATGGAAACGCCATAAAGATAAAGAAGGACACAGGAAAATGGTGTGAGTTTTGTAAGAGCCCCACTCAAATCACAAGTGAGTGTCAATCCAAGCAGTCACTCATGGTTGAGTTGAAGGCTTCTGAATCAGATGCATGCTCTAACTCTGAGTCAGAACCCGACAAGGGGAATGAAAAAGGGAAGCAGATTATTGATGCAGAGCCTAGTGCCACCATTTCCACCACCAAGATCTAGAAGAATGAGCCCAAAGACCCATAGGAGGGGGAGCGTCTCTTCCACTCACAAATGTGGGTGAAAGGTTCTCTGTTGTAGTTCATTGTCGAAATCATGAGCCAAAATAAACTCATTTCAATAGAGATCGTGAAGTGGTTGGGCTTACCAACCACACCATACCCACAGTCATACACCATCGGGTGGCTTCAACAAGCACGAGATCTTCACATCGGTCAATAGTGTGGCCTTCCTTACATCATCAAGGCCTTCACAAATGAGGTATTGTGTGATGTTTCTCCTCTTGAATTTTGTGATGTATTATTATTCCAACCATACTTTTGGAAGCGTCATGTTGTGTATGATTCTAGGCCTCGCAATGTTATTATTAATTTGGGAAATAATTTATACAATATAACAGAGGTAGCACCACCTACCTCCATCTATCTAATCTCTATGAAGCAACGTAGTAGGATAATTTCCCAGACCGAGCAATTTTTCATCCTTATGATTTGCGCTCAGGGAAAGAATAATATTGTGGCCACATCCACAACCTCCAGATAGGGCTCCTCTGCACAGAACCAACAGGTGGACAAGGTTGTGGAGGAGTTCAGGGACATATTCACCTCACCCACAAGGATACCCCTCCATTTTCAGGTCAAGCACTCAATCGATATGACCCTTGGCGCATTGCTACCCAACAAACCAATCTATCGACATTTTGCTCTGGAGAACGATGAAATCAAGAGGCAGATTCATGAGTTGTTACAGAAAGGGAACATTAGACCAAGTTCATCACCCTGTGGGATCCCGATCATGTTGGTACAGAAGAACGATAGGACCTAGAGACTTTTTAATAACTATGGGGTGTTAAATAAGTTCACTGTCAATAACAGATATCCAATCCCACATATTGATGAACTTCTGGACAACTCAAGGGGGGGAAATATTTCAGTAATATTGACTTGAAGTTCATTTATCACCGGGTACCAATCAAACCCTCTTATGTGTGGAAGACTGCCTTCAAATCTAATGAGGGATTTTTCAAATGGTTGGTCATGCCTTTCAGGTTGACGAATTCCACCGCAACCTTCATGAGGTTGATGGAAAACATCTTATGGCCCTTCATCAAATCATTTGTGGTGGTGTATTTAGACGACATCTTGATCTTCATCAAGATTTGGGAAGAGCACCTTCACCATATTCGAAAGGTCCTCCAAACCCTGCATTAACAAAAATTGTGTGCCAATTTGGAGAAACACACTTTTTGTGTGACCTGGGTTCAATATATGGGGTTCATCATTGATGAGAAGGGTGTGCATGTGGACCCATCCAAGATACAAGTTATTTGGGATTGGCTAGCCGCAACCACTCTAACAAACCTCTGAAGCTTTCTCGGTCTTTCAAATTTATACTGCAAGTTCATGTTGTATTTCTCTCATATCACTTAGCCTTTGAGTCAAGTCACCAAGGGCGGACCGAAAGCAAAGTTATTTTGGTTTGAATCCCAATATAAGGTGTTGCAATGGAAATCGCAAGGATTTGATGCTCCATGATCTACTGTCTAATATATCATCAGACATATACAAGCACGACTAATAAGATATACAAGATCCCCAATATCATGTTATTCACAAGAAGTATGAAATTGGATCTATGCTATGAGGAAGAGAAGAGTACCTTTCCTCCTTACAGTTTGGGGACGGATCTTGAGGTCGAAACAAAATTCTTGTGCTCCACATTAGTGATCTACAGAATTCGATTTTGATCTCAATACTTGCACATAATCACAAACATACAAGGATGAAAAGTGAGCTTCCTCAGAAGATCGTTCTATAAACAATGATATAATGATAAACCAATCACATAGTACGAAACATGATCATGTAATGGAGAAAACATAGATTTTAATTAATCTCAAAAACATGATACAACGCTTCTATACCTCCGCTCCAATGTCTCCTCTCCGCGATCTAGTAGATTTTCCCCACAAGATGTGATGGATGAGTATGAGTAGAACTCACATAGAAACCAACACCTCACAAGCTCTCATTGTGGTAGCAAGATAGTAGCAATGGATCAATTTCTCAGCGCGACAGAAGTATGGCTCTCCAAAACTAGCTTGACCCTCTCAAATGATCTAGTATAAATACGTAAATGATAGGTCCCAGGAGAATGAATGTGGATGCTCAGGATGACAAGAAGTTAGAGAAACTTCTAATGTATGAGTCCTATCCAACTCGAATCAGTGAGTAATCCAAGTGATATCGTAGGGACCAAGTGACTTTAGAAAGTTCCATTAGTCTCAGGCACAAGAGAGTGGATGAGGGCCTTAGTCGCAGGCACAAGAGGCCTAGGTCGTGGCTAAAGGCCCTTGGCCATGGGCACAAGCCTATCATCCCACAAATAAGAGTCAAACTAGAAAAATGGGCACCCAAGTTAGGAAAAATACATCTAATTGTGAGGCCTAGGGTTCAATGATGTAGGGGTAGCAAAATAGGCTGATAACATATTTCCCCTAATGTATGATGTTAGAATGAACAACTAATGGCCAAAATGCATTAAAATAAAAATAAGAGGTCAAAGCGGCAGTGGGGAAATAGAGCCAAGAACACAGATCGGAAAACACGGAAGTCAAAGTCTCAACTGTGTTGATAACATCCCCGACGGGGGCATACCCATGCTCATTCATAAGAGAAAAATGAACATGGCCACCAAAACATACACTGCGGATTCATGACTTAAAAGTACTAGAACATGGCCACGACAAACATACACAGTGGATCCATGTGAATCAGAGAAAAAAGAATAGCCACAAAGGAATACAATCATGGATCTATGTCATAGTATACATCAGTAGGACTATCGACACATGACAGATAGAGAAGTGTCCCCGATAGCCCTCAAAGTACATAAATGATACATAAAACCAATGCAACCTGGGAAGGATGTCATATAAGAGTGATATGTCCCTAACCCAGGGTCTTCTACATAACCTCGATGGTACGAATCTACTCATGTGAATAGATGAGTTGAAGTCGAGCAATGGTAGAGACCGCCTTATTACCAGCCAATAAGCCAAACTATTAACAGATGTGAGGGAATCCACAAATGAGAAAAATGGACCCCAAGGTACCTATTACAATCCACTAAGTGTGAATATATGAGCCAACGTCGAACACCAGTGAACTCGACGAATCAGGAGAAAATGGTTTGAACCCACTGTCGATCACGAGGAAGCCTTCCACTGAGGTCTGCAAGCTCCAAGGTACTACCATTTCCTAGGTAAAGCTCCTGGATAATGAGATGAAGTAAACAAGAGAAGATATTTCAAAAGAGGGCCTTAATGTATCCCCTATCATTCGACACGGAACAGACTAGGATGATGTGATGTATGGATGAAGTCATAAAGCAATGAAGTCCAATTGACACGGGGATGGCTGAAACAAAAATTTCAACAGGATACTACAGATGGCCAACATAGGTTGAGACTTCCTTTAAACACATAAAAACATGACACAAGAGTGACTTGGAAATATGACTAAATGAGCACCATGTGATATCATGCGACGATGCAGGAGGCATTGACGCATGCTCCATATGACTGGAAGAGTAACCAGCCAGAGGAGTAAAGAGACTCATATGGATGGTACAAATCCTAGGAAAGCTAAAACCCAACTGTAATATAATGAGACATACAAGTGTCATATTCAAGGGTGATGCAATTAACGCTACCAATGGATCAAAAATGAAGATATATGTTCCCTCCCTTCTCTTTTTATAAGTTCCTTTTTTGTAAAATTTTCCCCCAATCCCGAAGAAAAAAAAGAAGAAGATAAAATTATACAAGGGAGGACCTCCTAGCCATAGCAGACTAGGGTATTCCTTTTTGTAAATAGCATATCCCATTCCAGAAAAAGGGTTAAACTTATATTGGGTAGATGACACTTCAAGTACTTTAACGAGCGTGAAGTACACAAGTTCACTCGGAAATATTTTCTAAGTTAAGTACTATGAAAAGAGCTTAAAGGAGACTCCTCCTGGAGGAATGAGTGGTATAAAGGGAAGCAATTGGTTATGGTAATGGTGTAACTAATCATGACATATGGTGGACATGAGGCTGGCTAATAGGACTACTCATTGCAGTGGGTCCTCCAAGAAATGGAAAAAAACCAAGGGAGTGTGGATGGTGGGCCAAGCAGGTGATGACGATGGATAATATAAACCAAGGCTCAAACTGCAGAAGGAGGCTAATAAAGTGCAATCACAAGGGATAGAGTGTGAAATCCTCCTAGGGTATGGCCAGAAATAAGATGAAGAAGAGGACATGAGGCTCAAATTCGAAGTCATGGCAGGTCAGAAGGAGGGATTTCGGGGGAAAACAAAAATTACTGCATGGACACCAAGATGGAAAGAGGGTTCTAACTAGGGTATCCAAGATCATGTAAGTTCTACCACCAAGCTATCACATGCATACAGGAAGTGGCGAAAGTCGCAACTTGATGGGGTCGGACCTAAGGCATAAATAATGTTGACGGTCAAATGCAAAATCAACAAAAGTGACCTACCCCTATATGCTAGTAAAAGGATCATACCTCAGCCCTGGTGTAATAAAAGGTATCCTCTCAAGATAGAAGTAAAAATTGACTCCCAAGTCCTCCTACAAAAGGTAAACTAAAAAGCAGATCATAAAGCTCCAAAAAATCATTTTAACCCAAAAATTAAAAAAGGAATATTCCTCAAGATGTCAAAAAAGGTTATAAAAGGATCTTATACCTCTCTAGTTTATCATTGTGAATTTTGTGAAGAAAGGAGGAGGTATCTTCCAAGGATTTGAGAGCAATATCAAGGAGTATCAAGCGGCCATATTCAAGCAAGTAAGTAGCAAGTCACCTCTCTCTCAGTCATTTCTTCACTTAAATGTCGAGCCACTATGTTTTGAATTCAGGGGTTTAAGTTTATTGAGGAAAATTTCCCTTGGCCACGAGCTTGCTACAAGGATTTTCTGGCCAGAGAGGCCTAGCCGCGAGCATGCTATGAGCTGCCCGAGGCTAGGGCCGTGAGCTTCTTATGTCAAGGGGGGGGAATAAGCAATTTATAAATTATTTTCCTTCAATTTTGTTTTACTATGTTTTTACTGAGTTTTACAGTGACTGATATGCATAATGTGGGTGTAGGAGAAACCATGGCGTACGAATGGAGAGAAAGGAAACATAAGGAGAACGAAATCCAATCCATGGCCCATGGGGGAACCATCAATGCCTTGAGGGACTGCGGTTTACTCAAATTATTCAGAATCCCAAGCATGGCCAATCAAGACCATCTCTTGTCATACATTGTATGGTGGTGGGATGTGGACACTAAAAACTTCACCTACATGGATTACATGTTGCACCTTCCTTCTACCAAGCATGGAAATGACTATGTTTTCTTGGTCGTCAAAAGATTCTCTAAGATGGCCATTTTGGGGGCCTGCAAGAAGAGTATCCCAGCAAAAGTCACTGCCAAACTCTTATTCGAATGAGTATGGGTACACTTTAGGATTCCACATTCCATTATCTTAGATCGAGACAGTCGGTTCCTAAGTGCATTATTCTCAAGCCTCTCATCATTATTGGATACCAAGCTCACTAAGTCCACATCATTTCATCCCCAAACTAATGGCCAAGCATATGTCATCAACAGGATGATCGTGCACATCATGCGCATGTACAACTCTAAGCACACACACACATATGGGATGAAATCCTCCCCTATGTCCAACACGGCTACAACAAGGCTCTCCACAACCCCTTTCATGCGGGACTAGGATTCCAACCACTATTTCCCATTAATGATACCATTTGCAGCTACTATAGAAGATTCAACTCATGTCTAGTATGAAACTAACAGGACTAACAACTTCATGAGTGCATTAAGCGCATATGTTAGCAAATCCATGACATAATGTATAGAGAAAATGAAAATTACAAGCAATTTCATGATCAACATCAGGTGCCACACAAGTTCCAGGTGGGCGACAAATTTTGGTTACATTTGTAGAAGGAGCGCCACGTTGGACCCCACCGCAAGCTTCACCTGCTCTAATATGGGCCTTACACCATCATTAAGGTTGTAGGGGAAATTTATTTTGAGCTTAGAATTCCACCGCTCCTTCGCTTGCACCTAGTATTCAATGTGGACCGGTTGTGGCCATAATTTCCTCCATTGTTGGACACATCCGACATTGCTAAGCAATTGACACCAATAATGGTCAACCCAAGTTGCATTAAACAGGCCCCAAATTATAGGATCATGGACACACAAATCAAGAACACTCGCCAATAGAGGATCCAGCTATATCAAGTTGTCAAAGTAGGCCAACTCCTTCACCAGGGAAAGTGGCTCACTAGGGACTAGGTTCAACAGAAATTTCCTCACCTCATGGAGGATCTGAACGCAGTGGGGACCATTGATTCCTAAGTGGGTAGGACTAATCCATGTGGATAGTAGTGGCCACCCACCTATTCCACCTATACCTCTAGTCGGTTTCATCAGTTTCCTAGATTACAACATCATTTACTATTTTTAGCAGTTTATCGGGTCATGAACTTTCAGAGTTGTTTTGACCTCCTAAATGATGTTTTTTTTTACATCTGTTGGAGGAAAATATCTTATGGACCAACCACAAAACCTGTAGTACTCAGATATGTCTTTCTAACAAGGTATCATATGCGCAAAATGGATATCATATGGCCAAGTTACGACCGCGGGAAGGGTGTTGCCCAACTAACCCTAACGGGACCCACAAATTGTTGGCATTCCATCTCTTAGGGTTAGGTTTTTGGTTTTTTAGGGTTTCCCTTTGTTTTTCAATAACAAAAAGGCCCCTTAGCCTCATTGTAACACAGTTCAAAGGCATGTAGCCGCCACATCTCTTCTTAGAGATAAGCTACCATCGCCCGAGCTAGTTTATTTCCATTTTGTATGTAAGCATATTTCAGTTCTATGATGTTAATGAAATGAAGTATTTTTTTTGTTGCATATCTATGTTTATGATAATGTTTACAGTGGTGTTTTTTTATGTTCCCGCATAACTCTGTATCATTGGTATCACAGTGGTGTACTCTTTCTCAGTTTTTCTTTGCATGTCCCCAACGAGGTCCGGTTATAAAGCGTTATCGCTCAAACTGGTTGAACCTTTGCAAGACCAGCCTCACAAACCCCGATCGCCTTCCATGGTGGAAGAAAATAAAGATGAGGGAGTAGGATATCCTTTCAAATATTTCTTGAAGAAACCCTTGAGTGACAAATGAAAGTGATGATGGACAACTTTTCCCATATCCTTCGGTAGCTACCTACAAGCGATGCATCTTCATCTAACAGCCACTCTGGAGGCTCCAATCCCTTTAAGGTACAAGACAACTTTGACAATCCCATATTTAAAAGCCATATAGATGTAGAAATCATAGATAGATGGTTAAATCTATTGAAAGGATATTTTTCGGTTCATGCTTTTTCCAATCGGGAAAAGATTACTTTTTCACTCCTGAAAGTCACCCACCATGTCAAGGATTGGTGGGAAACCTACTGTGAACAGAAGGAAAAGAGAGAACCCTCATTTTTTTTCAGCTTCACACACCTGGAATTCTTCCGAGACACAATCAAGGAACAATATTACCTTGTCGGGATCTATGAATAAATATACATAAAGTGGACCATGATGCAGCAGGGAAGGGACCAAGACATGTCGGAGTTCACAAATATTTTTCATACCCTTCGCACAAATTTGGGAATCAAGGATTCTAAGCAGCATTTTGTACTCAATGATTGTCTACATAAGTACATCTAGGATGAGATTTAGTTCCTATAAATCTCCTCGACTGGCGCCGCCTATCATTATGCTGTCAAAATCAAGGATAAAATTAAACAGAAGAAGTGAGAATTTGGATTTGTGAATCCAAAGCAAGGGAAAGGAGCACCCAAACCACAGAACAAAGGAAAAAGCTAAGTCAAGGTGACCCATTACAACCCGCCGAAGCCGCAAGAAAAGGAAAACACCACAAAGACAAAGAAGGACACAGGAAAATGGTGTGAGTTCCATAAGATCCCCACTCACAACACAATTGAGTCTCGAGCCCAACAGTCACTAGTGGCTGAGTTGAAGGATTTTGAATCATATGCATGCTCCAACTTTGATTCAGAACCTAACAACGGTGATTAAAAAATGAAGCATATTATTGATGCAGAGCCCAGTTCCACCATTACCTCATCCAAGATATAGAAGATTGAGCTCAAAGATCCAGAGGAGGGGGAGTGTCTCTGCCACTCACAGATGTGGGTGAATGGTTCTTTGCCACAGTTCATTGTCAATAGTGGGAGCCAAAAGAACCTCATTTCAGCAGATGTTGTGAAGAATTTGGGCCTACCGACCATAACACACTCACAATTGTACACCATCGGGTGGCTTCACCAAGGACGAGATCTCTGCATCAGCCAACAATGTCACCTTCCCTACAACATCGATCCCTTCATAAATGAGGTATTTTATGATGTTGCTCCTCTTGAAGTTTGTGATGTATTATTAGGCCAACCATACTTGTGGAAGCGTCATGTTTTGTATGAGGCCAGGCCTCACACTATTATTATTACTTTGGGAAATAAGTTATATAGTATATTGGAGGTAGCACTGCCTACTTCCATCTCTCTAATTTCTGCGAAGAAATGTAGTAAGATCATTTCCCATAACAGGAAATTTTTCTTCCTTGTGATTCACCCTTAGGGCAAGAAGAAGATTTTGGCCACATCCATGACCTCCAAACATAGCTCCTCCGCATGGTAGCAGCAAATGGACAAGGTCATGGAGGAGTACAGGGACATATTCACCTCACCCACCCCTAGACTGTCAGGTCAAGTACTCCATCGATCTGACCCCCAGTGCACCGATACCCAATGTATTGATCTATCGATGCTCTATTCTCAAGAATGATGAAATCAAGAGGCAGACTCATGAGTTGTTGTAGAAAGGGCACATGAGAACAAATTCATCACCCTATGGGAACCTAATCTTGTTGGTACAAATGAAGGATAGGACCTGGAGATTCTGTATTGACTATAGGGCATTGAATAAGAACATTTTCTAGAATAGGTATCCAATCCCATAGATTGATGACCTTATGGACTAGCTCAAGGGGGCCAAATATTTCAGGAAGATTGACTTGAAGTCTAGTTATCAATAGGTACCAATCAAACCCTCCGATATGTGGAATTTTTCCTTCAAATCCAAGGAGGGCCTTTTGGAATTTTTGGTCATGCCTTTTAGGTTGACAAATTCTCCCGCAACCTTCATGAGGTTGATGGAAGACATCTTGCAGCCATTCACCAACTCATTCATGGTAGTGTTTTGGGAAACTTCCTAATCTTCATCCAGAGTTGGGAAGAGCACCTTCACTATATTTGATAGGTCTGCCAAACCCTACGTCAACACAAATTGTGTGCCAATTTTGAGAAATGCACTTTTGGTGTGACCCAGGTTCAATATCTAGGGTACATCATTAATGAAAGGGATGTGCATGTGGACCCATCCAAGATACAAGTTATTCAGGATTGGCTAACCCCAACCACTCTAATAGAGCTTCACAACTTTTTGGGTCTTTCCAATTTCTACTACAGGTTCGTGTTGGGTTTCTCTCATGTCACTTGGACATTGAGTCAAGTCACCAAGGGCTAAGTGAAAGAAAATTTATTTTGGTTTGAATCCCAATAGAAATAATTTTCTGAGTTGAAGCATCGCCTCTGCTTTGCACCCGTGCTCACATTTCCAGACATACAACAACCATTTGAGATTGAGACAGATGCCTCTGACTATGCTATTGGTGCATTTATTACTTAGTGGGAGCATCCGGTGGCATATCACCATGAGACACTTTCAGACACAGTATGAAAGTATCCCACCTATGACAAAGAGATGTATTCCATTATGCAATCCTGCTGAAAATGGAAACATAACATTCTAGGGAAGGAAATGGTCATCCAAACTTATCAATATGTGAAAGCTTGAGAGTTTATGCTGAAATTTGCAAGTGAAAAGATTAGGGTTTTTAAACACTTATGCCAATTTAATTAATAGATTAACATGCTTTAAAACTTATTTTTCCATAAAATAAAGAAGGACATCAATACCATAACAATATACACAAAGAAACAAATGATGAAGGAGTTCACCCCTCCTGGGCTACATCTCCTCGTCCAGATTCCAATGGTTGGGCCTCTTTCATTATGCTCAAAAAATTGTGTTTACATCAAGTTATAGTGCTCAGAATGCCAAAAACAGTGTCTCCAATGGCTCTAGAACAGTGAAAAACCCCTATTTGGGCTCTTTCGGATCTCAACAAGGTAAAAAATTGACTAATTTATGCTCCAATGAAGTTTGATGCTAAATGTCCTACAATTTCCACCCCTCTGCTATATGCCATACATTTTCCACCTTTTGTGGCCACGTGGAGCGAAAAATTCGCCTTGTGCCAACGAGATTCTCATCGCACTGGGTGCAAATTTTCGCTCACTTAATCTACCTCGGTTGGCCTATATCTAGCTAAAATGGCACCAAGTGGAAAAATATCCATCATTGATCTTGAGAGTCGATATCGTTTCTCGTCGGTTTGTTTAATCTGACAAAGGTTGAATTTGGGTTTCAGTGCTAGGTTTTTCCATGGGTTGGGGTTAGCAGGAACCCTGCTAATGCAAGTTTCGCTCCCCATCGATGACATAACTATGGCATAAAACATAACCTTTGACATGTGTTAGGGCTTGACCTTAACTGTGACCACCAAGCCATATTTGTTGGTGCTCCAAACCATTCTCCGTTCTAGGATCTCGATGGTGATATAAATTATTGTGTGTGCTCGCGGCCGAGCTAACCACCAGTGTTCACATCCCACTCCAGACTTGGCATATTAATATAACATATGGTTTTTGGTGTTTGATATGGTATGGTCCGTTAGTCTTAAACTTTGGTTCAACCATATAATATATGGTTTGAATCATATGCGGTGTTAGGACTATGGTATATGGCACATAACATTAATTTTGGTGGTTCGATATATGTTGGGTTCGGGGTTAGCCCCTGACCTTAGTTTGAGGACCAAGGTCGGGGGTTAACTTGGGTCCCCACCTCTGACCTGCCAATAAACAAAGTTTAAATAAAACTTGCATACCATATATAATAAGAATCATTAACAGTCTAGTGGTTAGGTATGTGGTTGTTTGGTGGGAAGTCATGAGTTTAACTCCCCAGGGGTTGTTTGACCTCCATAAAAAATTTTGGTTGGCCATGAGGAGGCCACGTGGTGGCCACTGATTGGCCCACATGGCTCTCCCTCATTGGGTCACCAAACCAAACTAACAACCAATGACAATTAACCATGCCACAACCAATCAAACAACACCAAATCCTGACCAATCACACAATGCCAAGTTTCAACCATTAATTGGTCAATGGAGGACCAGTCAACCTGCCAATTCATGGCCTAATATGCGTATGGATTGTTGACTGGGCATCCCTAAAACCTAAATTTCAATTTTTAGTTGTTTCTCAAAAAATATAGAACATGATATCGGGAGAATCCGATGTCGGATTTGAGTGAAATGAGTTGCGTTGGATTCAAGTCAATGAGATCTACACTTTCACATTGGTTTTGAGACAATCCAAGCACTTTGAATTTTGAGTATTTTATTGATCCATGAGATCATTCCTGCCCACTGGAAGCTTTTAGACCTCCAAAAGATCTTTATAAATCAAAAAATAGGTGAGGGTAGAACCCCGTCACCCTTCCAATCTCAATCCACAGAACTTTTCTTGAATTTGACACTTTGATCTTTTCACGAAAATACATAATTTTCCCTCATTTTGGGGTCCTTGTCCTGCTATCATAAATGACATGTTGTTGAAATTTCCCTAAATATGAAGAGCAACAAATTTCCCTTTAAGGAATAAACACATTCCCTCCTTGTTCTTCAATCAAAGGAAACTAAAAAAATATCAAATTCTTCTCACCTTGTACACTGTTGTCATGACAATGCTTACCATGTCTAACCTTGTGCTTGGCTCGAATCCTGACCAAATGTGATCACCATCGCCATGCACCATCCCTTTTCAAAGCCAACACATTATGAAACCCACAATAAGAAGTTTGGAACCAATGTACTCTTTGTCAAATTTCTTTTGCATTTTCTCATTGACCTTTGCATTCTCTAACACTAGCATTGTGTTCACACCAATGTTCAACAATGATGCATGATGTTGCAAATTCACTTCATATTGTTTACCTATTTTAGGAGAAAACATGTTAGACTCTTGAAACATATTATCACTTTCATTAGCAACCTCCATGAAATCATATTTCACATTTGAATCATATCCTTGAAAGGCCTCATTTGCAACATCTTTATGCTTGAACATTAACAATGCAAAATTCTAACTATCATAACAATTCTCTTCATTTGTCCATCATTCATAAGAGACAAACTCATTTTCTTACTATGCCCTCTAACAATGTACTCCATCCCATTCTTGAACAAGTGATACTTATTATCATGTTGATGAAATATTTCTCTCCTATCATAAAGATATGGACTTCCCAAAACTATACCACATATATCAAGCGGAACTATATCAAGTTAAACTTCATCAAGAAAGTTTGCAGTGATTGCAAATCTAAGGATACACTTCTTTGTCACCTGCGATTTTTCATTCTCACATACCCAACCTAAATGATATGGTTTAGGATGTGGAATGGTCTCTAAATTTAACTTATTGACAATGTCTTCAGACATAAGATTTTCTTGTGATATTGGGAAAATAATGTTTTTATCATCCTCATTAGCCTTAGAATCAGCCACAAACATGACTTCAAGCTCAAGAAGCTTTGTCCAAGAAAATACCTCATCTTCAGGATGTAAATCATGAGGTAAATCATTCTAATTTGTCTTCAGTTTCCTCTATTGAAAAGCTGTGTTGGTTCTTTTAAAAGTCATACAAGATGTATTGGGTCCAAATTGATGTTGAAAATGGGCTATCAAGAAGGAAAAGGTTTGGGAAAGCATGCACAAGGCATTGTTGAGCCTATTTGTGTTGCGGAGCGTCCCAAGAATATTGGTCTTGGCTATGAGCAGCTTAATGGTGAAGCTTTGAGCACATGCATTCAAGAATGTGATGCAAATTTGAAGAGAACGTTTCTCCCAAGTTCTCAATTACATCAATGTCATGATGGAAATCTTCCTTACCATTTTTTTAAGCATTTGTTGCAGCAAGAAGATGGTAGACATGCAGCTTATGGCAAGCATGCAATTTTAGGCAGTTTTCAAGACAAGAACGATGATGTTAGTCTACAATTGAAAGCTGGAGCCTCTACTAGTTCATCTCCTCATGGAGGCAAAAAGGATGAACATGCAAAGCAGCATAAGAGGTATAAATCTTATCATGAACAATTTGATTGTGTTTCTGCAAGGCATGATAATTTTACATGTTTTAATGGAAGAAATAATTCTTGTACATTTTGTGGCCGATTTAACCATCATGTTTCGAGATGCTGGATGAGGAAGAAGGCACACAAGAAGCAGATGAAGCAAAGACTACATTCAAAGAAGGTGCATATGATTTGCACTTTTTGCCAAAAGAAGGGACATGTTGTCTCTCATTGTTGGACTTTGCATCCAACTCGTCGTTCCACGCACATGCAGCAAGAGGACAAAAATATTGGCGAAGGTGGAATCATGGATTCCATTATTAATGTGGAAAGGGAAGTTTCACATGAGGAAAATTTGTAGCAGCAAAAGTCACCATGGAAGTGGCTTGGTGAGAAGTGGATGGACTTCTTGACACAGTAAGACATACTCCTTTTGTAGATATGCAAATTTCGGATGTATGCATGTATTTTATTCTGTAATATCTTGTTTGTTTTGAGCCACCTTAGATAATTGATCAAGGAAGAATTGTACAGTTTCATTCTGTAAATTTCTCGCCAGAAATTTCTGTGCGAGTTCAAGAAGGTCAGTTGTGGACAGTTGTGGACAAGCGCATTCAGGAAGGGAAATGTCGATTTCTTTTCATTTGTGGTTCAATTTCATTTTCTTTTCAAGGAAAAATTTTTGAAGGGCTGAAGCGAAGAGGATTTTTATTCTCTCATTTTCTGTACTACAGTTCAGTTCTTCATTTCAGTAAGCTTTTGGGGTCCAAAAGCTTCCCATTTGGGAGGTGTGATCAGGTGATCAAGTCCTTAATGGAAAAATGCTCAAAAAATTAGTTGCTCAGAATTGGTCCAAACCAGAACGACAAGAAAGAGCTCGAAAAAAAGATCTTGTAGCCGTGAACGGCACTAAAAACCAACGCTGTATCAAAAAGTTATTCAGCTTTGAAGTTTTCCAATTTCAGTTTAAAAAAGGCCAGTTTGACTTTATAAAAAAAAAAAAAATTTAAAAATATATATTTCACAGAATATTCCACGAAATATTCCAGTGGCTGCCAATCATAGGGCGCCATGTGGCCACATGGCCCCAAGGGTCGAATGAAATTGGTGTTACAAAATTTTGTTGTCGTGGGCAGGAGTCAACCCTGGGTCAGGGCGGTAACAACCGAGCGGCCCAACCGTTGGGCCACGGGTAGTGCTTATTAAAACATGGTCTCGAGATTGTATTTAAAGTTTGAAATTTGTTTGGGCGGGGCCCGAAAGGGGGCTAGCCCCCTCTGCATGCAACCCAGGCCCGGGAACCAAAGTTCTAATCATTGGCACGTTTAACTCTGGATAAGGCTCAGTCACATAGGACCAGCGGAAGGTGCGGAGGCACGTATCATATATGGTTTAAACATTAATAAACGTCGCATATAACTCAAGTTTCACAACCTCTTCTCCGACGGGCGCAGTCACATGACCCGTGGCCTTATCCATTAGCCCCAGAGACTGGCGGTATTATGGCGGAGTGCCAAAAATTTAGCGTCGACCCCTAATTTTTCGGGGTTAACTAGAGTTCTCCACATTTGGTGGAGCTTTCCTAACCTTAACTGGGAAAAATCAGTTTCAGTCATAACTTTGGCTAGGGAAGTCCTTTTCGAACGAATTTTTTTTTGTTTTGGGGGTATTGGAACATTTTGAAGTTGTTGGAACAGGTTACAGAGCCATCAGGGCACTCTATCAGAGGTTTTATCAGCGGATTTTCTTGAGGAGTCACTAGGGCTATGGGAATGATCAACTGTATTGGGCTATGTTCATCTATTTGAGGTGAATGAATAGTCAATTTTTACTGTTTCTAGCACTCTGATTCTGATTATGCAGCTATTTTAGCCTTTTGAGGCTTTCTTCATGGTGTAAAACTTATTTTGAGCATTAATAGAGAAGGGAAAAGCCCATTGGGAGGCTTTTGGACCTAGCAGATGTAGCCCAAGAGAGGGGTGAACTGCTTTATCAGATGCTTGTTATTATGTTGTGAATTCTTGCTGCTTATTTCCAGAGTTTAATACCTTAAATAGTAAATTGAAATAAGTCCTCTTAACACAAAAAGACTTATTCAGTTATCAAAACATATTTGTTCCATTCCAAAACACATTTGTTCCATTGCAAAACACCTTAACATACTTGCACACTCATAATATTGGTTATTGAATACTTTTCAATCAGAAAACAAATACTTTCATTAACAGATCGCTTTAGTGTTTACTTCATATTTCTTTAGGCAGGGCCTGTAAGTGGGACAGAAGCTTCTGGTTTCATCCTTTCTTTGAAAGGTGAAATAACCAGTAAAAGCCCCTACAATCTCTCTCTATATAAGAAATATTTTTTTCACACATTTCAGATCAGATTGGTGTCAGAGTTGTTTGCACATTTAGAATTATTGGAAATAGATACCTTGCACCCTTATTTCAAGTACAATCCATTTTCAGATCAGTACTCCATCCCATTCTTGAACAAGTGATACGTATTATCATGTTGATGAAATATTTCTCTCCTATCATAAAGATATGGGCTTCCCAAAACTATACCACATATATCAAGCGGAACTATATCAAGTTCAACTTCATCAAGAAATTTTGTAGTGATTGCAAATCTAAGGATACACTTCCTTGTCACCTGCGATTTTTCATTCTCACATACCCAACCTAAATGACATGGTTTAGGATGTGGAATGGTCTCTAAATTTAACTTCTTGACAATGTCTTCAGAGATAATATTTTCTTGTGAACCACTATCAGACAATGGCAATCTTGGTATGCTTTGAAATAAATCTAATATGGAAAATCTTGATTCTTGTTTTTACATATTCAGTATCATTGAGACAACTTGAAGAAATATTACTTTACATGTCCTTACCTTTCAAACCCATTTTTTTTTATCTTTGTTTCATCTCTGGAATCATAACCTAAGTTATGTTGTGTAGTTGTCGTTGTCTTCTCCTTCTCCTTGTTTTTAAACTTTTTGGATGTCATCTTTGGATGAAATTTACAGCAATGATCTTCATCATGTCCATCCTTGGAATAATTTTTTCATGTGATTTTTTCTTTCTCGATCTTGATGGAAGCATTATTATTTCATTTTCCCTTAAACTTACCCTTTTTTTTTCTCCAGACTCAAAGGTGTTCTCGCTTGTTTCATCTGAAACATGTTTCCCTCTTGCCTCTATATGTGTGGCCTGTACAAAAACTTCATCTAAACTTGTAGGGTTAAACATGAGAATTGTATGTCTCAAATAGCTATGAAAACCTCCAATGTATTTAACCAAAGTATCTTGAGATGACAAATCTACATCCAATATCAATGCCTGTCTTCTAAACTCTCGGGTATAACTTTGCACACTTTATCCCTTTCCTTGCCTAAATTTTTTCCAGTCCATTATAGATTTTTTCATGTATGATAATGGATAAAATTTTATTCTCAATGCAAAAACAAAATCATTCCAAGAGAATAATACCTTACAATGTTTCTTCATGTCTTCTTGAGTTTTGGCTTCCCACCAAATAAGTGTTGCACTCTCCAACCTTAATGAAGCAAACTAAATCTCGATATCATCACCCTTGATCCTTTGTATCCTGCAATACACTTCAAGCTTACAAACCCAATTATCTAATCTCTCAGCATTTACCTCTCCATCATACATAGGAAAATCAAACTTTGTGTCAAGATTTAAAAATGGATTTTTACCATGTCCCTTTGGAGAATGTTGAGGTGTTTGTGAAGGGGTTGTTGTGGAAGATGTTGATGGTGAAGATGATGGTGAGGATGGAGGTGAAGAGAATGGTGGTGTCAAAGGTGGTTTGTCACCATTCCCTCCATTCCCATTTTGATTCTTTTCTCCATCTCCTCCATCTCCTCTTGAACACTTGTCTCCCTTTTGAGGATTGGAGATCTCACCTTGAAACCTTGTGTTTCTCTCTTCATAGAGAAATTTCACCATTTGTGTCATGTCAAAGAATTCTTTCCTGAAATCATTTCATCCTCTGATATAGTTTCAGGCTCTCCTTCATGTTTCATGATTGTTGAATATTCAGGTGCAACTTGAGGTGAAATTTGTGGTGGAGATTGTGGCAAAGGTGCTCTCCTTGTCCTTGACCTAACTTGAGGACTTGCAACCACAAGCCTTCCTTCTCCTCTCTTGAGCTTCAACCTTGTAAGCATCAGAAACACTAGAAAAAAAATCAAAACCTCAAATCAACAAAGAACCAAATATTTGATACCAAATTTCTCTATATGTGAAAGCTTGAGAGTTTATGGTGAAATTTTCAAGTGAAAATATTAGGGTTTTTAAACACTTATGTCACTTTCATTAACACATTAACATGCTTTAAAACTCAATTTTGTAGAGAATAAAGAAGACATCGATACCATAACAATCTACACAAAATAACAAATGATAAAGGAGTTCACCGCTCTTGGGATACATCTCCTGGTCCATATTCCAATGGTTGGGCCTCTTTCATTATGCTTTAAAAAGTGTGTTTAATTCAAGTTACAATGCTCAGAATGCTAAAAAAATGTCTCCAATAGCTCTAGAATAGTCAAAAACCCCTGGTTGGGCTCTTTATTCTCTCAAAAAGGTCAAAAATTGACTGAGTTGTGTTCCAATGAAGTTTTTTTTTCTGACTGTCCTATAATTAACACTCATATGTTATCGGTCCTACAATTTCCGCCTTTTGCGGCCACCTGGAGAGACAAATTTGCTCCACGCTGGAGAGATTCCCATCGCACTGGGTCCAAATTGTCACTCAGCTAATCTGCCTCGGTCAGCCTATATCCATATAAAAAGGTGCCAAGTGGCAAAATATTCGTTGTTGATCTTAGGAGTCGGTACAGTTTCTCGTCGGTTTGTTTGACCTGACCAAGGTTGAATCTACATTTCCGTGTTGGGTTCCACTGTGGGTTGAAGTTAGCGGGAACCCTGCCAATGCAAGTTCTGCTCCCCGCTAGTGGTATAACTGTGGCATAAAACATAATCGTTGACATGTGCTAGGCCTCAGCCTTAACCGTGACCATGAAGCAATAATCGTTGGCACTCCAAACCATTCTCCACTCCGGGATCTCGATGGTGACATAAACTGTTACATGTGCTCGCTACCGAGATAATTGCTAGTTCCAACCCTAACTGACAACTTTCACCTCCCACTCAAGACTTGGCATATTAATATAACATATGGTTTTTGGTGTTTTATATGGTATGCTCTACCGATCTAAACTTTGGTTTAACCATATTATATGGTTTGAATCATATGCGGTGTTTGGATTATGGTATATGGCACATAACATAAATTTTGGTGGTTCGATATATGTTGGGGTTGGGGTTATCCCTTGACCTTGGTTGGTGGACTGGATTCGAGGTTTAACCCCGGTCCCCACCTCCGACCTGCCAATAAACAAAGTTTAAAAACAACTCGCATACCATATATAATAAGAATCATCATAGATCTAGTGGTTAGGTCTATGGTTGTTTGGCAGGAAGTCACAATTTTGACTCCCTGGGGGTTTTTTGACCTCCATACAAAATTTTGGTTGGCCATGAGGAGGCCATGTGGCAACCACTAGTTATCCCACGTGGCTCTCCCTTATTGGGCCACCACACCAAACTAACAACCGATGGAAATTAACCATGCCACAATCAATAAAACAACACCAAATGCCAACCAATCACATAGTGCCAAGTGTCGACCATTCATTGGTCATTGGAGGACCATTCAATCGTCCAAGTCATGGCTCAGTCAACCTACGAACTACTAACTGGGCATCCCTGCAGCACAAATTTCATTTTTTTTAGTTATTTCCCAAAACGAATAATACGCGATATTGGAATCATCCGATGTCGGATTTGAGTGAAACAAGTTGCGTTGTATTTCAAGTGATGAGATCAACGCTTTGGCATTGGTTTCGATTGAATCTGAGCACTTTGAATTTTGAGCATTTTCTTGATCCACCGGATCACAAACAGACCACCGACCACTGCATTTCATACAGACATAAGGAATGTTGCAGAACGATCGCCATCATAAATGGTCCACATACCTGAAAAATTTCCATTTGAACATTAAGTACAAGAAGAGAAGCACCAATAATGTCACAGACTACCTTAGATGACTGTCGGTCATGGCACCGAGCACTATGCTCGACTCTTATGGATACAAGACTTTGGAATGGCCACATCTTTACAATAGTGATTAATAATTCGGCACCACATACCAGATTCCCCTACAAGGTAAGCAGGTTCCATAATTTCACCTCCAGGACACATTATTATGCCACCTAGGACACCTTTGTGCACCTTCAAGTGAGCGTGCCAGGATGATTAGGGAGGTGCACTAAAGTCGAGTCGCTGGACATTTTGGGGTAGAAAAGATAGTGGCAGTATTACAGAAGTATTTTTATTGTAAAAACCATCGATAAGATGTTGGGAAGTACATCATATCCTACACTGCATGTGTCATTGCCAACCCTACAATCAAGAAGCAAGGCATGTATGCTCCTTTGCCTACTCCTATCCGACCCTGGGAATCCATCTCCATGGATTGCATGTCGAGCCTTCCTTCTATGAAGCATGGCAATGATTGTGTTTTCATGGTCATTGACAGATTCTCTAATAAAGCCATTCTGGTAGCATGCAAGAAGAGTCTCTCAGTAGAAGCCACTGTCAAAATCTTCTTTAACGAGTATGGGTACACTTTGGGATCCCATAATCCATTATCTCATATCGGGACAGTTGGTTCCTAAGTGCATTTTGGTCAAGCCTCTATTCATTGTTGGATACCTAGCTCACTAAGTCCATGGCCTATCACCTCCAAATTGATGGCCAAACATAGGTCGTCAACATGATGATCATGCACATCCTACGCATATACAACTCAAATCACCCACACACATGGGATGAGATTCTCCCCTATGTAAAAAAAATCTACAATAGGTCTCTCCACATCTTAACTGACCACATCCCCTTTTAGGTGGGATTGGTATTCCAACCACTATGTCCCATTGATGTTTCCATACCATTTGCAGCTACTCAGGAAGATTCATCTCATGTCTAGTTTGAAGCTAACAGGACTAATAGATTCATTGATCGCATTCAAAACATATGCCAGTAGGTCCATAACATATTGGATAGAGAAAATTCAAAGTACAAGAAATGTCATGATCAACATCGGGTGCCACACAAGTTCCAGGTGGGCAACAAAGCTTGGTTACATTTGCAGAAGGAGTGCCTCGTTGTGCCCCACCACAAGATTTTCCTGCTCTAATATGGGCCTTACACTATCACTAAAGTTGTAGGGGACTATGCTTTTCCACTCAACCTTCCACTGTTCCTTAGCTTGCACTGAGTATTCAATGTGTACCGGTTGCGGCCATACTTTCCCCCATTGTTGGACACATCCGACGTTGTTGAGCAGTTGACACCAACAAAGCTCAACACAAGTTGTATCCAATAGGCCAAAACTGATATGATCATGGATACACTGATAAAAAACACTCGCCAATAGAGGATCCAACTATATCAAGTTGTCAAAGCGGGTCAACTCTTTCACTAGGGAAAGTGGCTCACAAGGTTCTAGGTTCAACAAAAATTTCCTCACCTCATGGAGGCTTTGCACGCAATGGGTACCATTGATTCCTATGGGGGGAGGATTGATCCAGGTGGATATTGGTGGCCACACACCTATTCCACCTAGACCTCTAGTCGGTTTCATTAGTTTCCTTGATTATAGCCGCATTTACTATTTTTAGAATTTTTTCGGGTATTGAACTTCCAGAATTGTTTTGACCCTCTAAACGATGTTTTTTAAGGTCTGTTGTAGGCCCATAGCATATGGGCCTATTGAAAATCTTGTATTACTAAGAGAGATATTTCTAACGAGGCATCGTGCGCGCCAAACGATATCATATGACCATGTTACAACCCTAGGAAGTTGGTTGCTTAACTAACCCCAACAGGGCCCACAAACTCTTGGCATTCCATCTCCTAGTGTTAGGTTTTTGGTTATTTAGGATTTCCATTTATTTTTCAACAATAAAAAGTCCCCTAAGCATCATTATAACACAGTTTAGAGGCATGTAGCTGCCACACCTCTTTTAAGAGATAAGCTACCATCGCCTAAGATAGTTTATTTCCATTTTGTATGTAAGCATATTTCAGTTCTTTGATGTTAATGAAATGAAGTTTTATTTTTGTTGCATCTCTATGTTTATGTTTATATCTATGTTCTGTTGCATTCCTGCATAAGTTCAGATCAGAATACCCTCACTAAGTTATTTGAAAATGGTAGTGATGCTAGGAAATTGGCATTGATGGACAAGCTTAGAAACATCTGCATGTATAAAAATGAATCCATTCCACATTACCTCTCCAGATTCACTCAATGTCGAGGTGAGCTTGGAGGAGTTGGAGAAAATATAACATCTTCAGAGCTAATAAGCCTAACTCTCCTAGGCCTTCCAAAATCCTAACACAACTACTAGGATTTTGTTAATGGAAGGGACAAATTGTGAAATTATGAGAGACTTTGGTCTGACTTGGTTTAGGAAGAAATTTGAAGGAACACCATATATGGAGTAACATCCAAAGTTGAATAGGAATAGGACTTTTCTCTAGTTGGGAAAGGAAATAATTCCAAGGGAAATCAGACCCAAGATGAGCTAGAGTCCATGCAGAACAATGGAAAGAAGAAGGACTTAAGAAAAAACAAATGTTTTCACTGCCATGAATATGGACACTACACAACCTAGTGTCCACACAAGAAATCCAACAAGGATCCTACAACATGATTAGGAGTAGATGTGCTGACATCTCAATTCGAGTTATATTTCACCCTCTTTGCTTGCATGGCAAGCACAGTAAGAGGGAGTGATTGGTACCTAGATTTTTGTGCCTCATACCATATGACAAGAAACATATAATTATTTAGTAGCCTAGAGGAGAAGGATCTGTAGATGCAAATAGAACTTGGAGATGATGGGAGGCACAATACTCAAGGAATTGATACTTTCACCTTTAAGAGGGAGTCAGGATCCCATCTTCATCTGAAAAATGTCATGTATGTACCTAGGCTAAAGAAGAATTTGAATTATGTACTTGTATTGGAGGATAGAGGCTATGATGTTGTATTCAGTAAGGGTAAATCCTTCCTGAAGCACGTGGATACTGAGAAAGTGAAACAAATTGGAGTTAGAATGAAAAGTATCTACAAGCTAGAGGTAGACTTCACCATGCATGCAATAATACCTCTAAGAGTGAGGTGGGACAATGTAGAGCCTTAGTCCCAAAATTGAAAAATAGAGTAGGATCCATAGAAGAGCAGTAATAATTGCAGTACACTTTCCTCATGCATCATTACCTTGCTACAAGGGCCCACAATATTCCGTAGTAGAAGGATTAGTCAGTTGGTGCAGTCAGATGTTGAGGAGCATAAAGCAGTTCTGATAGTAGTTCACAAGGCATAATCAAGAATCAACAACATTGTAGTTTTCCTAGTAGATAATTGCAGAGACACAGGTGATTGATTATTTTGGATGCTTCTCAATTGCAGTTGTTACAGTAGCAACAAAAACGGTGAGAGGTAGTGCTACAACACATTCCACAGGAGCTGGATTGGGGTTGTGCAGATCCCTTTTCTTACTAAGAGGGAGTGTTAGAAATGTAGCATGAAAAGGCTCAATTTTGACTTGTTCCTTAGTCAAATTGAGTAATTCGATTTTCCACATCAGTAGAATGACTTGGATTGCAATTAGCTGGAGTGACATGGCCTTATCTCTTAGTTAAATCAATAAATTTGAGTTTGTAGGCTAGAAGAAGAGTTGTGCATGGGTTGATTGCTAAAATCTAGAAATCTACTTGATTTATATTTAGTTGAACTCATTTAATTGAGCTCTAGTAATTAGTTGAGTCAGTTGAAGGTCAATTGAGTAGTAGAATTGTTGTTAACTGAGTGATCTCTCAATTAAACTAGTCAATCAGCTAAAAATATGCACAATCATGCTTGGAATTTGAATTGCATAATTGAGGTGGAGGAAAACGCATGTCTGTATATATATTTGTATATTGTTGAGTGTACAATGCTTTTGCACTGAGCAGGTGATCAATTCCTCAAGCTATTGTGCAAGGAAATAGGGAATTTCTCCTATTTTTTAGGGGCTAATTCCTCCAGGATTGCACAAGGAAATAGGAGGTAGGTTAAGGTTTGAATTGGCTAAGTGTTGGATATAGCAAGTTAGGAAGTAGGAGAACAAGATTGTAGTTCAGGGTGTGCTTCAGAGTTGAAGCAAGACATTGTAATTATTTATCTTTTCATCTGAATTAATGCAAAGTAGCAGAGGGGGTTTTCTGAGCTGAGTTTCCCTGTAAATCATTATGTTATTTTGGTTTTGACAGTTGCATGTCATTGCATCTGTTTCTGCATTTTGATTTTCATTTCACAAAATAGTAGAGAAAATTTGTAATGGTTGTCATTTCGAATTCATGAGTAGTAGCAAATTTCTATTAATTTCTACATATAGAACAAGATTCTTAATCATGGAGATTTATTTTTATTAGTCCCTACCAATCGATTTGCTTTTAACTACTCATTAGTTGAACTTTGACCAATATATTCTCTAATGTTTAACTTTATAGAATATATAGTTATTTTTTAACATTGTTAAAAAAAACCAATAACTACCTAAATTATAATTTTATTAAAAGTATTATCATTTAATTATAAAATTAATTGATAAATAATTTGAACATAGATATATTTAGAAAAACATAGAACAATATTCGTAATCATGAATATTTATCTTTATTAGTTTATCCCAAGGCAGGACTTTAGCAATCAATTTGGTTTTGAATACTCATTAGTTGAGCTTTGACCAATATATTCTCTAATGTTTAACTTTATGAAGTATATATTTATTTTTTAACATTATTAAAAAATAATAATTTGTAATCGTCCCATTGTTTCGTATTTTGATGGTCTTATCTCCACCTTCACAACATATGCAATGGAGCATAATGAAATAATCGTTGTTTTAGCCAAATTTTATGCCACAACCTAGGTTTGTGCAATTGAATTTTCCCAGGGTATGAGAGCTATTGTTTTTAAATTCTCTGTAAGTGGATAGAGACGCGAGAATTGCAACACCAAGGTATCCTTTGCTTATCATTTTTCAAGAATCTTTTTGCAAATTAATATATTTTTGCAAATTTGTGTGGTGGGGATTACACACTTATTTAATGTTAGCTATAACCATGTACACTTAATTGCTACACACAATTTTTTGATAAAAACAAAAAGAATATAATGGTACACATATAGATTTTACTCTCAACTCAAAACTAGGAAAGCCAAAAAGGTTTTTTCAGTATAATATATTTACAATGTTATAATACAATATGTATATCTCTGGCATCTATAAACCCCTAATCCATTAACCCTCGATTAGAATATAACCATAATTCCTTAATTGGAATCACAAAACTATGAGATGAATCACCACGTACCAAAAACCTTGTACCGAAAACCACAAAAAATAGATGCCCTTGCAACTCCCCTAGATAGAGAGGGTTATCGCCTGTCCACCTGGTTATACCTAAAGCATATGAATCGTGCATGAAACTAATCATGCAAATAATATGACACATACCCAACACTTAGTTATAAATATAAAAATTTATTTATGAATTATTAAAATTTATTTAACAATAACATTAACTTTAAATTCCCCGAATGCGGGTGATTGACATGTTCAATTTTAGTGGCCACCTGGTCTCTCCATGCAAAGGCACCTGGCCTCGCCATACGACTGCACCTACCTCCCACGTGAAGGCTTCAAATTCAAAACTCTGGGAAGAACGTTGGCACCTGCACCATTTACTCCTCCGCCTCGACCTTAGCTCCTGCAACTTGCACCTTGGCCATTTATGGTCGATGGCTCAAGCTCTCAATCTCATTTGCATGTCCATCTCTCATTCTCTGCAGACCTTCGTCGCGCCTCTGTCTTCTGCTCTTCAAACCTCTGTCTTGCCTCCGCCCAGTGCGCTGCTCCTCAGCCCCCCTTTGAGCTTTCTTTTCCAGTCCTACAATCCCATCAGCCCGTCGACTCAATGCCGAGAAGACACCGAATGCGATGTTGCCGTAGAGGAGGCAGAGGCTCTCCCTCTCGCCCTCCAGTTTCGGCAATGGTTGCGCGCTCCTTGGCCTTCTCTGTGGTTGTGGAATAACTAGATGTCTTTGACACACATATTCTCTTGGCTCAACTCTCAATTTACCTCTCAAAGAATCAACATTGCCACTCCGACTCTAGTAGCAGAAAGAACCTGCGCAAATCGACTCTATCACACTCCTCCTCCCCTCGGCCAAGAAAATCCATCGGCCTCCCCGTTAAACGCGTAGCAGAAGACTCGGACAGTGGAGGGAGTAGATCTACGAAGGGCACCTAGAAAAAATACACAGAAGTGGACAAGGTGGCTCACTCCACTTCGACTCCAGAGCTAGCACCCCAACTCTCAAATAAGGATGAGGCCTTGTCCAACTACGAATGCTTCATAGTTGAGGAGAATCCTCAATAAGGAGAATCATGATATCCAAAGTCGGCAGCTACAGAGCCTTGGCTCTCCTCGTTCTCAGTTTTTATATGTTATTCTATAGTTTTTTTTCTATCTTTCTATCTTCCAGCAAACTCAGTCACTCGGGTTTATGTTTATGGCTGGTTTCCCCAAGAAGGGCAGCTCATTTTTTAAATGTTGAACTCATTAAGGGTTGGTTTCCCCCTGAAGGGCAACCCATCTTTTAAATTTTTGAACTGTCTTCACCCAACAGGGATTGGCTAATCCAACAACCCATGTTCTGAAGCTTAATTGTATTTTTTGTATACTATAATAGAATTTAGCATTACTTAGAAAAGAAAAGAAAAAAACATTAACTTTAAATTAATGTTAAATAAAATTTTTAACATAATAATTTAATATTTTAATTTGACATCATTTATCTAATTTCCCTACTAATAATCCTTTTACAATGTTAAGCTTGCCTTTGGTTATTTTCATTTAGTCTTAACCTCTCACACATTTGAAAAGTATTTCTTTGAAATTATTGTTTTAATTTGTCAATCTAATTATGATTATTTGTTTTACTTTTATTTTTTTTGGTCGATTTCTTCCATAAATTTTGCATGAAGCAAATAGATATATTTCTATATTCACATAATTAAAACAAATTTAGGTCAATATTCATGATAAATTAAATTTATAGATTAAAAAATACCGAAACAAATATTTTTAACATTAAAATTATTAAAATTTTTAATTATTCACATATATGATTTTAAAAGAGTTCAATGTTGATTTGGCATAACAAACTAACAACTAGTGTATACATGCCCAACATGAAAAATCCAAGCATTGGTAGCTAGTGAGGAGTTGTGCTCGTAAGTGAGTCTAACGCCCTCATTTGGAGGAGATACCAAGGTAGAAGCGTGATTGTGAAGACAGATAAGTGGATTTAATCATTTGGAGGAGATTAAAGTTACCAACTCAACTTACTGGCCCGCATCATTACCACTTAAACATTCACTTAGAAAATAAATAAATAAACTCATGTTCATAAACATTGTTCTTTGGGACAACGACGTAGTCGAAGACTTTATAGAAACAATATGAACTACTTTGAAAATTAGATCGGATCACTAGCGCACCATTGCAATGCAAAACATGTATCAATTAATAAGATACAAATATAGTGTAGATTCATAAAATAGATTGGAGTCGAAGAGATTGGTTTAATTCTGAATTTTGGAGATAGTTGCACATAAAACTTAAAAGTTTCCCAATATAAGTATTGGGATGATGAAAAATGAAATAATATAGAAAAGTTATTATTGTGGATAGCATTTGTATTAAAATATTTGGTGGTATGATTACAATTATTTATATTTTTTTTAGTGATTTCAAATGCTTTGATATTTTAATAAATTCACAATAACTTTTTCTTACTGTTACAAGTTTTCTGGACTATAATTTTACATTATAATCTCTTATATACTCTACAAATCTGTTCCAAAAAGAATACATATTTGCAATACATAAAAATACTTATAATTTAGAAAACCCTAGAAGGCCAAACTTCTGCTCCAGGATCCATATTTCCTTCTTTGTCGCGAGACGAGCCTTCACCAGTTGCAGAGACACCAACTTCATTCGCTTGGATGTTGATTCCTTATTCTGAATTGTCACACTTGAGTCCAATATTGCTTGCAGTCAGAGCGTCCCCACTGACATGCATTTTCAACATAAGCAATTAAGTCTCTAGACTTGTGATTTTTTTTATCCATTCTCAACTACAATTATTCACATTGCTTCTCCAATAGATTGAACCTTGCTTCCTTCTCACTTTCCACAAGCTCCATCCTTTTCATTGAGATTTCCACCATGCTCATTAAAACCTTGAACATGTTTTTAACGAACTGTTCCCAGTGTTCCATCTCGCTCTCGGGAGCATGACCCTCGGAGGTGGCCATATTCAAACTTTCCAGACTCGGACTACGAAACCACTGAACATGTCGTAAAGTAAGAGAAAGAGACAATGAATTTCCAAAGAGCCTGTGAGTATATAACATATGTTCATCATACCTGAAGAGGCAACGCCTGAGGAGAAACATTAATTCTAGATTGTCTCAGATCCGAGGGCTTGCAATTGGAATGAAATATGCCATAAAAATAAAAGTAGGACCAATAGAGCATAATAGAGCATTAAATACTGACGCTGTGGAGAATTAAGATCAGATCAATGACTTGGAACTACACGTAAATTCCCATTTAAAACAAATCCATGATCCCAGCCATTTGTTCGAATGACAATTACTTAGTTTTAGAATATGTGACATGGTGTACTCTCTGCCTCGACGCAATATATTACACTTATTTCATATGCAAAGTGTAAGGGACGCCATGATCATTATAACTCTTAATACAAGACCTTCACAATTAATGCCTCTCCCGCGGGGCGAGAGCAACCAAAACAGTGTATTGAATCATAAGAAAACACAAGGATGGGACTCATGGAATTGGGGAAAAAATCCTATGGCCATGATTTAGTTCTAATATTCCTTTCCCAAGAGTTGCCCCACAATTGGCACTATTGTTCACTTCTTCATTTAAATGTCTAAGAATGTGGATGAGAGAAATCTCTTCAAAATTCTCTAATTGCAAGGCTATTTTCATAATAGTAGCATTGATGGGGCCCCTTTCGAACTTTGATTTGGAGATCAACCTTATGGCAATCATTGAATCCCTTAGGACCTTTATTATCTTTCTATCTTGTTTATAGCGAGCTCCAACCCTTTCCACAAAGCCAAAATCAGCGTGGTTATTGGTTAACGTACCCAAACCAAACATATATGAACTCGAATTATTCTTCGGAGCAAAAAATCACCCCTCCCACCCCCCTAAAAAGAGTTATTATTTTCATTATTAAAAAAATAATATCTTTATAGAAAGTTTTGAATCTTCTTTATATACATTAAAAAATAAAGTTATCTATAATTATGTTTTCTTTTTATTTTAATATAATGATTATTATTAATTATTAACATCATTAATTACTAATAACATTATCATTATTAAGATATTTCATTTTCAACAACATTATTATTAAAATATTCCATTTTTTCTTTCTCTTAATTTTATATTGATTCTCTTTTATTTAAGTGGATTCCATTTTTTCTTTCTTTTAATTTTGTATTGTTTCTCTTCTATTCAAGTGGACATATCTCATTGTCTTTTCACTTGAAGAAAGATGTTTACATATTTTATTTTAATTCGGGGTGTGTTGTGACATAGAGCTCTATATATTAAATTAAAAATATGTGGAGGGTGTACAATGAAATGAAAATGCCCAATAACATTTTATTAAGGCAATCGTTTTACATTCTTAAAACTCTTATTGCAACCTTATTTGATTCTTTGTTCACAAGCGCTTAAACACTTTATCTAATGTGACTTGATTATGGCTTTCTCTTTCTAAAGGAAAATGGTTTGTTGTTGGTTGATCCTATTTTTATAATTAATATGCTTTTTTTTAGTTTAAGATAGTGTGTTGGTTTGTTGATCCTATTTTTATAATTAATATGCTTTTTTAGTTTAAGAGAGTGTGTTGTTGGTTGATTTTTTTTTAATTAATATGGTTTTTTTCAAAATATTTTGTATTTTGTTGTTGTTTGATTTCTAAATTGTCATGAATATTTTATTAGATAATTTATCACAATATATTTGATAAAATTATATTTAAAATTTGAAATTTATATTGTGAAGATAATTTTTTTTAGATTTTTTAATTTATTATGTTAATATTTTCATGCATACAATATATAAAATGCAGAAAATAGAGAAAAAAAACAAACAAACAAACAAACAAAAATGCAATCACTCACAATTATAATAACACAAGATATGATCTAGGAAACCATTATGGGAGAAAACATAAATGGAAGGAGATGCTACTTTTCTCTCTCTTTCTCTGGGTGGAAATGGATGCAAGTACAAAGGAACGAGACCTATGATCCATGAGATACTACAATGCACAAACCCTCTTTGTTTACTCTCTCTCTATCTACTCTCAACTACTCTACTTAGCTATGGAACAAAATGCACTCGAATAGAATGGAACCCCTTTTCATCCTAATGGACTAGGTATAACTCAACTCGATAGGCAACTAGTGCTTAAGTTTGACTTCTTCAACTCTTAAATAGAATTACAATATTAACTCTTCTATATTCCTCCTCATCATGATCACATGGCTAGCCCCTTTTCGATGAATAATGGGGGTTGATGCGGCATCCTCTCAAATCACGGTGGTTAAAATAGGAAGGTCAAATTTCGAGTAGCATAAATTTCGCATATATATTCCCTTTAAGGGATTTCTAGTGCCATTGGAAAGATATTTGAGTGTAGAATGGCACTAGGGGGTGCCATGCTTAAGCAAAACAATGCCCCTAAAAAACGTTGTTTAATGCTTCAAATTGCTTTTGGAAGGTTTCAAACCCCAATTCACCAAACTAGAACCTGTCAATAAAAGTGGTACTATGAGCTTATTCTTCCAAATTTTACACTCTTGAAGCATCAAGATGGATGGAAAATAATATAATTATCCAATTCAGATCATGCCTCCCCATTTTGGGAGGTTTTTGGTACCCAAAAGTGTTACTGAATGAGGTGAGGGAATTTTCTCTCCACCTTCTCTCAGGTGTACCATTTAGCCTTACCTAGAAGATCTCCTTTCAAACCAATCTACCAAAGGCCATGGTGCCCGAGTCTTGTAATCCTAGACCTCTTCTGCAAAATTTAATTTTTTGTCAACTTTGCCTGAGCATCCATTGCTAAATCCTCTATAAAATGTAGGGCATGTTCCTCTTCCTAATCTAGCATGGAAGGCTCAAAGATTTTCATATTATTTACATTTACAACCGAATAACACATGCATCTATGGGGGTATATTGAGTCTACAACTTTTATCTCCCACCCTTTCTAATATCTCAAATGGACCATATCACAAAGTCTTAATTTTCTTACCAAGACCCTCTAGCCTCTCCTTGTCCAATTGTAATTGTACTCCATCTCCCACCTTGAATTACTTCTTCGTTCATTTTTTATCATGTCTGGCCTTATACTTATCTTGTGACCTATTCAGTGCCTCCTATACTTGCAAATGGATCTACCCAATCTTCTGAATGAATTTATTTTCCCTTAAGGCATCCCTTATGCGATATCCCTCACTCCTCCTTGCTTCCCATATGCAATATTCAAAGGTGAAGGTGGAAAATATCCAAAACAAATTTCAAATAGGGACTTACCAATAGAAGTGTGGACTGCTCCATTATAAGATTCTTGTGTATGTGCCATATTTTCATCCTAAGTCTTTAGATGCTTCTGACTGTAACCCCTCAAAAGATGCGCCAGAGTCTTGTTTTCTGCTTCTATTTGCCCATCTCTCTATGGATGGGATGTTCTATACCTCTTCAACTTCATGTCCATCTTCTCCCACAATGTAGTCCAAAATGCACTGAGAAATATCATGTCCCTATTTGAAATAATTCTCCTTGGTTTTCCAAATTGCACTTAGGCCTATGCAAAGAATAAGTTCATTGCTTCTTTCCCACCAATGGTCCTTTAACAAGGAATGAGAATGCACATCTTGCTAAACCTATCAACTATCATAAATAGGTAGTCATGTACCTTCCTGGTTGTTGGCAAACCTCCCACAATGTCCATGGAAATGTTTTCCCAAGAATGAGTGGGTACATGAAAGGGATGGTATAGACTAATTTTCTTGTTTCCTCTATATATGCCTCTCTGTATGCATCATGGGTGAAAGGCTTCATGTGCATTAGACTTCTCGAAGCTATGATATTTTATGTGTGTGACCTTGAAATCATGTCAACTAACTTATTTGTGTTTCCCTTCTTATACTTGATCACTAAATGAAATTGTTGTAAAAACCCCATCCACGTGTAATGTCTAGTTTGTTATAGATTTATTTGGGCCTTTAATTACAATAGTGTTTGGTGATCTATGTGATTGATGCCTCCTTTTTCATTATATAGTGTTTCTACTTTTTGATAGCTTTCACAAGAGCATAGAGCTCCTTATCATAGGTAGGGTAGTTAAGAACCATCCCATGAAATACTTTAGAATGGTAGCATATAGGTTTTCCTCCCCGAAATAAATCCACTCCATAGCATGCCCACTCACATTTGTCTCCACTTCAAAGGGATGTTGCAAGTTTGGTAATGCTATAACCAGTTCTTGACTGATTTTTTGTTTTAATTCCTCAACAATCCTTTGTTAACCCTTTCCCTACTGCAAACTCTTACCACTCACTCTTATGGAGTGGAGTGGTGTTGCTACAATTGAAAACAAGGTTATGGATTTCCTCAATTATTGTGTTGCACCAATGAAAATCCTAACCATAGAAACATTGGTAGGCGCTAGCCACTTCACAATGGCTTCCATCTTAGCAGGATCTATCATCAACTCTCCTCCACCAATCACATATCCTAAATACATGAAGGATTGTTGCACAAACTCACACTTTTTGAGATTTTATAGTAGTTGGTGCTTCTTTGATGTCTTTAGCACCGACATCAAATGTGAGATGTGATCCTCCCAGGTAGCATTGTATACCAATATATCATCCAAATAAACAATAACAAATGAATATATAAAAGGGTGTATTATAACAATCATTTGCCTCATGAACATTGTTGGTGCATTGCATAGGCCAAATGACATAACTAAACACACATACAAACCTTTTCTAGTTTTGAAGGTGTTCTTCCAGAAATATTCTTCTTTGACTCGAACTCCCTTATATCCTGACATTAAGTTTGGCTTGGTGAATTATTTTTTGTTGTTGCAATTAGTCCATTAAACGATCTATCCTTGGTAGGGGTACCTATTATTGAGTGTAATTTTGTTTAACGTTGTAATCAACATACATCTACCAAGTCCCTTCCTTTTTTGGCACAATGATGATGATTAATACATAGGTATTTGGTTGAATGACACCTTGTTCTAGAAGTTGTTACAACTACTTTTTCACCTCGTTTGATTTTATAACATATTTTTTATGCAACTTTATGTTTGGAAACAAAGGGTGTGGGAACAACTATATCTTTTTCTCCACTTCCCTCTTGGGTGGTAGCCCTTTAGGCTCCTAGAAGACTCCCTTGTATACTTGTAACAACTTTTCCAGTTATTGTTTTTATTCCTAAGTACACCCATCCAGGTATTACTTGTCCCTCATTGACTCTTCTATAGATTGATTTTCTCTTAAAAAAAAACAAAACATACTTCTTGCTAGAATTGATTAATTTCATATAGTGGTCAACACTTACTAGTGAGATATTTGACTTTTCCTTGTGTGCATTGATGGTCAAGGATTTTACATTCTTGATGAGGTGATATTAGTTGGATCTTTGTGTGAATATTACATCTCACATGTACATACAAGGACTCCTAAATACAATTCCACATAGATTAAGTGGAATTACTTGCAACTCTACTTCATCAATAAAAACAACACTGATAACAAATTTGATTCTATAATGATTGGTTACCTTTATCTCTTCATCCTTGTTGATCCATCCCAATGGATACAGGCTAGGTTGGTCATGAATCTCTAGTCCCAGTTTCTTGATTTGATCTCTTACTATGAGATTTTCCTGTGATCCTAACTCAAACACAACATTATTTTTTATCTTCCTAACTTGTATCTTTATATGGAAGAGTCTGGTTATTTCCTTTTGTTCCTGTTGTTGAAGGCTACTCAGATTCACTCCCTTATGCATTGATGTACATAGAATCTTCTCATCTACATCTAAGCTACTTTAAACCTGATTATTCAAATTTGTGGCCATAAGAATTTTCTTCTTAGCATCTTTTTTCTAGTTCTTCGGATTGAGCTTTGGATGTAACTTCTAGCACTTCTTCTCTATATGACCATCAATGTTATAGTGGTTGCAGTGGCTGTTGAGATCTTTTTACTGGTGTTCTATGACTACTATATTCCCCCCCCCCCCTTTCCACTTCTTCCCCTCCTTGGAAGCTTCCTGTTGCTCCTTTTTCTTTGAACCACTTGATTTTCCTTTCTTCTAGCCTATGTTCTCCAGGTATTGTGCTTGTACCCAAGCCTTATCCACCATTCTAGGTTTGAACAATATTACTTGTTTCCACAAATGGATGTGTAGACCCCTTAGATACTTGAGGAGTATCTTTGGGTTCTTTAGGGATATACTCAACATTATTGTCATCATCCTAATTTTGGTAGTGTAGTCTTGAACACTCTTCCCATGTCTTTGCTTAAAGTAATTCCGCCAAATTCAGTGGTCCTCTACATACCCGATAAAGTAGAATTGAGAATTTATGAGAGTTTTGAAATCCTTCCACTTATTCATTGTAGGATCTCCCTTTAGCCTCGGGGTTTCCATGTGGCTTTCCCACAAACCCATGGCATGGCCCTCTATTTTTAGATGCAAAAATGAAATTTTGTATTCCTCCTCAATGTGGTGAACACTAAAATAAACCTATAATTGATGCAACCAACGATTTAACTTCAAATTTTCAATCTCATCTTAATATGGCTTGATGTTGACCTTTGCTTCCATCATGAACAAGGTTTGTGAATGGTTCATGACACTCAAATTGTGTATTTCCTTTTTGGGTTATTTCTTGGACTCCCTCTTTGGTTCTTCTCAATCCCCAAATTTTTCCTTTGATCTAACCTTTGAGTTGGAAGCTCCATCTTCCTTGATTCTAATCTTATTTACTAGAGCCACCATAAGGAGGTTCATAATGTGGTTGATTTCTGCAACTTACTCTTGCAGCCTTGAGAGCCTCTCCTTTGTGGATATTTGGGGTTATTAATAGATTCGTTGACCATGGTCGGGGTTTTATGACATTCTGCTTAAATTGATCTGGATCTCTTACAACTTCCCCCAAAATACCTAAAGAAACTTGCTATAATACCAATATACTCCATTAGACAGTTCGTCACAACATATTTGATAAAATGATATTGAAAATCCAAAATCAATATTATGAGGGTTATTTTCCTTAGACTTTTGCATTTATCATGTTACTATTTTCATGCATACAATTTATAAAATGCTAGAAGTAGAGAAAAAACAAAAATAATTTACTCACAACCATAACAACACAAGATCTGATCTAGGAAACTGTTATGAGAGAAAGTATGGTTAGAAGGTGAGGTTGCTTTTCTCTTACTTTCTATGAATGGAAATGGATACAATGCACAAACCCTCTCTATTTTCTCTCTCTGTATCCACTCTAAGCTACTCACTCATCTATGGAACAAAATGCATTCAAATAGAATGAAACCCCTTTTCCTCCTAGTTTCCCTGTTATAACATAAACCAATAGCCAACTCGTGGTAAATTTTGACTCCTTCAACTCTTAAATAGAGTTACAATATTCTCTTTTAGAGTCTTCTTCATCATGATCATGTGACTAACCCTTTTTCGATGGATAATGGGGGCTAACATGGAATCCTCTCGAATCATGGTGGTCAAAACATGAAGATCAAATTCCAGGTGACATAGCTTTTCCATATGGACTCTGTTTGAGGCCTTTCTTGCACTGTTGGAAACACATATAAGTGTAGAGTCACACTTGGGGGAACCACACTTAAGTAACAAATTTTTACCCCCCAAAAAAAAAAATTATGCCTCAAACTGCTTCTGGAAGGCTTCAGACCCCAATTCACCAAACTGAAACCCGTTGGTAAAAATGGTCTCGTGAGCCGATTCCCCCAATTTTTCCACTAAGAAAGCATCAAGATGAATGAAAAAAATATAATGATCCAATCTATATCATTATTAGTGAAAATATCTTCCATTATTAGATTGAATTAGGGTTAGACAAGATTCCATAAATGTTTGATGCTCAGTATGCAAGTTACAATTTACAAACATTGAGCTCATGTTTAAAAGAGAATGTGACTCCACATTTTGCAATTCAATTAAGAGGTAGGAGGTTGTGATGAATTTTAGATAGCATGGAAGAGCTCCTTAGACATTTTTATTGTAATGATGATCATGGAATTGAGACTTTGAATTTTAAAAACTTTATATATTGCATCCTAATGTGAGCCACACTAGTTGTATTTTTTTCTGTAGGAAATTAGAATTGATTATACTTTTAAGACAATGCAATGTATGATTGTCACAACATGTCCATGCTACTGGCCGAGGTTTAGTTTTGGAGGTTCTTGTGTTGAAATCATTGCATCAAACATGAATTGAGCAAGTGAAGATATAAAATAATGATGTTTGGTTGTACTAGAAATATTATCATGATGTGTTGTTGGAGTCTCCCTTGAATGATATTTTAGCTGCACTATTTGGTTGCACTTTATTTTTGTCTGTAGCTCCCTTACAAGTGCAGATTTGAACAATGCTACACTTAACGTTCAAGGAATTTTTGTATAATGTAATTTTTTTTTCAAAACAGTTCAGTTGCAGTAACAGTAAATGAGGGAATAAAATTAGATTTTTCATTGTTGGAGAGAGGTGCTATCATACACGTGGGTGAGAAATGTAGGCTAGAGGGAAGCATTATTTTGGAGCTGTCAAGTTGTAGATCTTCAATCTCCTTACAACATATTGATAACTTAATTTAGCATTTTATTGATAAAAAAATTGTTATTTTATTATTAGAAAAAATAAATGTGTAGATATATGAGAGACATCTTCATAATTTATTATTATACACTATACTTCAGAGTTCACAACAACAAAATATATATATATATATATATATATATATATATATATATATATATACGCCGTAAGGCTTTCTTATTTGAAAACAACTTCCCTCGTTGCCAACGTGTTCATGTGTGAGCCACTGGATCAAATGTTAGACGATTGAAATGTTTTAAGCCATTAGATCCACAAGTAAATCGTTTTATATTTATATGTTATGTTTTTTTTTTTTTTTTTTTTTTTTTTTTTTTAAATTAAGTTAGATTGATTTTAGTTGTATAATAGAAATGTTGTAATGTCATGTTTAACATGTTGAATATGTCTGAAAACAACTTTCCTAGCTGCCAATGTGTCCATGTCTAAGCCATTGGATCAAATGCTAGACCATTGAAATGTTTTAGGCCATTAGATTCACAAGTAAATAGTTTTATATATATTTTTTATAATGTTAGTTTTTTTTTTCTTTTTTCTTTTTTCTTTTTAATAAGTTACATTGATTTTAGGTGCATAAAACAACCCATGGTATTTATGTGGAATATAGTTTATTAAATGATTTCACATGAAATAAAATAATAAAACAAATAATTTATACATAAAAAAATCAGCTCTTTGGCATTCAATTCTTTATTAATATAGTTGTTTTAATTAGTAGGGAGTACAATAATTTTTTAATCAAATAATAGGAGAAAACATATTCACAATATAATTTATTTGAATAAATAGATGTGTGTAAAATAGTTTAATAAGAAACTAGATTTGTAATTATAAAATATAAAACTATAACTTAAAATTGTGAAATTACTTTGTATTTTTTGTTTCTTATGCATATAGAGAAAGAATAAACCAAGTCTCGAGTTAAGAAAATAAACCATAACATAAAGAATAATATCTCCTTCCAAAAATGTCTCCATCTTAAAATGGCATTCACTTTCTTGTATACCAAGACTATTGTTATTCATATACAATATAAAATTTATTCCAATATGTAGATGAAGTAAATTCCATTTGTGTTAATAAAAAATCTCTTTATTTACATATATGCTAGATAGATTGTACTTGAATGTATTTAAAATATCTTATTTGAGTTACATGCTCATTTCATGCTTGTTTCATAGGATTATTAATCACCAAAGGATTTTCACCCCCAATTTCCTATTTCAATATCTATAACAGTTTTTTTTATATATATGTGAACATATTATGTTGGTTTATATATATGTTTTCACCCACAATTACCTATTTCAATATCTATATTATGTTGGTTTATATATATGTTTTATATATAACAAAATTTTGTGGTTAATAACTCTTATCATCAACGACGACCTGCTCCCATGGAAGCAAAAAAATGCCTTTCATTCTTTCACAATGGCTCCTTCTCTGCAACAACTAATTTCTTCTAAGTTACTCTTTCCTATGCTATTTCCTTAGGGCGTTTCTTTTGCAACATGTGGTACAATTACTAGTTACACGTTCTTATTTGAAAACAACTTCCCTAGGTGCCAATGTGTCCATGTGTGAGCCATTGGATTAAATGTTAGACGATTGAAATGTTTTAGGCCATTAGATCCACAAATATATATATATATATATATATATATATATATATATATATATATTTTTTTTTTTTTTTTTTAATTATTATTATTATTTTTTTTCCAAATAAAAAGCTAGATTGATTTTAGGTGTATAATAGAAATGTTGTAATATCATGTTTAACATGTTGACAATGTAAATTAAAAAAAAATAAAAATAAAAGTAAGTTAAATAAAAAACAAAAATAATAATAAACTATAAAAACAACCCATGGTATTGACCTTATTTGAAAACAACTTTCCTAGCTGCCAATGTGTCCATCTCTGAGCCATTGGATTAAATGTTATGTCCATGTCTGAGCCATTGGATTAAATGCTAGACGATTGAAATGTTTTAGGCCATTAGATCCACAAGTAAATAGTTATATATATATATATATATATATATATATATATATATAATATTATTTTTTTTTATTATAATGTTAGTTTTTTTTTTTCTTTTTTCTTTTTAATAAGTTAGATTGATTTTAGGTGTATAAAACAACCCATGGTATTCATGTGGAATATAGTTTATTAAATTATTTCACAGGAAATGAAATAATAAAACAAATAATCTATACATCAAAAAATAAGTTCTTTGGCATTCAATTCTTTTCTTTATTAATATAGTTGTTTTAATTAGTAGGGAGTACAATAATTTTTAATCAAATAATAGGAGAAAACATATTCACAATATAATTTATTTGAATAAATATATGTGTGTAAAATAGTTTAATAAGAAACTAGATTTGTAATTATAAAATATAAAATTATAACTTAAAATTGTGAAATTACTTCGTATTTTTTGTTTCTTATGTATATAGAGAAAGAATAAACTGAGTTTGGAGTTAAGAAAATAAACCATAACATAAAGAACAATATCTCCTTCCAAAAATGTCTACATATTAAAATGACATTCACTTTCTTGTATACCAAGACTATTGTTATTCATATACAATATAAAATTTATTCGAATATGTAGATGAACTTGGAGTAAATTCTATTTTTGTTAATAAAAATTCTCTTTATTTACATATATGCTAGATAGATTGTACTTGAATGTATTTAAAATATCTTATTTGAGTTACATGCTCATTTCATGCTTGTTTGAGAGGATTATTAATCACCAAATGATTTTCACCACCAATTTCCTATTTCAATATCTATAACAATTTTTTTATATATGTGAACATATTATGTTGGTTTATATATGTTTTCACCCACAATTGCCTATTTCAATATCTATATTATGTTGGTTTATATATTGGTTTATATATAACAAATTTTCTGGTTGATAACTCTTATTATCAATATTTTTTAAACCTCCACGACCTGCTTCCATGGAAGCAAAAAATGCCTTTCATTCCTTCACAATGGCTCTTTCTCTGCAACAACTTATTTCTTCTAGGCTACTCTTTCCTATACTATTTCTTTAGGGCGTTTCTTTTGCAACATGTAGTGCAATTACTAGTTATAAATACTGAGTAAATCTCTAATGACTTGTAAGACACTCATGAAGATGGAAGAAATAAATCTATTAAAACCAAAGTAACAAAAATCGCGATTTTTTCGGGCTGCCGATTTTATCGGCGATTTTTTCAACGATTTTTTGAAAAAATAGTTATCGCGAAAAAATCGCGATTTTTACGAAAAAATCGCGATTATTTTTGTAAAAATCGTGGGCCCATCAAATAGAAACCCTATAAGTTCAAAAATCGATTTTTTTTTTTTTGTCATTTTTGCAGCCCTCTCATTTTCCTAACACACCCTGTTGGCAGTTCATGGTAATGTTAAATTCTTAAAATAAAAGTGATATTTCCTTTATTTTTCATTTTCATCCTTTTACTTAAATTTTTAACATTACCATGAAATGACTCAGGACGTTTAAGAGTGGTTTCGACCTCATTGGATTTCATACGGAGAAACTAGAATTTTAGATTTCACTCAAAATTCAGCAGACTTAATGGTTTTCAGGGTTTCATGGTTTGGGGATTTGCATTGTTTCCATTTGATTCTATTATGTGTAAGGGTATGAGATTGGCATTTGATCAAGAGTATGAAGTCCTTTAAGAATCTTGATGTTGGTGGCATTGATTGTTGAACTTTGTTGATGTTGGTGGTATTGATTGTTGAACTCCCCTACTGTGGCCTTAACAAGAATGTACCCTTCACTCAAAGGAAAACAACTGGTTAGGCATGTTAATCTTTTTCTACCGCATTTTAAGGTTGAGCAATCCAAGTCTGAAGACTTTGAGTTAGATGATGTTTATGTATCTCTTGTTGATGATCCCATTTCTAGTAGCGATGAATCAATGATGAGTTTCATGAGGAGGAGGAGGAGGAGCAACAATAGGAGGAGGAGGAGGAGGAGCAACAATAGGAGGAGGAGGTGACACCACCTACCCCTGCTACTGGTAGAGGACGTGGTCTACCTCCTTTAACTCCTAGTGCTTCAGGATCTGGAGCACAACAGAGTCCATTGCCAGCCTCGCCAACTTCTTCGTCTAGAGGGAAAGCTGTTACATTTTCTCGCAAGAGGGGCAGAGGAAATCAGTAGTATAGGTTATTTGGTGCATTCCTTTGTATATAACATTATGACTCATGATATGAGATACATTATTGTATTTTTTGTTGATATTTTGAGATTGAGTTGAGACTCAGGACTTAGTATTCAGGACAGGATTCAGTTTTATGTGTGATGTAGCACTAGACATGATATTACACATCTTATATATTAGTTTTTTTTTCATATTTATGTGTCAATGCATTTATTTTATGCTGTAGATGCTTTAGATATTAAAAAATTTGAAAAAAAATGAATATTTTTGTATGTGCCGATTTTTTCTCGATTTTTACGATTTTTTCCCCTCGGCGATTTTATCTCGATCGCGATTTTTGTTACTTTGATTAAAACATAACTCTAAGACACTCATAAAAATGGAAGAAATAAATCTATTGAAACATAACTCTAATAACAATGATGGAGTCAATTTAATTTATTACAATTAATCATAAATAAAACAATATAATAACTAAATAATAAATATAATAACTAAATAATGGATATTATTATAGCATTATTTAGTTATTATATTGTTTTATTTATTTAAAATATTATTATTTTTTTCCATTTTAATATATTTTGTAATAATTATTTAATAAAATATCACCATCAATATTCCCATTCATATATTCAATTTACCCCATTTTTCACCTCACACCATCATAAATATTATTATTTATATACTATAATTTTTATATATTTAAAATGTTATTGTTTTTATATACTATAATTTTTATATATTTAAAATGTTATTGTTTTTTTCCTATTTTAATATATTTTGTAATAATTATTTAATAAAATATCGCCATCAATATTTCCATTCAGATATTCAATTTACCCCATTTTTCACCTTACACCATCGTTTCAATGAGATGAATCCACAGAGAGAGCAAGAGCATGTCCCACCTGATGTGGAGAATTTCTCTCCCCCGCTTCTCTGGTAAAATGTGGGTGCCCAACATGCCGGAAAATGAAGGAGTAACGCGGTTTCAAAATTAGCGGGGAGCGGTGTATAGGAGAATGGAGGAGGTTCATTCAAGCTGAGCAGCGAGACAAATACAAGAGGGCGCAGAATTGACAGTGGGCACCCTGCGAGAGTCAGATGAGGATTGCATTGAAAACCTAGGAGTTTTTAACTTCCTTAATATAGTCTATGTTCTAGAAATTGTGATTCCAAAATCCACGGAATGGAAACAAATTACATAATTAACGAAAACATTGGGAATTTATCCTGTTCCGTTGATCTTCTCGAAATGAAAATGAAAAAGCAAGCATGCACGCATGCTGCCAGGCGGTCCCATGATATGACGGGGGCGTCGGGTCAGCAAACATGTACCTATATGCCTGTAATAGGGACAAGAAAACAGTGGAAAAAAAAAATAAAGGAAGAAGAGCAAAATCGGAAGTATGCATAGGTGGGTTGAGCAGATTTGCAACTGCTTACCATCGAGATTGCATAACGATCGCCCATTTAGGAACTATTGATGGGTCTCTCGATTTTTTTGTCAAAAATTTCCCGCGATTCGAACGCAGCCACATTGATTAGAAACCTACTCTCAGACATTGGCATTCCCTCCGCCTTTTTTTTCGTGTTCTGCATCAAATTTCTCTTATCTGCAATGTGTCCTACAGGAATTGGGTCTCAGGCATAATCGAGCTTTGGGTTTCAGTCATAATCGAGCTTTGAAATCTGCAGAAAGGAGGTTATTGAGAGAAGAATAAGTGGATTTACAGGTTGCTGCCAATCTGATGATTTTGATTGAATGTGCTCATTAACATAATGGCAGAATAGGGAAAATCAAGCTTGGGAGCTTGTCTTTTATTTATTTTCAGCGGGCGAAGAAGAGCAAAATCGGAAGTATGCATAGGTGGATTGAGCAGATTTGCAACTGCTTACCATCGAGATTGCATAACGATCACCCATTTAGGGACTATTGGTGGGTCTCTCGATTTTTTTGTCAAAAATTTCCCGCGATTCGAACGCAGCCACATTGATTAGAAACCTACTCTCAGCCATTGGCATTCCCTCCGCCGTTTTTTTCGTGTTCTGGATCAAATTTCTCTTATCTGCAATGTGTCCTACAGGAATTGGGTCTCAGGCATAATCGAGCTTTGGGTTTCAGTCATAATCGAGCTTTGAAATCTGCAGAAAGGAGGTTATTGAGAGAAGAATAAGTGGATTTACAGGTTGCTGCCAATCTGATGATTTTGATTGAATGTGCTCATTAACATAATGGCAGAATAGGGAAAATCAAGCTTGGGAGCTTGTCTTTTATTTATTTTCAGCTTTATTATATATATTTTAGTTCGGGTGAACCGGAATCGTGGTGCAGGGAGGAATTTAGTGCAGTTTTTATAATACCAATAATAAGAACTGAACCTTGTTTTTGGGCCTGGGTTTACCCGTGGTGGAAATAGAGCCGGGTTTAAGGAGAGAGTTTTTAGCAATGATGGTTGGTGATCTTATGTCGAAATATCATGATGGTACTACAAAAATAGATGCGGATGAAACTGCTGGTGAAGAACGCCCTCTGAGACACAAGCGTACCAAGTATCATCTGGTAATTTTCCCAATGAATAATGCTCATTGTTTATATTTTTATTTTTCAAGTCCTTTATTTGAGTTTAAGCATTTTTTATTACTAATCTGGCCTTGCATGAACATACCCTTCATTGATTATGTTGAGTTTGATTGTATGTTGTAGCATGAATCACAAAATCATTTTTACGTAGTTTGTTTTGGTTGAGCCTTTATTTTTGAAATAAATGGATGGCTGTTGGTCTCTAGGTCAGAAGGATCCTAAAGGTATCCGTATCATGAGAATACAGGTGGAAATGGGGAGAGTGATTTGGTGAGAGACCCTGTTCATCATGATTTCAATGAGTGAAATGAAATGTTTGAAAATTTTAAAGAATCTCGTGCACAACTGCTAAGGCACATCTACAACGTGAGTGACTTATAAGCATAAAGTTAAGATTGAGCCTTGAGCTTTGCTAGTGCAAAACCAAATAAACATCTCTCAGAACATGCAGCGGTGGAATAAAAGATTATTAAGTTTTTAACCATTAAATTCACCCCCCTTTTTCCAACGGCTATGATGTTTGAAAATTTCTGCAGAACTGCTAAGCCTCATCTACAACGTGATTCATAAGCATAAAGTTAAGATTGAACCTTGAGCTCTGCTAATGCAATACCAAATACACATCTCTCCTCAGGACATGTAGAGGTGCAGTAAAAGAGTCTTTAAGTTTTTAACCAGTCAATTCACTTCCCTTTTTCCAACGGCTATGTTGAATTCTTTTGAGAAAAGTGATTTGGAGAGTACCCTGGGTCACCAAGACTGTTATGAATGAAAGTGTAAACGGATAAATAATGATGAAAAAATATATAAGCAGTTGGTGCAAATCTCCCAGAGTACTTGAAAGATGTTGGTGCCTTAGAAGTATGAAACTATGTTTGAGCCCTGAAGTTCTGTTGGGCAAAATTAAATAAAACATCATTTGCTCAAATTATGTTTAAATAGTCAATAATACGACGTTTTCCGTATTAGTGGCACTTTTGTTTTGTTTACAACCTCAAGTAGATTTTTGTTTTTACCTAGTCGGTCATTAATAAATTTTGAATGCCTTGAGAATCTTGATTTTTTGGTAAGGTATCAAAAATTGAAAAGATGTCTTTATGTGTTATTGACATTGTTGAGTGTTGATTTTCCTTGAAAATCGTGCAACTGCTATGATGAACAATCTGAAACTAAATGTTCTTTCACTAAGACACAGAATTTTCTTAACAATAGATAACCAGTGGAATAAACACAGATTTAGTGGCATAGTCACACAAATACACAGTTGTTTTTCTAGGGAAACCCAACTGGGAAAGCCCTCTCCTTGTAGATTTTATTGATAGAGTTCTGAGTAATTAGATCAAATACAAGACAACTGTTGCAATTGAAAACTCACTGTTCTCAGTGCTACACACTAGCTAGAAACATCCTGCCTGCAACCTTGACTTCTGCTCCTACTTGCTTGCACCCTGTTTCTTCCTATTTCCTAGAATGGAATAGGCTCCTATGATTTAGGAAAAACCTCCTAAATCCTAACACACATATGGCTGCAAGAAGTCTCTCTATGCTCTGCGTACTGGTTGCTCTAAGAGTAAGCTTTTACTGCAAGGCTCTCACACACACAACTTGTGCATACAAGAATGATCAAAGATGTGCCTTCGTCCTCCTTATAAGCAATTCAACCTATCTATATCAGGCAAATTTATCTTTAGAACTTGAACTTGTGATTGACTAGTTAACTGAGTCTATCTGACCCTTGCAATTCGTCCTAGCCACAAATAACCTTTGAGGCGTGCACTTGTCCTTTTCCAACTCTAACTCTCACTAGGAGACAAACAACTGAGCCTCCAACTATAAGCATGAGTTAAACTGTGTCATGCACTTGTCCTAACTTTTAGGAACTCGTCCTAACTTATAGAAACTTGTGTATGCTAAAGAAAGACTGCTTGTGGTCTCTTTGACTAAGGCACAAGTCAAAGAAGACCTCACTCACTACTATTTTCAACACTCCCTCTTAGCAAGGAAGGTGCTGTTGAGAAATCTAAAGGGCTGCAACTAAGATGATTTCTCTTCAACTTGATAAGTGCTTGTGATGTATTTTTAATTTTTCTTGATTATTAGCTTCTTCTTATATTATTATGTTGTTCTTGTCATCAAACAACTACCAAAACAAGAAGATCAACAATACACAAGAACATAGGATATAGGCTGCAAGCCAGGGCCAAAACCTCTCCACTTGAGAGGAAAACCTGCAAATCTCTTCTCTTCTTATAGATTCTTCAAATGAGGAATTCCAAGACCTCTAGACCAAGACCAATACCCTTCCAAGACCAAGTCTGATCTCCTTGATGATGTGCTTCCTCTATCCAAGTCAAACCTAGTCAAATCTCTTCTAGCTACACAATTTCGACCCCTAGCTACATAATTTCGGCCTCCACTGCAGGTCTGAAATTTTTGGCCCTTGCAATAGTTGCTACCTCCAAACGTGTGAGCATTTTCAGGGCTTCCAAGGCTTCCTTTGACCTTCGCTTGGGTTTCTCCTTCTTCTAGGGCTTGTAAGTGACCTAGTAGACCTTCCTTCGACCTTCTTTCTACAATTTCCTCAACTTCGATCTTGCAGCATCGAAACCCTAGCCTTCCTTTTTCGCACGTTTGAGAGAGAGAGAGAGAGAAACAACCCAAAGTTTTGTCCTTCGTCCTTCTTCCTTCTTCGTTAGCCTTCTTCTGCTTCTCCTTCACTTAGATGATGAGAAGATGAGTGAGTGTCCATGGGAGGTCGAGTTCCCTCCTATATATAGGCTTCCAAGGAGGACCACATGCCCTAATGAGGCCGACTTGGTCTTGGAGGTTATTTGACACTTTTAAATACAATAATAATTTTTTTTACAAGTTACAATGTGGCTGATGGGGTATTCTTCATATGGCAATGACTCTTTTGAATTCTTGTAAATTTTTGTAGATGTTCTATGCTAGGAGCAACTTTACTTTTCTCACAACAATCATACAAATAGTGAAGTAAAATGCAGATAGAACAAATAAGTGGATCTTATAGAAGACAAATCAGAAATAGGGAAAATGTGGTGGTGCGTTACGGCGGTCAACAGGATGCTTCAACCAGCAAAGTCTCCTTGGTCAGCCAACCCAGAATGTGTCACAACAGTCCTCCAATCAGCAAACGAGTCAACCCAAGTCAACTCCAAAAAAGTCAACGTTGTCCAGAAAAAGTCAACACAGGGCAACAAGCTAAAAGTCAACGCATCAGCAGATTGGTCAACCCTTTGACCTCGATTTCTGTGCCAAACAGTACGGCCTTCCAAAATCGAACTTCTCACCAAATTTCAGCCCATTCGGACCATGCGTTGACCAAAGTCAACGCTGGTCAAACTTCCAGCAAAACCCTAGCTGCAGCAACTCATCCTTCAGCTCAGCCGTATAGAAATTCGTCCTTCTTCTTCACACGTGTGGGCTGGAAATGTCTTCTAAGGAGCTCGTACTACATCAGATGAAAGAAGAAGATGTGTGTTGAGTTGTGATGAAATGCTCTCCAACTTTGCCTGTATTTATATCCATCATTGGGGCGTGTGACACATCTGCTGGGGGTGTGAAACCTTAAGGCCGACCTGCACATATAATTTATTATGAATAATAAATTCAAAATAAATGTTCTGCTCATCGGATTAAGACATATTATATATAGATTTTACACCTCTCAGGAATCCTTAAATAGACTCTTAATCCCAAGAGCATCATAACATGGAGTTTGGACCTAGTTGTCCAAATTTAACACTCCCTCTCCCAACTAAGAACCCCATCACATCGATGCAATCAATACCATTGCATCATTAACATAACTTGCTGTGCAGCCTCTTTATTTGAGCAGAAGGGAGGGAAGTGGAGTGGATCCTGAAGGAAAAGACATCATCCCCCAACTGACATAATCAGTCCAGAGGTTCGAAACCTCTATCAAACTCATAAAGAGTATCCAACCAACTCAAAGTTGGTTCATCTGACCCGAAGTCATGCAGAGGTCCCAGACCTCACTAAACTTGATCCCAGATCAAGTGGTTGGACCGTGCCATCCTAGATAGAGAGTACGGCAATCTCTGATGCGTCCATCAGTCTTTGCTAATAGTGTCTAGCTTTTCCCACCTCATTGGCCAAATGAGAGGTACTTCCCATGAGCCCTGAACTCAATGGGTAGGATGCATACGGGGCACAGATAAATGAGAGGCGAACCAGCTCAATAATCACAAGGGTGGGGTAGAAGCATTATGAGTGCTTATAGCTCCGAGAAGCTATCCCCAAAGCCCCCCAGAGCTCCCAGAGCTCATCGTCCAACAGGACCCACATCATAGGGTCTTTCCACGACACCAAGACTCTCACGGAAGGTTAGGAACGGCCTTCCCGGAAGCAGGCGAGAATATCCGCGACTGCTCATCGGTTCCTGTGGTGAGCCTTGCGGCGCCCTCGGCCTTGCCATATCCGGATAAAGTGGTGCACGATGTGATATGCTTGGATGGTCGTGGAGACACGGGATTCTCGATGCTCTGGGCGTCCCCTCGATTATCACAGTATCACGATGTGTATTTAGCACATGTCCAAACGGCGCACTAAAACTTTATGACAAGCATTTGGCAACTGTGAGGCCATACTTGCTGCAATGTATTCAGCCTCAGCGGTGCTCAAAGCCACTGACTTCTGCTTCCTGCTCATCCATGAAATCGAAGCAGAACCAAGATTGAAGCAGCATCACGATGTGCTCTTACGATCCACCACACTGCCAGCCCAATCGGCATCAGTATATCCACGGAGTGTCACACTCCCGGCAGTGTATCTCAGCCCATGGTTTATCGTGGTTTATCGTGCCCCGAAGGTATCTCAGAAGATTCTTGGCACCAACCCAGTGAAAGTGATGAGGATCAACCATCTGTTGACTCAAAGTGTTCACTGCAAAACATATATCTGGACGGGTGTTCACTAAGAACATCAAGGCCCCTACGAGTTGACAATACTCGGTAGGATTTGCTAGCACAGGCCCAGCAGCACTTTCACTCAACTTCTTAAAGTTGAGTTCTACCGGTGTCGACACGGACTTATAGTCCACCATACCAAATACTTCCAGCAGCTTCACAACATATTTTCCTTGAGAGAGGAAATCTTCCCGTGTCTCTCGCCGTACCCGTGCCTTAGGGCATAGTGCATCGGGCCCCAGGAGAATGACCTACAACTCGCAACCGAGCTCCCTCTTACATTGATGAATGAGAGGGTCAGCACCTGTCAGGAAGAGGTCATCCACATACAACACTAGAATGAGAGGCTTCCCCCGCACAACCTTGAAGTAAAGGTTTGGATCAGCATTACTTCGAGTGAAGCCCAGCTTCATCAAGTAACTATCCATCCTCTCGTACCAAGCTTTGGGTGCTTGCTTTAACCCATAGAGGGCTTTCTTCAACCTGCAGACATGAGTGTCTCGATCCTGAACTTCAAATCCCAGAGGTTGTTCCACATACACCTCTTCCTTTATTGCACCATGCAGAAAAGCGGTCTTGACATCCATCCGATGAAGACTCCATCCTTGCGTAGCAGCAAGGGCTATGATTGATCGAATGGTGGTATATCGTGCCACAGGTGCAAATATGTCATCATAGTCTATTCCTTCCTTTTGAGAGAAGCCACGGGCAACAAATCTTGCCTTGAACTTTTCAGCACTCCCATCAGATCCATGTTTGATCTTGTAGAGCCATTTCATGGTGACAACAGATTTGTCCTTAGGTCTCGGGACCACATCCCAGACATCATTCTTCATTGTGGACTCATATTCTTCGTGCATAGCATCCTTCCAAACTTGATGCTTTACGGCTTCCTCAAAAGATCCAGGTTCAGATTGTACAATAGTACTCATGGCAGCTAGATACCCCTGGTATCTACACGGCTTCTTGCTTTCTCGGAATGTCCCCCTTGGGGCAGCATGACCCTCAGCATCTTCGAGGGTGTCCCTGAGCCATGATGGTCTCTTTCCCAGTGAAGGAGATGGATCAATAGGGTCCATCGGTCCTTCAATATCAGGCATTGTCTCATCCTGCGGTTCTTCCAGATTTCCAGGCCTTTCTTCATGATTTTCTCCAGATCTTGGAAGATCTACCACTTTCTTCAGGGAAGCATCTTCGTCAAAAGTGACATCATGGCTTATCTCTACTTCCCTTTGACCAGGTACATAGACTCTATAGGCCTTAGAAGTCTCACTGTAGCCCACAAACATTCCTTTCTTCCCAGTAGCATCTAGCTTACTTCTCTTTTCTTTCGGCACATGAAAATAGACAGGACATCCAAAAATTCTAAAATGTGAGACATCAAGTTTCTTACCAGAGAAAACCTCTTCGGGAGTTTTGGAGTCCAGAGCAGAATGAGGGCATCGGTTTTGAATATACACAGTCGTATTTGCAGCTTCTCCCCACAGAAACTTCGGTAGACCCTGGTCACATAGCATGGCATGGGCAGCTTCCACAATAGTCCTATTCTTGCGTTCAACAACACCATTCTGCTTAGGAGTATATGCAGTGGTAGTCTCCCTCTTAATGCCAGCTTCTCTGCAAAAGTCTTTGAACTCATTTGACTCATATTCAGTGCCATTGTCGGTCCTCAAAATCTTGATCTTCTTTCCGGTCATATTTTCCACAAAGGCTTTGAAGGTACGGAACCACATGAAAGCCTCATCCTTGTTCTTCAAGAAGTATATCCAGGTTTTGCGAGAGAAGTCATCAGTAAATGTCATGTAGTAAGAACATCCCCCCAGGGATGTCACGGGCAACATACCAGATAGATCAGAATGGACCAGTTGCAATATATCAGATGTCTTTATGACACTTGAGGGGAAAGGTCCCCTTGTATGTTTTCCTTCAGCACAGCCCTTACATACACCTTCATGATTATTTCCAAAGTCAGGCATCCTTGTCACCACCTTCCTTGCTTCGGGAAGGGCCTTGTAGTGAAAGTGTCCAAATCTTCGGTGCCATAGTTCGGTTTGTCGGATAGTATCACAAGTCATAGCTCCCAACGGACTCCCTCCAACCTGGTAGAGTGTACCAACTCTAAAACCATTTGAGATAGCTTCATTGAAGCTCTCCTTCCACATGAGCACCTTTTCATCAGAGGAAGTTACATTGAATCCTTTGTCTTCCATGGCAGATACAGACACAAGGTTCTTCTTCAATTTAGGTACATAGAGTACATCTTGCAAACGTAGGACTTGTCCTTGAGACAAGTGGAGGGTCACAGTCCCTGTCCCTTTCACGGGATATGTGGCATTATCCCCAAGGATAATTTCTAGATTAGTATCCCTTTCAACCATGTCAGAGAGTGCTCCATTGAATCCGGTGATGTGTCTTGAGGCACCACTATCGATTAGCCAGACATCCATAGTGTCGGGCGGAGATGTAGCAGAGAGAGCAGATACAAGAATATACTCATTTCTTTTATCAACAACATTAGACTCTTCATACCTGGTATTTCTAGACCTTTTAGAAGGTTGATTGTTTTCACCAAAGTGAGCCTTCCTCTTTCCTTTGGATCTGTCATTTCTTCGATTCCCATTCCTTCGGTTGTTGTTGTTATCATCACTATCGGGAGAATCCTTCTTGAAGGGGCATTCTCTAGCATAGTGACCAGGCCTATGGCAAGTGAAACACTTGCCCTTCTTTTCTTGAGCCTTCGTTCTTCCTTTGTCCTTAGGACCACCAGAGTTCTTCTTTCGAGAATGAGCACCATAGGCAACATTTCTGTCATTATCGAATTCCTTCATCCTTGTTTCTTCTTGCATACATCTTGACAGAAGCTCATCAAAGTTAGGAATGGTATTATTGTTGAGAATAGTAGTTGTGAATACTTGCCATTCATATGGAAGTCCTCCAAGTGCGGTGAGAACCATCTCACGATCAGCTATTGTCTCCCCAATAGCTAGCAGATTGTTCCTTGTTTCGGTTAATTTCAGAAAGTAAGTTTGAACAGACTCATCCCAGCCCTTCTTCAGATTCTTCAACTTGTTCTTGAGGAATAGCACTTGGTTCACATTGTTTACTTTGAACATAAGGATCAATTTGTCATACATCTCCTTGGATGTGCCTAGTTCAGATATATAGGCAACCAGGCTCTTATGTATGGATTCCCTGATCATCAGCTTTGCTTTGATCTCTCCCTTCTTATACTTGTTTCTAACAGCAGCGGTAGCATTGGATGGAGGTTCTTGAATCTTACCCAACACATGATCCAAGAGATCATGGTCTTCCAATTTGAGATCTAATATCATTTTCCAGGCATGGAAGTCATCCCTTCCAGTCAGCTTGTCATTCTCCTTGAATTCAAGACTTGTGGAACCCATTTCTTCCGGTGGTGATTGCTAAAGATAGAGTTTGTCTTCACCTCAGCTCTGATACCATGTAAATTTTTGTAGATGTTCTATGCTAGGAGCAACTTTACTTTTCTCACAGCAATCATACAAATAGTTAAGTAAAATGCAGATAGAACAAATAAGTGGATCTTATAGAAGACAAATCAGAAACAGGAAAAATGTGGTGGTGTGTTACGGCGGTCAACAGGATGCTTCAACCAGCAAAGTCTCCTTGGTCAGCCAACCCAGAATGTGTCACAACAGTCCTCCAATCAGCAAACGAGTCAACCCAAGTCAACTCCAAAAAAAGTCAACGCTGTCCTGAAAAAGTCAACGCAGGGCAGCAAGCTAAAAGTCAACGCAGCAGCAGATTGGTCAACCCTTTGACCTCGATTTCTGTGCCAAACAGTACGGCCTTCCAAAATCGAACTTCTCACCAAATTTCAGCCCATTCGGACCATGCGTTGACCAAAGTCAACGCTGGTCAAACTTCCAACAAAACCCTAGCTGCAGCAACTCGTCCTTCAGCTCAGCCGTACATAAATTCGTCCTTCTTCTTCACACGTGTGGGCTGGAAATGTCTTCTAAGGAGCTCGTACTACATCAGATGAAAGAAGAAGATGTGTGTTGAGTTGTGATGAAATCAGGGCAGCAAGCTAAAAGTCAATGCAACAGCAGATTGGTCAACCCTTTTACCTCGATTTTTGTACCAAACAGTACGGCCTTCCAAAATCGAACTTCTCACCAAATTTCAGCCCATTCGGACCATGTGTTGACCAAAGTCAACGCTGGTCAAACTTCCTTGGAAACCCTAGCTGCAGAAATTTCGTCCTTCCTCTTGGCCGTACAGATTCGTCCTTCTTCTTCACACGTGTGAGCTGAAATTGTCGTCCAAGGAGCTCGTACTAAATCAGATGAGAGAAGAAGATGTGTGTTGAGTTGTTGTGAAATGCTCTCCAACTTTGCCTGTATTTATATCCATCATTGGGGTGTGTGACACATCTGCTGGGGGTGTGAAACCTTAAGGCCGACTTGCACATATAATTTATTATGAATAATAAATTCAAAATAAATGTTCTGCTCATCGGATTAAGACATATTATATATGGATTTTACACCTCTCCGAAAGAGGAATCCAACAAAAATATTAGCCTCTTAATCTGAGCATCATAACATGGAGTTTGGACCTAGTTGTCCAAATTTAACACTTCTTGACCCTAAGACAAACCCTAGAAGCACTCAATGTGTGCTTGACCTCTAAATAAAAGACCTTGAGCATGAAACCTATGCTCCAAAAATAACAATAATAAAATTTCTTTCTTTTTACAATATACAAGAATCAAAAGTACATTTCATATTTATGAAGACCGAACCTAGTTACACATTTCAACACTCCCTCTTAACGAGGGAGGTATTCATAATGGTACATGGACATTCTCAAACTGAAAAGATCTCATAAGAAGAGTCGGATTGGTAAGCCATCTCATAAGCTATCATATAAGCTTATCTCTTTGCATCATACCAACCAACATTGTCACATAGCAAGGCCTTGACTAACAACTCTATCTCTCCACAAGATCAGAGCACAATGTTGGCGAGACCAATGACTGATAGACACCATCATCATTGTCTTCCAAGGCACATACCCCACCCAGGTGTTCACAAGGTATGTCCTTTTAGGACAATTCCTATCTTGGAATAACACATCCTCAAGGAATTTCCTCTTTGACTACTCTTATCTTGGATGCCCTACCTCATCCTCAAAGAGTATCGGAAACCAGATGCTTACCCAATCCTCCATTCTTTCTTCACGAAGTGAAGACAAGAATGATGTGTCTATTTCTCCCTCTCAACTAGGGAGGATATATCAAACAGTGCAAGCTTGTCTCTCAAATACACAAACTTCTTATTAGGAAGAGATTTTGTCAAGATGTCAACTACTTGTTCATTAGTGGAGATATACTGTAGCTGCAACACTCCATCTTGCACCAACTTTCATAATTAGTGCTTGTTATTTATGTACTTTGTATTTCCATGGAACATTGGGTCTTCGGACAACCTTATACAACTGGCGTTGTCACAATGTATCACCGTAGGGTCCATCAATCCTTCAACTGGTCGGACAACAACTTCCTCAACCAGATAACTTCTCTGCTTACTTCATAGGCTGCAATGTATTTAGCCTCCACTACTCAAAGCAACTGATTCTTGCTTTCTACTCATCCAGGATATCACGGAGGATCCCAAACTAAAACATCCTCTAGAAGTGCTTCTCCCATCCATCTTATTGCCCCTCTCCAGTCAGAATCTGTATATCCAATCAAGTGGACATCATTCCTTTTTTCATACTTCAGGCAGTAGTGGATTGTTCCTTGCAGATATCTCATTATATGTTTGGTTGTTATCCAATGATCATGCTTGGGCTCTACCTGGAACTGACTGAGAATATTCATTGCAAAACAAATGTTTGGTCGAGTATTTACCAAATACATCGGTGAGCCAACCAATTGTATATACCTTGTCGGATCCACAGGGCTAGATTCAGAACTTCTTAGCCTCTTCAAGTTTGTCATCATAGGAGTTGTCATAGGTTTGCAATCCATCATGTCAAACCTTTCAACATTTCGATCACATACTTTCCTTGGCCTAGATAAATCTCATCAGGTCCTTGCCAAACTTCCAACCCCAAAAAATAGTGCATCAGCCCTAGATCCTTCATATCGAATTCTGCTGCCAGTTGCTTTTTGCACTCTTGAATACGACCTTCTACACCTGTCATGAGAAGATCATCCACATAGAGATGAATGATTACAAGTTCATCCTTCACAACCTTGATATAGAGATTCAGATCAACAAAACTCTTTGAGAAGCCCAATCTTTGTAAGTATGTATCCATCCTTGCATACCACACCCTTAGTGTTTGTTTAAGGCCATAAAGTGCCTTCTTCAATCTGCAGACATAAGTTTTTCTATCTTTTACTTGAAATTCCATCTTTGTAGGTACGTATCCATCCTTGCATACCACACCCTTAGTGCTAGTTTAAGGCCATAAAGTGCCTTCTTCAGCCTACAGACATAAGTCTTTCTATCTTTTACTTCAAATCTGAAGGGTTGTTCTATATATACTTCTTCATCGATAGTACCATTTAGGAATGTTGTCTTGACATCCATTTGATGGATGTTCTATCCCATCGATGCTGCGAAAGAGACCAACGAACATATAGTTGTATACCTTGCTGTAGGTGCAAATGTCTCTTCATAATCGATGCCTTCTTGTTGGGAGAAGCCCCTAGCCATAAATCTTGCCTTATATTTATCAATATTTCCATCTGCTGCATGTTTAATCTTGTAGAGCCACTCGGAAGTTACCGCAAATTTGTCTTCAGGCCTAGGTACGATCTCCCAAACTCAATTCTCCATTATTGTTTGATATTCTTCATTCATGGCATCTTTCCATTATTGATGTTTGATAACCTCTTCAAAGGTGGATGGTTCTGCTTCTATTAACTTCGTTATATAGGGTGCATACCTTGAATATCATTTGGGCTTCTTACTTTCCCTGAATGTGCCTTTGGCTGCTCCATGTTCTTCTGCATCTAGAAGAGTGGACTTCAACCAATTGGGTCTCTTTCTGCTTTCATGGATGATCACTTGTTGCATAGGTTCACTGGGACCTTCTTCTTCATGGTTTGAATTCTCTTCCTCCCTAGTGCATTCTTCTTCAAATGTTGGAAGTTCTTCATCGTTAGAGTCCATTGGTAGGTCCTTTGATTTCTTGAGTGCAATGCTTTTATCAAAGATCACATCTCGGCTTACCCTCAGCTTACTTCTATTTAGTGTCCTTCCTTTATGTAGATCGTATATGCCTTTGAGGTGTTACTGTAGCCAACAAATATACACTTCATGCTTATAGGATCCAACTTCTTTCTCTTATATTTCGGAATGTGAATATAGACAAGACAACCAAATATTCGGAGATGGTCTACACTTGATTTCTTCCCATTGAATGCTTCCTCAGGAGTCATGTTGTCTAGTGATTCGTGAGGACTTCGATTTTGAACATACACAACAATTTTTGTTGCTTCACCCCACAGAAATTTAGGCAAGTCTTGATCATGTAACATGGCTCTTACACTTTCCTCAATTGTTCAACAACTCCATTTTGTTCAGGATTATATGGGACTATCAACTCCCTCTTAATCCTAGCCTCCTTACAGAAAGCTATGAGTTCCTTTGATGTGTACTCTCCTCCATTGTTAGATCTTAGTACCTTTATCCTCCTTCCTATAAGGTTCTCTACTTTAGCTTTGAATTCTTGAAATTTGTTGAATACTTCATTCTTGGACTTCAACAAATAGATCCAATTTTTCCTTGAGTGGCCATCAATGAATGTTACATAATATAGATGACCTCCAAGAGACATTGTAGACACAGGACAACAAACATCTGAATGAATGAGATCCAGGATTTCTTTTGACCTTGAAGCACTGCTTCCAAATGGTCTCTTAACATTTTTAGCTAATGCATATCCCTTGCATACGCCTTCATGATCCTTCATTCACCATTGAATTTAGAGTTGGTAAGATTTTGTAGGGAAGGTGTCCAAACCTTCTATGCCAAAGTTCACATGGACTTACTTCAATGTGAACCAAAGCTTGAGAGAGAGGGGTCAACAATTTGTAGAGTCTTCCTTCACAAATCCCAATGATCTTTGGATTTTCGATGCTAGAGCTTTTATCCCAAACCACAACTTTTCCATCTATAAAGCGACTTTATCTCCCTTATCTTCTAGACATGAAATAGTAAGTAAGTTCTTTTGCAAACCTGGTACGAACAAAATGTTATTGAGATGGACGTTTCCTCCATTTTCTAGCTCCAACGAGGTTGATCCAATTCCTCTTACAAGATAGCTCTTCTTATCACCAAGTTCAACAGAGTAGGATGATTTTCCTCTTGATAAGATCTTTAGTTGTTTGTGCTCACCTGTCATATGTCTTGATGCTCCACTGTCGATTACCCAAATATTCTCATCTCCAAATGTGCCTATAAGTGCTGAGAATAATCCTTTGTCCTTTGTAGAAGTCTTGGTCATACTATTCTTGAAGGATAATAGAAGATTCCACAATGCCTTGATACCTTGCTTGAGATGACTTGCTACCATAGAACACTGCTTCAAAGATTTCTTCAAGGATGTAGTCATGTTCATCATGCCCTTAGCCAACCTTAGCTCTGATACCGTGTTGAGAAATCTAAAGTGTTGCAACTAAGATGATTTCTCTTCAACTTGATAACTTCTTGTGATGTATTTTTATTTTTCTCGATTTTTAACTTCTTATATTATTATGTTGTTCTTATCATCAAACAACTACCAAAACAAGAAGATCAACAATACACAAGAACACAAGATATACGCTGCAAGCCAGGGCCAAAACCTCTCCACTTGAGAGGAAAACACGCAAATATCCTCTTCCTATAGATTCTTCAAATGACAAATTCCAAGACCTTTAGACCAAGACCAATACCCTTCCAAGGCCAAGTCTGACCTCCTTGATGATGTGCTTCCTCTGTCCAAGTCAAACCCAGACAAATCTCTTCCAGTTGCACAACTTCGACCCCCAACTACAAAATTTCAGCCTCCATTGTAGGTCTGAAATTTTCGCCCCCTGCAACAATCGCTGCCTCCACACGTGTGAGCAGTTTCAAGGCTTCCAAGGCTTCCTCTGACCTTCACTTGGGTTTCTCCTTCTTCTAGGGCTTGCAGGTGACCTAATAGACCTTCCTTCGACCTTCTTTCTGCAATTACCTCAACTTCGTGTGAAAATTCTGTAAATTTGGAATCCTATTGCCACAATTGGAAGATATTCACCTAATTCTTAATTTTAACTTAACAATTTGTTTGTAGTTTCCTACGACAACACTGAATACATCACACTGCAACCTTCACAAATAAACTGCGGAAAAATACAAGTGTGGAAACAAAACTGAACAAGAATAATTCACACACACATCTGACAGTTATTTTTGGACCAATGTCCCCGGAAAAACCCAATGCGGGAAAATCAGTGCAACAACTGAGGGTTTATATTATTATGCAATAATTATTTATGAGTACAAGTCTATGATTGGCAGATCTGTCAAATTATGCAGAGAAACTGACAAGAAAGATCTTGTGAGACAAACTTCACTCCTCCACGAGAACCCGACACTTATCAACACCCAAAACGGACTGCCCTGCGCTATCTTTGCGCAGTGATTGCGTCACTCTGTGCAATCTCTGCATCACAACTATGACTGCCCTCTGTCTTTGCGCTGGTCTCTCTGTTGGCTGGAAACTGAGGCCTTTTGGCCTCCGGAAAATCTCTTCGGGATCTGGCATTGGCCCAACACTGTCTCCTCAGCAAAAACACAATTTCCCGTCAGGCTCTGCGTAGTGACTGCGTTACTGGCTCTGCGCTGCTATTGTGGCTCTCACTGCCTCCTCTGCTATGCACTCTCCGGATTAGGAATGCCTCCAACTGGAATTATTGCCCTTCTCTGCAAAATATCTCTCGATCGAAGTTTCTCTCTGAGCACTGCTCACTAAAGAAATCGATCTCTTGATCCTTACTCCGCCAAATGTATTTTCCAAATGACCCTTCAAGCCATTCTTATAGTGTTCTCGTTGAAACTTCAACGACCCAGATTATATCTCTAATCAATGGCTAAGATTAACTTTTGACTTGATCTGCCTTTTCTAGAACATTCACACCCATATTCTATTAATTCACTTTAATTATTTTATTTTCCTAAGTTGAGACTTAGAGCACATCTGATGCTACCCCATATCAACACTCCCTCTTAGCAAGGAATGTGCTCTAGCAATACACCTTCTGAGTACTTCTATGTCTTTGTAACATCCCCCTTTGTGTTGCTGATGTCTAACATTGCTGGCCATCAACTCTGCGCAGACAATGCCACTATATTGTTGCTGACACTACCACTGTCAACACTGCATTTGTACTGCATCTCCTTCTCAATTCTGCATCCGTGTTGCTGCTGACTCTGCCATTGCCAACTGCTACTGCATTGCATCACAGTTGCTTACTGCACCTGAAAACCATCTAAAATTGGACAAGTATGATGCATCTCGGTGATGGAGATTTGACTGCTGCTAGCCTCTACGTTGTCCTTCTGAAGTCGCTGCACTGCTACTGGCTTTTGCATTGTGCCTTCCTGCACTGCTGCCAACTCTGCTCTATGTTGCTCAGACTCTGGCGCTGTTAACTACTGCACTGTCACTTCTGCATTCCTTTGCACCAACTGGCACCCGTTCATCCTGCTACTTCTGATTTGGGCTCCCGTAGCAGGGTGATGATCAGAGAGGTGGACTCCTCAAAGATCCTGGCCAACTTGTAGATCTTTGGGTCTACAACTCCAAATCACCCCACCTCCCTCCTGGAGGTATATGGGCAATCATTGCGAATTCCTCCTCCTCTATCTTTGTTGCTCCGACTGGAGGATCATGCTTCTCATCCTTTTCCTTCTTCCTGAGAGGACACTGTGTGGTGTAATGTCCCATCTCGCTACACCGGAAGCATTTGATCTTGGAAAGATCCTTCTTCCTCTTGCGCTGCTCTTGCTGCCCCTTTGATTCAATGGCTGCATTCTCCTCCTCCTCCTTCTTGACCTTCGAACCACTGCTGCTGCTGCTCTCAAGTTGACACTTGAGTAAGTCCGTCCTCATCTCTTCTTGTTGAAGAGTTGCCCACATCGCTTCCCAGTCTGGTAACTTCTCTCTGCCCAGGATGCTCTGGACAAAGACCTGATAGTCTTCAGACACATAATTTGTGGCAAGTCTGACCATCTCTGTGGCTTGAGCTGATCCCACAACTGTCGGCTGATCTCGGTTCTCCTAAAGTATAGACAGGAACAAATCAATCCTCTCTCCCTTCTTCATCCTAGTGGTCCGCATTTTCTCTTCTAGAAACATCTTCCTTTGCTCGGAAGACCCCTAATATAGCGTGGCCAACACATCCCACATCTCCTTGGTTGTCCCTTTGCTAGAGATGTGTAAAACAATATGATCCTTCACTCCGTTGAGGATCAACCTCTTAGCTTTATCCATATTCTTCTTGAAGGCCCTTAATGGTGTTGCATCCACCGATTCAGCCTGAGCACTTTTAATACAGTGCTTGAGGTCATGTTCATCTAGAAGGAAGGAAATCCTTGCCTTCCATATTATGTAGTTGGAGGCACCCTCCAACCAGTCCTGGTCACGCAATCCACTGGTGGCCATCTCACCCAGCTACTGTCGATCTGCTGCCTCTAACCCTCTGCGCAGTTGGCTTTACGCACTCCTTGCTGGAGCAAGCCACAAACTCTGCTGCTTCTGTACGGGAAATCCGAGTTTCTTGGGCAAGAAATTCTCTGAGGTCAGAAATCCCCAAAAGTGTCTTCAACTACTCTTCCTGACCCTTCTGCACCAACAATCACTGTTGCATAACAAACTGCGTACCTCCTGCTATTGATCTATGTAGATCTGCTGCGCTGCTCCCTCTGTCTCGGACAAACAACAATCTGGAAAAATCCTATCTCTCTGTCGGCTCACTCAGAGAGAGATTTTCCTTGTTGATCTAGCCCTCCTGGGTTGGACGACGAACTTCACTGGGAAATCGATCTAGTGCTTACGCAACTCTTTGATCCCCAGTTTCTGCTTCAATGTTGGATTTGCTGGATCTGTTCTTTTGCTCCTCCTGCACTCATCTTAAACAAGCTCTGATACCATCTGAAAATTCCGTAAATTTGGAATCCTATTGCAGCAATTGGAAGATATTCACCTAATTGTTAATTTTAACTTAACACTTTATTTGCAGTTTCCTATGACAAACACTAAAAACATCACACTGCAACCTTCACAAATAAATTGTGGAAAAAATGCAAGTGTGGATACAAAACTGAACAAGAATATATCACACACACATCTGACAAAATTATTTTTGGACCAATGTCCCTGGAAAAACCAAATGCGGGAAAACCGGTGCAACAGCTAAGGGTTTATATTATTATGCAGTAATTATTTTTGAGTACAAGTATTCAATTGATAGATCTGTCAAATCATGCAGATAAACTGACAAGAAAGATCTTGTGAGACAAACCTCACTTCTCCGTGGGACCTCGACTCTGATCAACACCCAAAACGGACTGCCCTGTGCTGTCTTGCGCAGTGACTGCGTCACTCTGTGCAGTCTTTGCATCACAATTATGATTGCCCTTTGTCTCTACTCTAGTCTCTCTGCTGGCTGGAAACTGAGGCCTTCTGGCCTCCGAAAAATCTCTCTGGGATCTAGCACTGGCCAAACACTGTCTCCTCAATAAAAATACTATTTCCCCTCAAGCTCTGCACAGGTACTGTGTAAGCTCTGCATCATTGGCTCTGCGCTGCTACTGTGGCTCTCATTGCCTCCTCTGCTATGCATTCTTTGGATCAGGAATGCCTCCAACCGGAATTACTGCCCCTCTCTACAAAAGATCTCTCGATCAAAGTTTCTCTCTGAGCACTGCTCACTAAAGAAATCGATCTCTTGATCCTTACTCCGCCAAATGTATTTTTCAAATGACTCTTCAAGCCATTCTTATAGTTTTCTCGTGGAAACATCAACGACCCAGATTAGATCTCTAATTTATGGCTAAGATTAACTTTTGACTTGATCTGCCTTTTCTAGAACATTCACACCCATATTCTATTAATTCACTTTAATTATTTTATTTTCCTAAGTTTAGACTTAGGGTCCCTTTAAAAATAATTAATTATTTTAATAAAATACAATCTAGGTGGAATTTCCCCAAATGATTTCTGGGTTATTTGATACATCTGTTTAAGCCTCTCAGCAAAATTTGAGACTTAGAGCACATTCGATGCTACTCCAAATCAACACTTCGATCTCGCAACATTGAAACCCTAGCCTTCCTTCTTTGCAGGAGAGAGAGAGCTCGAACTTTCGTCCTTCTTCCTTCTTCTGCTTCTCCTTCGCTTAGATGATGAGAAGATGAGTTAGTGTCCATAGGAGGTCAAGTTCCCTCCTATATATAGGCTTCCAAGGAGGACGACATGCCCTAATGAAGCAGACCTCTTAGCTACCAAGCCGACTGGGTCTTGGAGGGTATTTTGACACTTGTTAATACAAAAATAATTCTTTTTACAAGTTACAATGTGCCTGATGGGGTCTTCTTCATATGACAATGACTCTTTTGGCTTCTTGACCCTAGGACAAACCCTAGAAGCACTGAATAGGTGCTTGACCTCTAAATAAAATACCTTGAGCATGAAACCCATGCTCCAAAAATAACAATAATAAAATTTCTTTCTTTTCACAATATATGAGAATCAAAAGTACATTTCATATTTATGAAGATCGAACCTATTTACACATTTCAACAGGTGCTTTTGGAAGAACCTCATCCACCTGAATCTGTCTCCAATACTAACACGTTCTCCGTTCTTGCAGTTGCTCCCTTTGAACTAGAATACTTTCCTGCTTTCTTCCGCAGAACTTGATCTGAAGACTTATTCTTTCCCACCATGCTCTGCAAATCCGTCACTTCAATCATATGTGCCATGTGCCCTGTGTACTTCTGTGGTTGCTTCCTGTAGCCGAAGGTGATACTAGAAGATCCAACTCTATCCTGATCTACCTTAAACAAATCCTTTGCCCACTTGGCTCGAACTCTCCCTATATTGGGAGTCATTAATTGAGTGGCTGCCTCCACTCGCCCTAGGCTATGGTCCTCATCATCTTGCTGGTCGGCCCAATTGATAACTAGCCTAGACTCAAACTGAGATACTGGCTGAGGCTCCATCTTGAGAGCTCTGTCCTGTTCTCGTTCAGCTATCACTTTTCCATTCTGAGAACTTCTTGCCTTGCTGCTCAAGGTTGTGCCTGTCTGTACCCGCAACTTGTAGAGATTCTTCATCCTCACACTTATCTGCTTCTTACATCCAAAAGCTAAGTGCTGGAGGTAAGCCTTACCTCTGCTGAAGATGACATCATAGCCCTTGTCCTCAATGGTAGCTACCTTAACAAGATTTTTCTTAAGGCTTGGAACATAGAGGACATCTCTAAGATGAAGAGGATTACTTGACTTCCTCTGAAAGATGACAGTACCAACTCCTCTAGCTGCATACTGGCCATCATCTCCTAGCTCAATCTGAAATTGCATGTCCTTCTCCTTCAGGTGGCTGAAATTCTTTTTTGCCCAGTCATGTGGAAGGATGCTCCTGAACCAATATACCATACACTGCTGTTTGCTGAGCTTGCCATTAAGCTATCAATGATAAATATTTCTCGAATTAGGCAGAAAATGCATAAACCTTCGTCGATGCAGCTACATGATCCTTACTGGACTCCCTCTTTTGCTTAGGACACTTAGTAGCATAGTGTCCAAACTCATGGAAATGGAAACACTTGATCTTGCTTAGATCCTTCTTCTTTCCCTTCTGACTGGACTGGACAACTCCTTGGCCCTCCTTGCCCTTGGTCTTGCTGCTCTTGCTTGCCAGGGAAAAGTTCTCCTCGTCCTCTATCTTCATCGATCTACCATCTCTGGTCCCTCTCCGGATCTCTTCCTGAATGCAGCCAGTCAATAGCCTTTCCCAACTAGGAACAATTTCTCAGCCACTTACTGCACCTTGGAATCCATACCAAGACTTGTGAAGTCCCAGAAGAGCAAAAATCACAAGGTCATGCTCTGGTACAGTCACATCCACACCACCCAGCTCACCTCGTACCTGAGTGAACTTTGACAAATATGCGACGATGGGCTCTCCAACACTCATCCAGATACTCCTGGGTCCTCAGCTTCTCCTAGTATCACTAGTATTCTGATATAGATCTAAAATAGCTTTGTACATCTCAAAAGTTGTCTTCTTCTCATGGGTATGAGGAACTATATGATCTCTGACCCCTTCTAGAATAATCCTCCTTGCCTTGGTATCATTCTTATTATGCTGGGCCAATTGTTGGCATCTTGTGGTGGTGGGATAACCTGCTTCACGAATTCTCCCACACTATTATCCTCTAACACTATCATGATCCTTCCTTTCGAAGAGACAAAGTTAGAGGCTCCCTCTAAACAATGGTTTGATCTCAATCCTTGAGATGCCATCCTGCTTACTTAGAGAGCTCTCTCCAATCTATCGCTGTCCTTCCTAACCGATCTGCGTTGATACAAGGCCAGTCTCGGTCACAGTCTTTGTGCAGTCTGCTGTACGGTACGTGTTGGGTTTTCATGAAAATCACTGCATTTTGCTATGATGAACGATAAAACTTAACGTTCTTTCTGCAGACATGATTTTCTTTCGCAAATGGAAATGGAAAATAAAGCAGAATAACACAAATATGAGTTGTTTTTAAAGAAATCCAGCTGAAAAACTCTCTATGCCTTGAATTTTATTGTTGAGGTTAGGTAATTAGATAAAATACAAGACAATTGTTTCATTAAACTTAGTGTTCTCATTGCCATTTTTAACTAGAAACACCACTGCGCACAGCAACAATACCTCTTACTTCTGTCTTTTGGCTTTGATTCTTCATATTCCTGTGTGGAATGATCTCCTATGGTTTCAAAAAAACCTCTAAATCTAACTTTGTAAATTTGAGAAGTCTCTCTATATCGTCAAACTGCTCCAGAAGTATGCTTTCTTTTTAAAGGCTCTCGTGAAATTAGAAAGCAGGTCCAAACTCCATGTTGTGATATGGAATAAAGGTACCAATATTTGTGTTGGGTTCCTCTTTCGATGTGGATAAATTCTAAAACCAAATCTTAATCTAAAGTAGGCGAGAACATTTATTTTGCATTTATTTTTAATAATTTTCAAGCCATATGTGATCGACCTTAGTTTTACACCCCTAGCGGATATGTCACACCCTCGATATAGATATATATAAAGTGTGGTGTGGAGGTCTTTTCCTCATCTGTCCTCACACATCATCTCCTCCTTTGATTTCGTACGACTCGCCAGAGCGTAGTTGATTCACACGTGAGAAAGAAAAGCAGCGAGTGCTGGTGTTGTTGGCGTCACTGAGTACGCCGTTATTCTTGTTATTCTTGCCGTTATTTGTGCCGTTACGCCATTCTTGCCCGTTGAGAATGACGTTGACTTTTACGAGTTGACTTTGAGTTGACCGTGTGGCTGTTTTGAGGGCTGTTGTGACACATGCTGGGTTGGCTGACCAAGGAGACTTTGTTGGTTGAAGCATCCTGTTGACCGTCGTAATGCACCACCACATTTTTCTGTTTCTGGTTTGTCTTCTATAGATCCACTGGTATGTTCTATCAACATTTTACTTGATTGTTTATGTGATTGCTGTGGTAAAAAGTAAAGTTGCATCAAGCATAGAACATCTACATAAATTTACACTCTCACACACATAACCTATGCATACAAGAATGATCATAGATGTGCCTTCGTCCTCCTTGTAAGCAATTCGACCCATCTATACCTGGAAAATTTATCTTTAGAACACAAACTTGTGATTGACTAGTTAACTGAGTCTAACTGACTCTTGCAACTCGTCCTAGCCACAAATAACCTTTGAGACTTTGTCGCATGTCCTTTTCCAAATCTAACTCGCACTAGGAGACAAACAACTGAGCCTCCAACTATAAGCATGAGTTAAATTGCTTCATGAACTCGTCCTAACTTATAGGAACTTATGCATGCTAAAGAAAGACTGCTTGTGGTTTCTTTGACTAAGGCACATGTCAAAGAAGACCTTACTTGATACAATTTTCAACATTAAGGAATTTCAGAAAGTTGTGTGCTTCTACAAAACTTCACTGAGGCATTGCATGGTGTGGATTTCCTTAGTTTGTTTTTGTATCTACCTTCTATTCTCTTTGGCAATGATGCTTCTATTTCATGTGTTGGTGGATTAGCAGGGGAGCCTTGTAACAAGCACGGCATTCTCTCCAGGATTTTTGTTGCATCCATTCGAGGAAACTGGTCCATTGGGTTTAACACTGAAGAAAACATCTTCATTCATAGAACTTATTCAAATGAATCTTTCTGAAGGGGACTCAGCAGCTCCCATAGCTATAAATAATTCCAGCCTGGAGGTGGGGAGAAATAAGGAATCAAAGTGTGCACCAGGACTGGCTATTGCTGATAAGTACAAGGCCTCAAACTTCCCAGCCTCGGTTTTGAGAATTGGTTCTTGGGAGGTAATTTGCATAAGAAATTAATACAGTTAAGTTTGCATATTAAATTCTTCAATCTTGTCAGAACATATTAAATATTATTTATTCACCTGAACAAGCGTTTTGATAGCCACTGATACTCATGAAATGGTAGTAAGTAACACACATTTAGCAAGTTTGCATTGACATAAAGATGCTGATGATGCCAGCGTATTTCAAGATATGAAGGAGACTTGGTGGTAAAATGCTATCATGCAAAGCGTAAACTTGTTTGGGAAGTCTTGGAGGGTGGTCTGAAGAGCAAGATAGAGATTCATTGGTCAGATATAACCTCTTTGAAGACCTATTGTCCAGACAATGAACCTGGTAGCCTAGGGATTGAAGTAAGTTTCAGGGTTTGCTTATTTTTTGTGTCCTACTCGAGGCAGAGTTGAAGTGCAGGTGCTTTTGATCTTTCTATACCAGTATCTTTTCTTCTGTATCATACAGGTATCCAGGCGTCCACTTTTCTTTAGGGAGACAGATCCTCAGCCAAGAAAGCACACTATTTGGCAGGCTACTTCTGACTTTACAGGAGGGCAAGCATCTAGATGCAGGTCTGTATTTGTAATTCACGTGACTTTTTGGGCTTCATTTGTTTGATGTACATAGTTTCATTTGTCGTATATAATGTAAAATGACAATCCTATGTAGAACCGTGTTTCATGATAATTGTGGTCCTTTTTTGGCATTGAGTCATTCCCTGTCATTCAATACATGTCTATTTTACTCTCCTCCATTACTAACAACAGTGCATTCAGTTTCTTAATTTAAAATGATGAGATGTGTTGATTCCACTCCCAGGCTTAAACCGTTGTAGACAGTTCTTTGATTGGAATGTTCATCATATTTTGATAACATCAGAGAAGAATGCCTTTTCTTCAGTCAATAATCAGACTGGTTGCTTCCTTGCAGTGAAATGATAGGAGTTCCACCTTTGCAGCAACTCTAAAGAGGAAATACAGCTAGAAAGGACAACTCTTTGTTTGATGAGCTAGATAGTATTTAAAAATGCTGTATATTTCCAATCTCGACGGCAAGCTTGCAAATAATAAATGTTACTAGTATTATGCTAATAGCAGGTTGCAACCAAAACACAAGCTATGAAATTGGTAAATCAGCCCAGTCAACGCTTGGAATGTAAATCCCCTCTGCATAAAATGACAATCCATCACATTGGTGGTTGAATCTCTTCCTGCAGGTCTATTGAAATTCAACATTAAACATATCTAACTTCTCTTGCATGCTACAGACTGGTAAGCCTTATGCTTATCCATTCCTACAAACTATGGCTGAGGAGGATGTGCCAAACCTCAGCTGTCATATGAGGTATTTGGTAATTTGACAGTACACCTATTCTTATATGAATTTTACTTAACGTAATTCTAGATTTAAACTGTGGGAAGTTAAATCCTAGGGAATCAATCATAGGATAGGATAATGCATTTCTCAGTTGATGCAAAATATATGTAATAGGAATCTGTTCAACATTATTGTTCATGATTGTCATTATGTTTTATATGATTTTTTCAAGTAGAGAAGAGTGTGTTACACCTCATGTTGTGTCAAGTTCCACATTGTGATTTTCATCACATTGGTGGAGTTTTCTGCTGGTACCTTGGAGCTTTTGATAGACTTGGAAGATATACATCTTTATGGAGATTCTCCTCTTCTTGGCTTTAGACCATTTTATGGGAACATCTTGGTGCAAGTTCTTCACTTCTCTTCTTGGTGAATGGTCATGGTTGGTGGTCATATCATGGTTTTGGTGTTACTTTCATCATTCATGTCTTGCTTGTTGGATCACTCTCTTGACATATGAGTGCTTGCTTCTTCATGTGTTATCTTTTTCATGGAGCATCCCAGTGACTAGGTGTGTTGATGATGATGTTGGTTTGTCACTAGGAGGGAGAGTTCTCCATGGTTCTTATGTTGGATGTGTGAAGGGGGGTATACTTGATGATTGGATGAGGATAACACTTTCTTATGCCCCCTTCTCTTATGATGTTGATATGGTAGTGGGGTGCTACATATATATTGGTGATCTATCCTTCTCCTAAGGCTGGATGATGTATTTTGATCTAAGAAACCGGATTCGTCCTCCCCCTGTGTCCCGAATCGCACGAATCAGACACGATTCTCTAGGACACGTGTTCGATTCTCGTGTCTAGTGGGTCATGGAGCATGTCCAACGTGTCCTGGAGCATGTCCAACATGTCTTGGAGCATGTCCTAGAGTACACCCATCTATCATTGTTGAAGATTGCGGATACACGGTTTGCCTCTTCATTCATCATGTTGAAGAGGTTAAGGGAGGTCAAGACCGCTCTTGGGGCCATGGTTATTTCAGAGTGTTGGTCTTTTTGGAGAAAGACAGATCAAGCAACCTCAAAAAGAGTGAAGGACACAGTGTTAGATGATGCTTGGTGGGAGATGGTAGATCTCACTATTAAGATCATCGACCCTATCATTACTTTGCTACGATTTGCAGATTCAGATCAACCCATTCTAGGAGAGGTTTATGAGGGATGAGATTCTATGATTTAGTCCGTGAGGACCATTATTTTACAAAGTGAGTGCCCCGAGTATGAGACATCATTAGAGGCCTTCTTCACCACCATACAAGATATTCTTGTCAATAGATGGGGCAAGAATTGCAAACCTTTGCATTGTTTGGCTCACTCATTGAACCCAAAATACTACAGCCATGAGTGGCTAAATGATGGACCTTCCCGTAGATTCACTCATCACATGGATGGTGAAATTTCGTAGGGGAGGAAGGATGCATTGATGCGGATTTTTCAGGATAGAGCATCCCTTGATGAGGTGGAGGATGCCTTTACAAAGTTTTCCATTGGCACTGGGCGATTTGCAGGCTATTATGTGATTAGAGACAGGGGGATAAGAGGCCCTATTCTTGGTGGGAAACTCATGGGGCAACAATCCCTTCTCTACAGTAGTTATCCATGAGGCTCCTCTCTCAGGTGATTTCATCCTCTTGTTGCGAGATGAATTGGAGCACATATGGGAATTTGTATAGTGTCAAGAAGAGCAGGGTTGAGCAGTCCAGGGTAGAGACAGTGGTGTATGTGCACACCAACCTTCGTCTTATTTACAGGTAGAGGGATGAGTTGTTTAAGGGGAAGACAAAGATGTGGGATGTCTTTCCTGATGATATGGGTTTGGACCAATGTTGTATGAAGCGAGGACGTTTTTTGGAAGCAGGGACGCGGAAGCGTCATTTTCCAAAAATTTAGGAAGCGAAGCATTTCGGAAGCATCTAATATATATATATATATATATATATATTTTGCATTTATATTCAAAACAAACATCCCAAATACCATATTAGTTGTAGAAGACATGAAAACATGCTTATTTTTACATAAATCAAGATACATATGACATCCATGATTCCATTGTACATCAATAATTAATTATTCGAGCATCAACCATCTAGAATCTAGATTATAGATCCTAGAAATTACAAACATACATCAAATTTTTAAGCATGATAAAACATTTAAGCATACTATAAAACATAAAACATTTAAGCATACTATAAAACATAAATGATAAACATAAAACATTCAACCATATTATAAAACATAAAGCATATTATCTATCAAGTGTGCAACTGTCAACATTAATCATGTCCAAAATTCAAATAATAATGTTTACAAAATAGGCCGCTTGGTCACCACCAAGACAAAAAAGTTCAAATTCACAACAAGCCTACAAGTGTAATCTATGACAAAAGCAGTAAATTGTGAAAATATCTACTAATCTCTCCTCCTTCCACCACGAAGAGTACGTGACGGTGCGCCTCCATGTGGTGGAAATGAAGAAGATGGTGGCTGTGGAAGTTGTGGCACTGGCACTGCAACTGATGAAGATGAAGCCCCTACTGTTGGTGTTGAACCATGGAACCTAGGAAGCACGGGACTTGTGGGGGGTGGCATGTCAAGTCGATCATCATCATCATGGATAAGAGCATCCTCTTATTGCTTTAATCGCTACACTCCATCCTCCAAATTGGCGTCCTTTGGATACCTGTCCCAAACCTTAAGGTCTCTATTACTCTTTGCATCATCACAGTAATGGGACAACAATGGCAAGTTGTAATGAACAGAAACCAAACTCAACCTGTTCCTTTTAACACTGTGGATGAAGGAATAAGAGCTCCAACACCTCTCTGCAGAAGAAGTGTTTACCACCTGTGATAGCACTCGCAATGCCAAAGTCTGTAGAAGTGGAGTAGCACCTTCATGCATGTTCCACCACTTAATAGAGGAAAAACTCTCTTGATCTCTAATAGCATGCATGCTCCCAAATGGACCAGTGGAAAGTGTATAGCTGCTCAACTGTTTCCGTACCGAGTGTGACTCCTCCTCATCAGGGACTAATCTATCCAATGCAATCATATATTTTTCTAGGACCTCTGGATCTAGGTGTGGTTTTCTCCTGCTTCCCCCCCCGGTGCTGTTGTTGAAAGCCATGATAGACTATAGTATTTAGGTGTCAAAACATATACTAATGCATGCAATGGAACATTTAGCATATCCCATCGTTTTACCACCTCTGCACGAATATATTTGTACAAGGTGGTATCTCTAGGCTCAACATTGTCTTTAATTTGCCCCAGCATGTTATCCATCTGCTCATACACCTCCCCAATTATTGGCTGATCTGAATCTGCAAACTTGATCATGTAATAAATTGGTTTGGTGAATTGCAAAACATATTTCACCTGTGACCAAAATAATATGTCAAGAATAGTGTCCTTGGCTGCATTAACACCATCTCTATCAGTGTTAATTTCCTCCCATGATTCAGCGGTGACAATATTAGTTAAAGCTTGTCTCACCTTCACTAGCCGCCTAAAGGTGAGGTAATAACTTGCAAATCGGGTTTTTGCAAGTTTAAGCAACTGCAACTTGGAGTAAGTGCCATAGAAGTAGTTTACCCTTGTATGCCCTATGATAAATTTAATGAGTTTCTTCCCTCTCTTGTAAATCTCATTAATCCACCCACATTCTTTATGCTTCACAATATCATGCATCAAAAGGTTCAATGTGTGCACCGAGCACCCAAACCAAAATATGTGTGGATAAGTACGCTCAATAATTTTTCCTGCTCCTTTACAATTTGTTGCATTATCTATGATCACTTGAACCACTTTACTAGGACCAACATCTCTGATTGATTGCAATAGGAGATCTTCAATGTTTTGGGAAGTTGCACTGACAGAGGAGGAATCATGACATGCAATAAACACTGCACCACTAGCAAAAATACCAAGAACATTTTTCAATTGTTGGTTTCTGATATTTGTCCACCCATCTGATACAATGGATACCCCACTATCCACCCACTCATTTGTAAAACATGTCAAAGCTACTTGAACCTTTCCTTTTTCTCTTTCTAATAACATTGTTCTAGCTTTCTCATAGTTGGGGGACTTGTATCCTTTTGGGGCTTCATTGATGCCCTTTACCATTTCATGCAAATAGGGAGAGCGAAGCACATTGAATGGTACACCGCAAGCACAAAGAAATCAGACTATCTTTCCATCCACATCATCCCTCCCAACAACATTAAGGAAATCCGCTATTGTTTTTTTACCTCCAGAACTTGCAGAAGCACCATGAGGAGATGAGCTACCAAATCTAGAGGTTGCACTTGATTTAGATTGAGTTTTTTGTTTTTTGTTTTTTGTTGTTGTGCAACCTTCTCTATTTGGATGTATTTTCTTCTTTGTTCAGCTGGAACCTTTGGGCAAATTTCTATCCCCACAACACCCTTTATTTCATCACTGTCCATCACCCCACATAGATGCCTCCTCGCACTGGTATATGAACCACTATATGGTTTTCCTCCATGACAACCATGATGGCACAAAAACTTGTAGCTTCCACCACCTTTTCCCCCTTCAAGTTGGTCACATAGTTCCACAAGGGTGTCAATGTAGCTTTCCCCTCTTGTGATTCAATGTTTTCATCATCCCCTTCCTCTTCAAAGCCTTTCTCCTCATCATACATTGGGTCACTCATATGGGGATCACTTTCCTCTTCTTCTTCATGTTCTTCTCTTCTATTTCTACTCCCCCTTACCATCATCAAAACCAAGAGTGGAATGATACATAGAACCCAAAGAAACATCATCTTTGAGTATGAATATAGATGGTGGACAACCTGCAAATAAATGTACAAGAAGAAAGAATGGGAAAGTGTAGGAGAGGGAGGAGAGAAAATACAAAAAACAATGACAAAAAAATGAGAAAGTTTGGGGTTTGCACTTACCTCTTTAGCTTTTGTAGATGGAAGCCCTTCTTTACTCCTTCGAGCTCCTCCTTCATCACTCCTCCAAGCTCTCCTCAACTCTCTCTTCACCAAGCTCTCTTCTCCTCTCTTTCTTTTCTCTTCTCCAAGCTCTCCAAAAACACAAGTGAGCAAATGAGAGGTGAAATAGAGCTTATAAGCTTTTCATCCTATCCCTAACTCAAGACTAACTCACCTACTAACCCAACTAAAGACAAAAAAGAAGAAGCCAAAAAGTCGCTTTTTTGAGCTGCGTAAGCTGGATACGACGATGTACGAAACCGCTCGCGATCCGTACAGGAATCGCAACGCTTTCGTACGGCACGACGATCCATCGTATGAAATGTGGATCCGCTGTACAGAAATGCGGATCCGGCCGTATGGTTCGAAAAAACCAAGAAACACAATTTTTTCTACGAAATGTATTTCGGAAATTCCGAAACACGTTTCATACGGCGGATCCCGTACGGTTTCGTACGGGCCACGTTTCGGGGGTTGGAGCCAAGTGGGGGGGATGTTTCCTGCAACATTGGTTTGGACAACAATGTTGAGTTGGCATTGACCAACTTGGATCTTAATGGCCCAATGCTAGACCCTGTCATTTTTGATGATGGTGATACTATTGAGAGGTTATCCTCCACACCAATAGATGCAAAGATGACATTGGATACAAAGGAGGAGGATGCAACAAAGGAGAGCAGTGGTGACCATGACAGTGATGCTGATTTTGATGATGATGATTGATGACTCATGAGTCATGAGCTACCTACTACCTTGAGGGTTGTAGTTGTTTTGTATTTTCTATTTCTATTTGCCATTGGCATTGCTACTACCTATGTAACACATTTTGATTTTGATGACTTAATGAGAAAACTGCAGTTTCTTGTCTTCTCCTAATGGATCATTAATGAATCTAGCACAATTGTATTTGTATGCATAATGTTACTTTGTAAAACTTACAAATTTTAAATTTATAATGTAGAATCTAGATCTAGATCTATTTCTAAATTTGTATCATGAATGAGAATTTGTGTAAGAAATATATATATATATATATATATATATATATATAACATGTCCTAACATGTCCTGTTCTGGGGGGTCAACGTGCTCGTGTTAGACACTCAAATTTTTGTGTCCCCGTATCAGGTGATTAGATTTTGATGTAATGATCTGTAAATTTTTGTAGATGTTCTATGCTTGAAGCAACTTTACTTTTCTTACAGCAATCACACAAATAGTTAAGTAAAATGCTGATAGAACATATAAGTGGATCTTATAGAAGACAAACCAAAAACAGAAAAAATGTGATGGTGCGTTACGGCGGTCAACAGGATGCTTCAACCAGCAAAGTCTCCTTGATCAGCCAACCCAGAATGTGTCACAACAATCCTCCAATCGACTCAAGGTCAGCAAAGTCAACACGGGGCGGCCAAGCTAAGTCAACGCGACAACCGATTTGGTCAACCCTTTGACCTCGATTTCTGTGCCAAAGTGTACGGCCTCTCAAAATCGAACTTTCCAATAAGTTTCAGCCCTTTCGGACCATGCGTTGACCAAAGTCAATGCTGGTCAAACTTCCAGCAAAACCCTAGCTGCAGAAATTCGTCCTTCCCTTCAGCCGTACATATTTCGTCCTTCTTCTCCACACGTGTAGGCTGAACTTGTCCTCCAATGAGCTCGTACTAAATCGGATGAGAGAAGAAGATGTGTGTTGAGTTGTTGTGAAATTCTCTCCAACTTTGCCTGTATTTATATCCATCATTGGGGTGTGTGACACATCTGCTGGGGGTGTGAAACCTTAAGGCAGACCTGCACATATAATTTATTATGAATAATAAATTCAAAATAAATGTTCTGCTCATCGGATTAAGACATATTATATATGGATTTTACACCTCTCCGAAAGAGGAATCCAACAAAAATATTAGCCTCTTAATCTGAGCATCATAACATGGAGTTTGGACCTAGTTGTCCAAATTTAACACTCCCTCTCAACTAAGGAGAACTCCATCCATCAGTGCAATCAAACATCGTGCGTCATCCCGCCGTAACTTGCTTTGCTGGCCTCTTTATTTCAGAACAGAAGTGGGTCAGTCACAAAGACATCATCACGGCGCAATCGGCGGAGGGTTCGAAGAACTGTATTAGACTCACGAGGTCTTCCAACCAACCCGAAGTTGGTTCTTCTGACCCGAAGTCAGGCGGAGGTCCGAAACCTCACTATACTTGATCCCAGATCAAGTGGTTGGACCGTGCCATCCTAGATAGAGAGTACGGCAAGTTCTGATGCGTCCATCAGTCTTTGCTACTAGTCTCTAGCCTTTCCCATCTCATTGGCCAACTGAGAGGTACTTCCCATGAGCCCTGAACTCAATGGGTAGGATGCATACGGGGCACAGATAAATGAGAGGCGAACCAACTCAATAATCACAAGGGTGGGGCAGAAGCATTATGAGTGCTTATAGCTCCGAGAAGCTATCCCCAAAGCCCCCCAGAGCTCCCAGAGCTCATCGTCCAACAGGACCCACATCATAGGGTCTTTCCACGACACCAAGACTCTCACGGAAGGTTAGGAACTTGACCTTCCCCAGGGGCTTAGTGAGAATATCCGCGACATGCTCATCAGTTCCTATATGATCGAGCCTTACGGCGCCTCGCTGTACCATATCCCGGATAAAGTGGTACCTGATATCAATATGCTTGGATCGGTCGTGGAACACAGGATTCTCAGTCATACGAATCCCACTCTGGTTATCACAGAGTATCACAGTGGTATCTAGCACATGTCAGCAGCTCACTAAGAGCTTTACCTGTGTTGCTTCACAACAAGGCCATACTTGCACCGCAATATGTGTTACGGCCTCGGCGGTGTGACCACCGACTTAGCTACTGCTCATCATGAGATCGAGACGGAACCAAGATGGCTTGACATCCGCGGTGTGCTCTTGATCTGCTGCTGCCCGGCCAATCGGCATCTCGAGTGTGCTCCACGGGCTCACACTCCAGCCGGTGTATCTCATTATGTGGTTTATCGTACCTCAAGATATCTCGGAAGATTCTTGGCACCAACCCGGTCGTGATGAGAGCTCAACTATACGACCAGCTCGTATTCAACTGCAAAACATATATCCGGTCGGTGTTCACTAAGAGAAACATCAAAGCTCCTGCTCAGTTGACGATACTGGGTAGGATTGGCCAAGATAGGCCCGGCCAGTGGCACATACACTCCTTCTTAAGTTGAGTTCCATTAGTGTTGACACGGACTTGCAGTCCACCATACCAAATCTTTCCAGAAGTTTCACAATGTATTTTCCTTGAGAAAGGAAAATCTCTCCAGGTCTCTGCTAGACCTCCAGGCCTAAGAAGTAGTGCATCAGTCCTAGGTCCTTCATCTCGAACTCAGCAGCGAGCTCCCTCTTACATTGATGAATGAGAGGGTCAGCACCTGTCAGGAAGAGGTCATCCACATATAGCACTAGAATGAGAGGCTTCCCCTGCACAACCTTGAAGTAAAGGTTCGGATCGGCATTACTTCGAGTGAAGCCCAGCTTCATCAAGTAACTATCCATCCTCTCGTACCAAGCTCTGGGTGCTTGCTTTAACCCATAGAGGGCTTTCTTCAACCTGCAGACATGAGTGTCTCGATTTTGAACTTCAAATCCCAGAGGTTGTTCCACATACACCTCTTCCTTTATTGCACCATGCAGAAAAGCGGTCTTGACATCCCTCTGATGAAGACTCCATCCTTGCGTAGCAGCAAGGGCTATGATTGATCGAATGGTGGTATATCGTGCCACAGGTGCAAATATGTCATCATAGTCTATTCCTTCCTTTTGAGAGAAGCCACGAGCAACAAATCTTGCCTTGAACTTTTCAGCACTCCCATCAAATCCATGTTTGATCTTGTAGAGCCATTTCGCGGTGACAACTGATTTGTCCTTCGGCCTTGGGACCACATCCCAGACATCATTCTTCATTATGGACTCATATTCTTCGTGCATAGCATCCTTCCAGACTTGATGCTTTACGGCTTCCTCAAAAGATCCAAGTTCAAATTGTACAATAGTACTCATGGCAGCTAGATACCCTTGGTATCTACACGGCTTCTTGCTTTCTCGGAATGTCCCCCTTGGGGCAGCATGACCCTCAGCATCTTCGAGGGTGTCCCTGAACCATGATGGTCTCTTTCCCAGTGAAGGAGATGGATCAATAGGGTCCATTGGTCCTTCAATATCAGGCATTGTCTCATCCTGCGGTTCTTCTTGATTTCCAGGCCTTTCTTCATGATTTTCTTCGGATCTTGGAAGATCTACTACTTTCTTCAGGGAAGCATCTTCGTCAAAAGTGACATCATGGCATATCTCTACTTCCCTTTGACCAGGTACATAGACTCTATAGGCCTTAGAAGTCTCACTGTAGCCCACAAACATTCCTTTCTTCCCAGAAGCATCCAGCTTACTTCTCTTTTCTTTCGGCACATGAAAATAAACAAGACATCCAAAAATTCTAAAATGTGAGACATCAGGTTTCTTACCAGTGAAAACCTCTTCGGGAGTTTTGGAGTCCAGAGCGGAATGAGGGCATCGGTTTTGAATGTACACAACAGTATTTGCAGCTTCTTCCCACAGAAACTTCGGTAAACCCTGGTCACATAGCATGGCACGGGCAGCTTCCACAATAGTCCTATTCTTGCGTTCAGCAACACCATTCTGCTCAGGAGTATATGCAGTAGTAGTCTCCCTCTTAATGCCAGCTTCTCTGCAAAAGTCTTTGAACTCATTTGACTCATATTCAATGCCATTGTCGGTCCTCAAAATCTTGATCTTCTTTCCGGTCATATTTTCCACCAAGGCTTTGAAGGTACGGAACCACATGAAAGCCTCATCCTTCTTCTTCAAGAAGTATATCCAAGTTTTGCGAGAGAAGTCATCAGTGAATGTCATGTAGTAGGAACATCCTCCCAGGGATGTCACGGGCAACATACCAGATAGATCAGAATGGACCAGTTGCAAAATATCAGATGTCTTTGTGACACTTGAGGGAAAAGGTCCCCTTGTATGTTTTCCTTCGGCACAGCCCTTACATACACCTTCATGATTATTTCCAAAGTCAGGCATCCCTGTCACCACCTTCCTTGCTTCGGGAAGGGCCTTGTAATGAAGGTGTCCAAACCTTCGGTGCCATAGTTCGGTTTGTCGGATAGTGTCACATGTCATTGCTCCCAGCGGACTCCCTCCAACCTGGTAGAGTGTGCCAACTCTAAAACCAATCGAGATAGCTTCCTTGAAGCTCTTCTTCCACATGAGCACCTTTCCATCAGAGAATGTTACATTGAATCCTTTGTCTTCCATGGCTGATACAGACACAAGGTTCTTCTTCAATTTTGGTACATAGAGTACATCTTGCAAATGTAGGACTTGTCCTTGAGACAAGTGGAGGGTCACAGTCCCTGTTCCTTTCACGGGGTATGTGGCATTATCTCCAAGGATAATTTCTAGATTAGTATCCCTTTCAACCATGTCAGAGAGTGCTTCCTTGAATCCAGTGATGTGTCTTGAGGCACCACTATCTATCAACCAAACATCCATAGTGTCGGGCGGAGATGTAGCAGAGAGAGCAGATACAAGAACATACTCATTTCTTTTATCAACAGCATTAAACTCCTCATACCTGGAGTTTCTAGACCTTTTAGAAGGTTGATTGTTTCCACCAGAGGGAGCCTTCCTCTTTCCTTTAGATCTGTCGTTTCTTCGATTCCCATTCCTCCGGTTGTTGTTGTTATCATCGCTATCGGGAGAATCCTTCTTGAAGGGACATTCTCTAGCATAGTGACCAGGCCTATGGCAAGTGAAACACTTACCCTTCTTTTCTTGAGTCCTTGTTCTTCCTTTGTCCTTAGGACCACCAGAGTTCTTCTTTCGAGAATGAGCACCATAAGCAGCATTTCTGTCATTATCGAATTCCTTCATTCTTGTTTCTTCTTGCATACATCTCGACAGAAGCTCGTCAAAGTTAGGAATGGTATTATTATTGAGAATGGTAGTGGTGAATACTTGCCATTCATATGGGAGTCCTCCAAGTGCGGTGAGAACCATCTCACGATCAGCTATTGTCTCCCCAATAGCCAGCAGATTGTTCCTTTTTTCGGTCAATTTCAGAAAGTAAGTTTGAACAGACTCATCCCAGCCCTTCTTCATATTCTTCAATTTATTCTTGAGGAATAGCACTTGGTTCACATTGTTTACTTTGAACATCAGGATCAATTTGTCATACATCTCCTTGGATGTGCCTAGCTTAGATATATAGGCAACCGGACTCTTATGTATGGATTCCCTGATCATCAGCTTTGCTTTGATCTCCCCCTTCTTATACTTGTTTTTAGCAGCAGCGGTGGCATTGGATGGAGGTTCTTGAATCTTACCCAGTACATGATCCAAGAGATCATGGTCTTCCAAATTGAGATCTAATATCATCTTCCAGGCATGGAAGTCATCCCTTCCAGTCAGCTTGTCATTCTCCTTGAATTCAAAACTTGTGGAACCCATTTCCTCCGATAGTGATTGCTAAAGATAGGGCTTGTCTTCACCTCAGCTCCGATACCATGTAAATTTTTGTAGATGTTCTATGCTTGAAGCAACTTTACTTTTCTTACAGCAATCACACAAATAGTTAAGTAAAATGCTGATAGAACATATAAGTGGATCTTATAGAAGACAAACCAGAAACAGAAAAAATGTGATGGTGCGTTACGGCGATCAACAGGATGCTTCAACCAGCAAAGTCTCCTTGGTCAGCCAACCCAGAATGTGTCACAACAGTCCCACTCGGTGACCCTAAGGTCAGCAAAGAGTCAACTCGGAAAAGTCACCCGGGCGACAAGCTAAAGTCAGCATGACAGTGGGTTGGTGAGCTGTCCCGGCCTCGGTTGTCTTATTAATGTGTCGGCCTCTCAAAATCGAACTCTCAACAAGTTTCGGCTCTTTCGGACCATCGTTGACCAAAGTCAGCAGCTGGTCAGCTCGACAAAACCATTGCACGAGGGTCGTCCCTTCCCTTCGGTAAATGCAGTTCATGTCCTTCTTCATCACAACATGGAGTTTGGACCTAGTTGTCCAAATTTAACATGATCCCTTGGTCGTGGTGTGCTCTAGGTTAGGTTTTATGTTTTGTTGTTATCATGGTAGGGAGTTTTGCTAGGGAGAACGTCTTTTATTTGCATGGAACAACATTTTGGTAGAGTGCACTTCCTCATTGGCACACATGTTCATGTTGATTTAATCATTTAATGATTATTTGGCATTGGACTATGGTTTTATTAGAGCATTATAGTTTGTCCACACATGATGAGGTTGATTTAACCATTTGATGGATAAATTAATTATTTTTATCTTGGTGAAGGTTAGTTACTTGGTGGGGTTATTTGGAGGATGGTTGAGCCTTTTATGTGAAATGCTCCTGTCTCCAGCACAGATTTCAAAGCATGAATAAGTTATATTACTGTGTTTTAGAGGATGGACATTTTTCTAGGGTGCACCTCATCTGGTTGGTTGAACATTATTTGGAGGTTGTTATGGAGGAATAGTTTATTTGAGGAGTGTAACTACCTTTGCACACTTCTCTAGGGAACCATTCTTTTGTGCATATGGTTTGAGGAATTAGTTGATATATTTGCAACACAACACATGGTTTTGGCACATGCATTGATGAAGTTTAACCACCCTTGGCCTTCAGAGAATGTGCCTTGAGAGAATGGTCAAAGATGGTTATTTCAGCTACACTCGGCATTATTTTTCTTCTCTTGGAGAGCACCCTCACCTCCTTGACTTGGCATTTATATTATTTTATTTGGAGGTGGTTATGAAGGAACTTTCTTGAGGGGTGAGTTGGAATTGGACAGCCACACTTGTGGCCTATGCATGCATTTACTTGGGCTCCTTTTATATATGGATATTCTTCATAGAGGGCGTACACGTTGAGAGTTTCCTCTTTTGATTTGTAGAGGTTTTATCTTGGAGGAGTGTGTCCTTGCTTCCTTGGAGGGCACACTTTGGAGGAGAATACTTGATTATTTGGTGGAGCCTTTTGTTGAAATTTGGTTACCGGAGGACAGGTGCTTCCCTAAGGCTTTGATCTTTGGCATAGGGAAAAGTGTCCAAAAGAATTTAATTTTTCTCCTAAAGTGACTTTATAAAGTTATAAAGTCAAATCTAATTTAAAAGTGACTTTAAGTGATAAAGTTACTTAAGTCTAATTTTAAAGTGACTTTAATAAAGTCAATGTAAAATTAAAAAGGAAAAGTGACTTTGGAAATAAATGACTAAGTGGGTCTTTATTAAAGTGGGGTGAATTAAAAAATAGAAAGTGAGATTTAAATGAGCATTTAATCTCAGCCCTAGATCTCAATCTATTTCAGCCATTGGATTTAGGGATTCCCCAAAAGTCACTTAAGGTTAGGTTAAAGGAGGGAAAGGAGGAAAAGGTCATTCATTCTTTCATGAGCAGATTGAGAGAAGGAGAGCAAGAGAGCAAGGGAGATTTTTGGGTAGTGAGGAGAAGGAGGCAACAGCTTGGCACACATTCCAAGGTAGCGTTTTAGCAAGTCCGTACAGCAGAGTTAGCACACAGTGAAAGACAGATTTTGGGCACGATTTTCTAGAAAATTCGTACAGCTGTTTTGGCTCAGTTTCCAAGAGGGTCGTACAGCAAGTTGGCACGAAAATCGAGGAGCAGAGAAGCTGTTTTGTTGGCACATTTTTTGAGGGAGGCCGTACAGCAAGTGGTTGTACCCTTGCACAGATTTCGAGGCAGAAATCCCTACAGCAGTCTTGTTGTTTTTTCTGCATGGAAATCGAGAAAAACAGTATAGCAGCATTTATGGCATCTTGCACGCTTTTCTAGATAGTCCATATAGCAGCATTTAAGGCTGCAAATTTTGGCATGAAAACCAAGGAGGCCGTACAACATTTATTGCTGGTCTATTTTGCTGTTTACACATTTTTCGAGGTGGTGGTAACACACGAAAAACGAGATAAGTTGTAATCTGTACTTGCTGATTTTTCTGATTTGTTCTCTTACTGTAAAAAGCATTTTCCCAGAAATAAGAAGGAGCTTTCGAACTAGTTTTCCCCAAAAGTTGTAGGGGGTTTTTCCAGGGTCACCTTGACCAAAAATCACTATGTTATCATGTGTTGAATGGCTGTTTGTATCTGCTGATTTTTATTTCTGCATTTTTCAGCATTCTGTAAATTTTCCAGAATTTGTGTTTTCAGCAAAAAATTATTTTCCAGTTTGTTGAATGTAAGGATATGGGAAAGGGCATTTAACTATTTGGAGAAATAAGGTGAAACTGAAAACCGAGGTGGGAAATAGAAAATTTCTACTGGTATCAGAGGTTGAGTGCTGAAAGTGCAGTTTGGGACAGCAAGGAGAAAAATACAGCCTGCTGATTTTTCACTCAGAAAATTCCAGCAAGCTGATTTTTCACAAACATAATTTTTATCTTTACTACAGCAGTGCTATTTTTCAGTTTTAGGACAGCAGGATGTCATTGGGATTGAGGGTGGAGGATAGGTTGGATGGGCATACCAATTACAGTGTTTGGAAGGAGAGAATGCAGAGTATCTTTGAGGAGGCAGAAGTCTGGGATATCATGGTTCATACCCAACAGCAGCCTGTTAATGTGCCTACTGATGCTGTTCAGTTGGCAACATATAATAGAAAGAACAACAAGGGTAAGAGACTGATCCTAGATGGAATCAAAGAACATTGCATTCCTCATGTGAGAGGAAAGAGAAATGCTCATGAGATGTGGACAGCATTGTCCAATCTCTACCAAAGTACCAATGAGAACTGGAAAATGGTCCTGAAGGAGAAGCTGAAAACCATTAATATGGGTAAGACTGATAGTGCAACTAGATATATCACAAACATTACTAATGTGAGAGATGAGTTGGCAGCAATTGGAGAGGTCATTCCACCCACTGAGTTGGTGCGGATAGCAGTGAATGGCCTCCCCAGTTCATGGATGAACTTTGCTGATGGGGTTTGTGCACGTGAGACCCTTCCCACATGGGAGAGGTTTTGGGATGATTGCATTTAGACAGAGATCAGGAGAGGTCAGCTTGGGGCAGCCAAGCCAGTTGAGGAGGATGAGGATGTAGCATTGTTGGCAGGAGGCAAGAAAGGCAAAGGCAAGAAGCAGGCTTCCACAAGCAATAGTGGGGGAAAAAGTAAATGTAAAGGTAAACAGGGTAACACACAGAAGGACTATTCCAAGGTGAAGTGTTGGAATTTTCAGAAGATGGGACACTATGCATTTGTGTGTCCAGAGAAGAAGAAGAAGAAGGGGAAGAACCAGAGCATGGCAACATCAACAGAGGTTGAGGACTTTGCAAATCGCTTTGACCGGGAGTTTGGGTTCATTGCGTGTGAGTCCTCTAGTGCAGGATTACCTGCCACAGAGGTTCACAAGGAGCATGCATTTCCCTCAACTAGCGGAGCATCTTCGGGTATCTGGTATGTGGACAGTGGGGCTTCATGTCATATGACAGGAGTCCGTGAGTACTTCTCAGAGCTTTCAGAGAGTGGCACTGATATAGAGGTAGTACTCGGTGATGACAGAGTTGTTAGAGCAGTCAGTGTGGGAACACTAACATTTCAGAGGGAGTCTAAACCTCCCTTGAAGGTGTCAGATGTTCTTTATGTGCCAAGGATGAGGAAGAACCTCATATCCATCTCAGCTTTGGAGGACAGAGGATATGAGATATTGTTCAGGGGTGGACAGGTGCTGATGTATCCTAGGGGCGCTCTATTTGATTTAGCAAGAGTGATAGGTGTACGCCATGCAAAGGTGTACAAGTTTGCATTTCAACCCCTTTTGGCATTGAGCAGTAGTACCGACAGCAAAGCTAGCAGTTCTGAGCTGTGTGAGATTTGGCACCGCAGGATGGGGCATATGTATCATGGAGCCTTGAGGACTTTGTGGGAGATCACTACAAGTGTGCCAGATTTCAGTATTGATCACTTTGATACTTGCAGAGGATCTGCGATGGGCAAGTTTGCCAAATCCCCTTTTTCCAGCAGTGACAGCAAAGCGACTGGGATACTTGATTTGATTCATTTCGATGTGAGTGGTCAGATGTCTCATGTTTCCTTGAGTGGATATGAGTACTATGTTTTATTCATTGATGATCACTCTAGGAGGACCTAGATTTATTTCTTAAAGACCAAGAGTGAGGTCTTCAAGCGGTTTCAGGAGTTCAGAGCTCTTGTGGAGACACAGACAGGTCGGAAGATCAAGTCCCTGAGGTCGGACAATGGAGGAGAGTACACCCTTGGAGAGTTTGTTGACTATTGTGCAAAGGCAAGCATTAGGAGGGAGTTCATTGTTCCTTACAACCCCCAACAGAACGGGGTTGCGGAGAGGAAGAACAGATCCATCGGAGGGGTTGCCAAAGCCATGTTACATGATTAGGGGTTGCCATTGTTTTTGTGGGCAGAGGCCTGCAACATTGTTGTTTATTTACAGAACAGGAGTCTGCATCGTGCCTTGGAGCATATGACTCTGGAGGAGGCTTTTTCTTGGAAGAAACCTGATATAGGTCATCTTCGTATCCTTGGGTGTATCACATACTCCTACATACCCAAGGACAAGAGGACCAAACTAGAGCCCACCGCAGAGAAGGGTATTTTTGTGGGCTACAGTGAGACCTAAAAGGCCTTTCGGATTTATATTCCTGCACAGAGGAAAGTTGTTGTCAGGCGAGATGTGAAGTTCGAGGAGGATAGGGCCTTTAGGAGGTCACGGGAGTTAGAGTATCTGGATCAGCCAGACCCTCAGCAGCAAATGAGTTAGTCACAGGGATCTAGTGGGCAGGGATTAGGAGGATCCAAAGGTACATCTATGACGATGTCAGGTCCGTCAGTGAGCAGTGGCTCATAGAGTCAGAGGGGTGGTGCTTCAGGCAACATGTAGAGAAGTTCACAGAGTAGTTCACTAGGAATTCCACTGATGGACAGTTCACACGGTACCTCACCTTCTATAGGTTCAGGTGTAGGCAGGAGGACATCAGACAGACAGTCAGGAGTTCAGGCTCCTGATGATGATGAGGAGGAGGAGTTTCATTCTCCAATGGGAGAAGTATGCTCAGGGAAGAGGAAGCCCAAGTGGCTTCAGGACACCTTGAGAGAGGCCACATCTATTTTTGGGCCTAAGAGGCCAGTCAGAGAGAGCAGACCACCTGAGAGGTTTTGTAGCTATATGGCAATGGCTACCAGCATCCTTGACTTTGAGCCTTCTAGCTATGAGGAGGTAGCTAGCCAGCAGGTCTGGAGAGAGGCCATGCAGGAGGAGTATTCTTCTATCATGAAGAATGATGTTTGGGAGGCAGTGCCGAGGCCTGAGGGAAAATTTGTGGTTACTTCTAGATGGCTTTACAAGGTAAAGCATGCTGTAGATGGCAGCATTGATAAATTCAAGGAGAGGATTGTGGCTAGAGGGTTCTCCCAGGTAGAGGGAGTTGATTATGAGGAGACCTTTCCTCCCGTGGCTCGATATACTTCGATCCACTCCATTATATCGATAGCAGCAAATATGGGTTGGAAGATCCACCAGATGGATGTGAAGACTACATTTCTCAATGGATTCATACAGGAGGAGGTGTACATTGAGCAGCCACAGGGCTTTGAGGTGCATGGGAAGGTGTCCCATGTGTGCAGACTGAAGAAGGCCCTTTATGGCCTGAAGCAAGCTCTCAGAGCTTGGTACTCCAAGATAGATACATACTTGCAGGGGATGGGTTTCATAAAGAGTGAGGCAGATCCGAACCTTTACTATATTGTGATAGGTGAGGAGCCTCTCATTCTGGTGCTGTATGTGGATGACTTAGTCATTACAGGTGCAGAGAGACTCATAGAGCACTGTAAGAGAGATCTTGTGGCGGAGTTTGAGATGAAGGACATTGACTTGATGCTTTACTTTTTGGGTTTGGAGGTATGGAAGGAGGAGGGGCATTTCTTCCTAGGGTAGGGGAAGTATATTGTGGACATCCTTGGCAGATTCCACATGGAGGATTGTAGACCCATGTCAACACCGATGATCACCAACTGGAAGAAGCTTCATGCTTCGGATTCTGAGTTGGTGGATCCCACATTGTACAGACAGCTAATTGTTTCCTTGATGTATTTGGTCAACACTAGACCAGATATTTGTTTTGCAGTCAACACGATGAGTCAGTTTATGTGTGAGCCTAGGAAGGTTCATTGGGTGGCTGCAAAACACATTTTGCGGTACTTGCAGGGGACACTGGATATGGTCTGGACTACAAGCAGGGGGATGGAGTGAGATTGGCAGGTTACACTGATTCTGATTGGGCAGGTTGTGCTTCTGATAGGAAGAGCACTTCAGGGTGCTGTTTTGTGTTGGGTTCGGCAGTGGTGTCATGGTTCAGCCGGAAGCAGCAGTCAGTAGCATTGAGTTCAGCGGAAGCAGAGTATATGGCAGCCAGTCTAGCTAGTTGTGAGGCCATCTGGCAATATGTTGTTTGGCTTATTTGTTCAGCCATTGAGACCTTCAGTGATTTATTGTGATAATCAGAGTTGCATTAAACTCACGGAGAATCCAGTATTTCATGACAGGTCAAAGCATATCGGGATCAAATATCATTTCATCAGAGACTATGTTCAAAATGGAGCTGTGAAGCTTGAGTATATTCCCACTGATGAGCAGGTTGCAGATATTCTTACCAAAGCCTTACCATGGGGCAAGCATGTCTACTTCAGAGACAAGATGGGTGTGGTGAGGAACACCTTCCTCAGTAAGAGGGAGTGTTGAAATTTGGTACCGAAGGACAGGTGGTTCCCTAAGGCTTTGATCTTTGGCCTAGGGAAAAGTGTCCAAAAGAATTTAATTTTTCTCCTAAAGTGACTTTATAATTTTTTATAAAGTCAAATCTAATTTAAAAGTGACTTTAAGTGATAAAGTTACTAAAATCTAATTTTAAAGTGACTTTAATAAAGTCAATGTAAAATTAGAAAGGAAAAGTGACTTTGGAAATAAATGACTAAATGGGTCTTTATTAAAGTGGGGTGAATTAAAAAATAGAAAGTGAGATTTAAATGAGCATTTAATCTCAGCCCTAGATCTAAATCTGTTTCAGCCATTGGATTTAGGGATTTCCCAAAAGTCACTTAGGGTTAGGTTAAAGGAGGAAAAGGAGGAAAAGGTCATTCATTCTTTCATGAGCAGATTGGGAGAAGGAGAGAAAGAGAGCAAGGGAGATTTCTGGGCAGTGAGGAGAAGGAGGCAGCAGCTTGGCACACATTCCAAGGCAGTGTTTTAGCAAGTCCGTACAACAGAGTTAGCACACAGTGAAAGGCAGATTTTGGGCACGATTTTCTAGAAAATCCGTACAGCATTTTTGGCTCAGTTTCCAAGAGTGTCGTAAAGCAAGTTGGCACGAAAATCGAGGAGAAGAGAAGTTGTTTTGTTGGCACGTTTTTTGAGGGAGGCCGTACAGCGAGTGGTTGTACCCTTGCATATATTTTGAGGTAGAAATCCGTACAGCAGTCTTGTTGTTTTTTCTGCACGGAAATCGAGAAAAATAGTATAGCAGCATTTATGGCAGCTTGCACGCTTTTCTAGATAGTCCATACAGTAGCATTTAAGGCTGCAAATTTTGGCACGAAAACCAAGGAGGCCGTATAGCATTTATTTCTGGTCTGTTTTGCTGTTTACATGTTTTTCGAGGTGGTGGTAAAACACGAAAAAACGAGATAAGTTGTAATCTGTACTTGCTGATTTTTTCTGAGTTTTTCTCTTACTGTAAAAAGCATTTTCCCAGAAATAAGAAGGAGCTTTCGAACTGGTTTTCCCCAAGAGTTGTAGGGGGTTTTTCCAGGGTCACCTTGACAAAAAATTACTGTGTTATCATGTGTTGAATGGCTGTTTGTATCTGCTGATTTTTATTTCTACATTTTCCAGCATTCTGTAAATTTTCCAGAATTTGTGTTTTCAACAAAAAATTATTTTCTAGTTTGTTGAATGTAAGGATATGGGAAAGGGCATTTAACTATTTGGAGAAATAAGGTGAAACTGAAAACCGGGGTGGGAAACAAGAAATTTCTACATATTTCATGTTGGAGGTTGTAACTACTTCATTACTTTATCATTTGTTGAACTTCTCTCATGGAAGTGGTTACTTGAGGATGACTACTTTATTGTTTTCTCCCTCGTGCATCTTGGAGGGTGTACTCAATGAGCTTTTCTAGGTGGACCTTGGAGCACATCCTTCCATGGTAACGATAATTTGATGTATTTTGTTGATCTAGCACCTTGGAAGGCGCATTGTATGTGAACCAACTTAGCATTTCGACATGGTAAAATCTATTTTAGTGGTGCACCCTCTCTCTTTTGGAGGATATCGAGCACACTACTCTCTTTCTTGGATGGGGCAAATTCCTTTGGAGAGACTAGAGGCCACATTATCCACTTGACATGGTCAGCAATATCTAACTACTCCATTAGTTCATTATTTCTTTGACTTCTCATGGAGTTAGATAATATTATATTGTAAGAGAGAGAAGGCTCCGTCTACAAAGAGGAACTTTCTTTCCATTCATTGTAATTGGGTGATTGTGGATTTTGAGTGAGAGAAGTGATAGGAGATTGTAGGAGCTTGAAAATGATGGTTGATGGAGCTCCCTTGTATATCAAGCTTGAAGAATATTGAAGAAGTGAGGTGTCACATCTACTTCGTTGTTAGTATTAGGTCTATACCATTTACTTGTTAATTTGTTGTAGAAACCTCTCGTTATCATTCAAAATTTGAAGGCCTAATAATGAACATACTATTCATTGAGTAGTGAAGCAATGTGGAGAGGTTCCCCCTCTTATTTTATTTTCTGTTTTACTTCTGCAGTTTTTATCTATATTCTATCAACTTAAGTTTGGGATTGGAAGCACAATTCAGCCATAAAATGGCACCTGAATATTAGCATTAATGAGTGGCACCCTTAGCTCTCCAAGACTAGTTTCTACAAAACATTTCCAGCAAACACTTAAGGTTAAACGTATCAAATTAGTTCCTTTTTCCTTGAGTGCACAATTAAATGATGGAGGTATCAAACTGGTTCTTCCTCCAAAGAGGTTGAATGTGGCAAATTAGCCCTTTCTACCATAGAGCCTACCCAAATGTAGTTGATTGTAAGAAACCAGTTCTTTCATTTCATGTAATATTTCACGACTCCACTAGCCCAATATGTTGATAAACATTGATTCCTTATTATATCATTTCATTTCTTTTTCTCCTTTCCATTCCTTTATTTCTCATATTATACTCCCCATTTTCATTTCCTTCCCTGTGCTACAACCTTTGTTTTATTAAGGCTTACTCCTCGAATTTCACCTTGAGGGTCCACTCCATATCTTTAACAATCCTACTTTACTGAAGCGTTCCTCAATTACGCAAGGCTAACACCTTGGTGCTTGGGACTTCACACTTTTGTGGGTGCTAGATTTTGTTGTAACAAAGTGAATTGTCATAACCTCTGAAATTTTGTTGGATGAGCATCGGCACCTGATTCTGTGGTTTATATTTTATATTAATCCAAACAAAATATATTTTTAATGTTTTGCAGGAGACATTTGTTGCAATTTGCTCAAGGACGACTTGAGAGATATCATGAGAAACTTTTACAATGTGAACATCAGTTAAATTTGCTAAGGAAGGAAGGCATCATGAGTGGGGATTGCCCGTATTTTGATTCTAGTGGTGGAGTATTTCAAGATCAGATTGAACATAGTTGTTATGGTGCAGCACATGAACAAAAATCTAAGCTATTTCTGGAGTCCGATCACCTGACAGATAGCTATCTTCCACCTTTCTCGAGTCTTCCAGACAGAAGAGCTCCTAGTGTTTCATCAATGGTCCAAAAAATTGAACCTCCTGAATTGGATGGTAGGGTTTTGGATGCTGCATCACAGGACACACCTTCACCATGCTCAGGTACTTGTATTTTTTGTATGTCATGCTGTCATTCTTGAATGGGCTTGTTAAGTCTGCTTCCAAACAACCCTAGTGTATTCAAAAGATTTTTAGAAGTAAGCTGCAGCTTTTCAAATATGTATTGAATCACATCTATTGTATCAATATGATAAACTTAAGTCATCGCATTTTGATAACTTCAGTAACAATGGACTCATGGGCCACCGAAGAAAGTGGAATCACTAGTGATGATGATCTGCACGTAAATGCGACTGCTAAGTGCGAGCAAATGATATTTGTGGCACCCTATGGTGGTTTGAGAAATCAAGGTTGTGATTTGCTGTCACCGAAATCCATGGATTTGCTGCCAGTAAACGAAACAGTTTCTTGTTCACCAGAGAAAAAGTGCTTTCATAATTCGGTTCCAACTATTGAAGAGACTTGGCAAGCAAATAAAAGAATACTCGATGACATTGCAGACCACTTGCTAGGTGATTCACTCTTATCAGCCACACTTGATGAGCAAAATGTTATTGCACATATCAATTCAATGTGTTCTGTTATAGAGAACGATGTCTCTGCACTACATGCATCCAATGGGAATACTGAAAGTTTAGATAATTCAGGGGCAGGTCCTGGTTTGGGGAGGCTTGCGAAAGGAGAAGATGATGGACAAGTTTATGAGATAGATGATCATATGACGGGAGCTGGTTTGAGTAGGGCTGACAGGATTAATTCTCATGTAACGGAAGATGATTACATACTTTGTAGACAATCATCAGGTTTTCTCAGGCAAGATTCATTAGCAGATTTGGCAGTGAATATTCCTTGGATTGCATCTTTTCCTCAGCTTTTTGATGATTCTTCTGATCAACTCATCATGAGTGCGGAGCAAACTGGAATAGCTGGATGGAACCCTTTTGAATGAAAAGTCATTGCTTATTGCCATAAAGCTAGAAATCAATGGTTTTGCACTTGTATCTGAAAATTGTTTCAGAGAACTGCAGGGTCCTGAAGCTTTTTTGGTTGAGTGACTTCGGCATTATGTTGATATTTTTCTCTTGGAAGGCACTAAGCACGTGCCATAAACAACCAGGGCCATTCCCTTGAGCTGAAGGGATTGTTAGGCATGTTTCTGTGGCTGTTGCTGCTCTATTTCTGTGTTAGACTCTTCCTCTGTTAAATGCTTGTGCTGCATTGAGAAGAACAGAATGGGAAAGAAGATACAAAAGCCATGGTGATTTGTCCTGCAGGCATGAATAAAACCTTTTGCCCTTAAATGCGAAATGAAGACTAAGATGGGAGAATAGTCCACCTTCATTCCCCTGCATTGATCGTTAGCTCGATCCAGTACAATATGCATTGCCAACCATATATCTCATGGACACTGCTCCTTTAATGCAGAGGAATGCCCCTGTCATCAACTGGGTAGGCATAGACACCTAAGAGCCTAGGAAATTCAACCTTCCATGATCCATCCCTCTTTCTCCACAAAAGGGAGTCGCTAATGGAAACAAGTGACTGCTTGCTTAAGATGTTGTCCATCTAGCCCATTAAGTCACCCTTACACACATCTGAAGTCTTCCAAGGTTTGGATAGCTTTCGCGTACCACAATAAATGACTTTTGAGTTCTCAGGAGTGTAAATGACTTTTGAGTTCTCAGGAGTGTTCGAATGATCGAGTTCCAATGGAGTGTGTTTCAATCTTCAAGTTCCTACGAAGTTCTTTTTCTTTTTCACAATTATTATACTATGTAAAATTATTTTAACATCAAAAGGAAACAAGGAAAGATAGATTGGTGGAAAGACCAATCATTCTTTTGTTAGAGAATATAAACTTTTTACCATTGAATATAGTTTCCTCATTTGCAGGTTTTGAAATGCTATTTTATATGGAATGAAGATACATATAAAATTCTTACCAGAACAGATACAATCCTTTGATCCCCATATAAGCTTAAATTGTTTGACATACTTTGACTATTAAAACCACAATAAGCTGCTAAAAACTGATATATATATATATATGTGTGTGTGTGTGTGCGCGCATACCATTCAATATTATAACATCAGCCAAATGAAACAATGTGATAACAAGTTGATAATTTACAAGGAAGTTAATCTTTTAAGTCGTTCAAAAACATGTCTTATAGCCCTGCTTCTAATTGAGATGGAGTTTTTTAATTTGATAGTGTCTCAATCTTCGTTGATGCATTTGATAGCTTTATTAAAAGTATTAATTCTAGTCTTTCCAAATTTTATGTGTGAACTCTTTAATTTAAAGAAGAGTCAACCATTGCTTGCATTATTTCTGTACATTACCAAATCCTATGAAATAGAAAGTCACTAAATAATAATTCCTCAAATCAAAGTTATTCAATCTATTTTTATACCTCAAAACCTGAACCCATTTAGACCACAATCTCTATGTTCACCAATAGTGCACAAAAATATTGGTTATTTTAATGCCTTGTTGAGCCCAGGTTAGATTTTGTGCTACCATTTAATGATACGTAACCTCTTGGTGATAAAAGCCTAATGCAATAGTGCCAATACATCACGTTCTTCTTGACTTGTCATATTTTCACCAAATCCATTACAATATCACTATATCACTCACTTGGTAACTAAGGATTTGTCATAGTCTGTCATATTTTCACCAAATCCATTACAATATCACTATATCACTCACTTGGTAACTAAGGATTTGTCATAGTCTCATAAACGTTGTTAGCTTCTTTTTCACACACCTTTAGCTTGCAAGATGATATTGCACCATCATCTCAGAAATATGGTATAGTCCAACCTGCATGTTTATTTATTGCGAGATAATATTCCATCATTATCTCAGATATATGGTATAGTCCAATCAGTATGTTTATTTATATCAGAGAGGCTAGAGAACCATAATGAATTACAATAATTTCCTTTTTCCATTTATCATGTCAAATATCAATTTGAGGCAAGAAAGGCTAGAGAACCATAATGAATTACAATAATTTCCTCCTTCCATTTAGCATGCCAAATATCAATTTGAGCTAGTGCCTCTTCAAGGTTGTTTTCCAAATAATGCTAATTAAATACAATGCCAAATTATTAGAAAAAAGCCATATAAACACGGATAAATAGAGAGTTACTTTTTTTCAGAAAATCTTCTCTTCATTAATTATTGTCACTGTAGGAGCAGTGCTATATAGCAATGATGAATTGCTATTAGTTTCTGCCGTATAGGAAATTTTCCATAAGTTTTTTTTTCCACTTGCAGTATCGAACTATAGGTTTTCTGTTTTCGAGAGGGATGGCCCACTTGCAATATCGAACTATAGGTTTTCTGTTTTCGAGAGGGATGACGACTTAGCCCCACCGAGGTAGGGCTCCAGACATCGAGGTGTGAAGTCATCCTAATAAATGTTTTCAAATGTGCACCAATTTGTATTAACACACCAGAGTTGATGTGTGATGACATTACGCCACATTTAATAGGCCACATGACTTTATATAACTTTCATAGAATATACACACTGCCATCATACATCTAAAAACACACATACTCTACTCGACTTATCATTTCCTTAATATATATACATGTATTTTTTAAATAGAAATTTTGTATTAACAGCACACGCCCACATACTCTACTCAACTTATCATTTCCTTAATATATATACATGTATTTTTTTAAATAGAAATTTTGTATTAACACACCAGAGTTGATGTGTGATGACATTACGCCACATATAATAGGCCACATGACTTTGTATAGCTTTCGTAGAATATACACGCCATCATACATCTAAAAGCACACATACTCTACTCAACTTATCATTTCCTTAATATATATACATGTATTTTTTTAAATAGAAATTTGTTTGCATTGGCAACTTTAATATTTGAAAATATGGTTGAGCTTTTTTTTTAAAAATTATTTATTATGGAAATTAGATTTTATTAACATTTTATTTATTAATAAAATATATTAGTAACTATATATATATATCCGTAAAGATTTGACTACCAAGTCTATAAAGACATACATACTCTTATCTTTTTTGGATATATATATCCTTTACACATGACATTGTTGACGTCTTGAAGGTTTTAGCTAATTTTCTCTCGCCTCGTGGGACATCACTAAGAAGAGGTCTCCTAGGACATCATTAAGGAGAGGCAACGTGTATCTGCAGCTATTAGACAACAAGATTCAATATAGTGAAAAACCAGTGAAGCCTAAGCATAATGAACTCACATTGAAGTGCTATTACTTTTCATTGTGCATGTTAAAGTGCTATTACTTTTCATTGCACGCTACGCTGTTTATCAACTGTTCAAGATATATAAAAATGGCTACAGGCCCCGAAGCCCCTTTTGGATTTGACAAAGATAAGTTTATCGGTATGCTAGGTCTGGAAATGGAGCACAAATTCGAGCTTTTCAATAAGCTTACTCAGACTTGCTATGCCAAATGCATTTCAAGGAGATATAAAGAAGGTGAACTGAACATAGGAGAATGTAGTTGTGTTGCCAAATACTCACAGGTTACTACTATTATAGGGAAAGTTCTTAGTTTAGGACAACGACATATATCAAGTCAAATGTCTTGGCAAATTGATAATTTAGGAAAAGGGAACGTCTAATTTTTATTACGAGAGATATTATGTGTGTAGTTTTATTCTTTCTTTTTGATGTACTAATAAATATTTTCCTTGTACTATTTTGAACCATAATGGAATGCATATGCAGGTTTTTAGTTGCTTTCTAAAAAGTTACTTGAAGTAACTTCTCCTCGTCAAATGTCTTGGCAAATTGATAATTTAGGAGAAGGGAACTTCTCCTCATTAGCATATTTGTTTTGAACCATAATGGAATGCATATGCAGGGTTTTAGTTGCTTTCTAAAAAGTTACTTGAAGTAACTTCTTCTCGTCAAATGTCTTGGCAAATTGATAATTTAGGAGAAGGGAACTTCTCCTCATTAGCATATTTGCTTGCTGGAACTTGGATTGGAGGTTAGTGTTCATACTTTTTAACCTATTTTATTTTTACTTTAGGAAATACTATACAATTGAAAATACTAATGAGGTTTGAAAGCATACCATAAAATGATTAAGCAATTTTATAATTACCATAATATTTTAGAGAAATCATAAAAAATAGTTGTAACGTATGGTTGCAAATTCTATAATATTGAAAATAAAGTATACATGGCTCTATAAAAGGTGAAAAATAATTCAAACTAGAACTAAGTAATCTATTTGTTGAGGAGAAAGAGAATTAATTTTTGCATCTTTGTACTTTTTTATAATGGAATTGATGACAACAATTAATCCTCAAAATTCCATTAATCTTAACCATCCACAAATTTGATCTCATGTAATAAATTAATAATAAGAATTAAGAAACTACTTTAAATAAAATAATATTTCATTATTAAGGAAAACTAGAAAACAAACCTCTCTTTCTCATGACTAATAAGTCCAGGCCATTCACTTAAGTTATGCCTTAATCTATCTGGCTTGGCTGTAAACTTAAAATTAGATAATATATTAATATATATTAGGAAAGAATCATCCAAAATTAGAGTTGTTACTAAACTTAACCCCATGATTCTCTCCTCTACCTTTTTGGGACGACCCGTCGTTAGCGCTGAGTTTTGCCATTCTTTTGACGCGGGTAGTTTTGAGTCTTTATCGTCTCTGGCCGTAATGGCGTTACGCTGCCGTTCCCATGCCCGTTTCCTCTGCTCGGCTCTTATTTACTAAGTCTGAGACTCGGTCACAATTGTGTTCTCGCCCCATCTCTCTCCGCTAGTGCGAACAAGGGTTTACTTGATGTGATGTGTTGATCATATTAGCATCCTATTGAAATTTTGATAAACATCCTTGCTTAAACCTTTCAGAACCCCTCGGTTTGCCCTGAGAAATCCGTTTTCTGCTTATCGTTACCTTCCTATATCCCCACATTGCATTATAAAAGGCCGAAAGTCCACGTTTGAAAAATATATAAGGCCTAGCCCCTTCGGCCCTAGCCCTTTAAATCTTTTCCTCCACGTAACCCGGGCGCTAAACCAGGCGCCAGCCTGAAACGCGCTTATCAAATGTATATCAGGTGCATTTTGAGCCGTCAATCTATACAGATCGGACGATTTTCGTTCATCTCCGTCGCGCCCGTAGCCCGCCTGACTACTGTCCGATCAAACCGTAAAATCAACGGCCCGGAGTCTATCTGTCCCGATGGTCCCCACACCCGCTTACTGTGCAAAACTCGCCCGGTTTCTAACGCACTGCCTTTCGGAGGCAGGCGGTATTTCTCAATTCGGAGCGATTCCATACATCGTGTGCCGCGTGTCCCCGCATACGGCTCAAAAACCGCTCTCCATCGCGCGTTATTGTTTGGCATTTGACGTGGCGCGATATTCATATCCACCGTTCGATTTGGGGCTCTTCATCCAGCGGTCATCGCTCTCCGAAGATGTGCGGAAGTTAACCCAAGCCAATAGTGCCCCTGGCCCACCGTTTCATTGCCCTCTGATACGTTTTCCACCGCCGATCTCCTCCTGAGATCAAACAGTCTAGATTTAACCCATGCCACGCCATTGAACCCATATCTCCACGTCATCATTCCACGTGCTCCTGTCGTACATTCGTCCGTTTCCCCTACATATTCCTATTCAAAGGTCAAATGTCCACTGTCTATGTTAAATTTCATACATTCCACCAACCTTTGCCAAAACATTTCTCCGCCTTTTCTTTGCACTTTTCACCATCGCCCCGCACTACCCCGCCATTTCATCATGCCGCGTTGCTACACAACCATCCCCACTGCATCGCCGTCCCCGTGCATTTGTTTTCTTGACGAGTTTGCGGGTTTTGCAGGTTTACAGCGGCAGAAAACTATCATGATTCACAGTCTCTATTACTGTGATAGAGGACACATCAAAGGACCATTTCCAGGAGTTGAAATTATGAAGAAAGGCCCAGGAATATATGCCGACAAGACTTCCATTAAAGCAACAGGGTTAAATTCTGTCCAACCCTCCAGAGTCATTCAAAGCACAGGTTGCGCAGATGGAGACATTAATGGAGCAGCAGAGAAATATCAGTGAAGGATCAAGAATTCAACATTTAGCACTGAATATCTTAAACCATAATTCAGAGTCAGAAGGCAGAAGGTACCCCTCGCAGATAAAATACTTCAAGGCTTTCTTCTCAGCAGAATTTTCTCTCCAGAAAAGGACAGAATGCTCATTTGATTTTACTTCCTTGCCATGTTCCTGAAGAGACTTCTACCCAGTGCATTTATTTTAGTTAGCAGGCCATAGAGTACAAACAACATTACAAAGTCATCGAGCAGTATGGACGTGCACGTCTCCGCCATTTTGTTTTAATGAGATAATTAAATGTTCATCACCTACTCCCTTTTTCGAGTTTTCTTGTTTTCCTATAAAGCTCCCAAAGAACAGATGATTTCAGGCTCCAGATTTTATTAGAAAATTATGCAGTGAAAGGCTTTTTGTATACATTTTGTAGAACTCTTGTATGAAGGTTCAGAGCCGATAGGGTCTCAGTGAGGAGGAGTTCCGTCTGTTAAAAAGGATTCTGGTATTTGGTATTTCACAGTCTGTAACTTTCTCTTATGTGTTATTTAAATAGATCTTTTCATTTCATCCATCTTTCCTGTATCATGTTTTGGAATGCGAGTGGCTCACTGATTTTTGGTATGGATTTATCCTAGTTGATACCCATGTTCGGATTAGTCAAGCGCTTTAAATATGGCTCAGGCATGATATTATGTTCCACTATTCATCTAAACCATGTTTCTGCTATATTAGTTTCTTTGGGAGGGTGTTTTTAAAACACTATTATCATGTACGGATTCTTAGATTGGTAAGCCCATGCATGGTGGTATTGTGTATCTGGATATCAGCTCAATGTTAACTAGTATCTTCTCAATATTTCATTCACTACATACACCTTCTGATAACTTATTTCTGTGAGGTATTTCTGAATCGGCCCGCTTTACAGTAAGCTGTCTCTGAATTGTCTGTTGCTTTTATATTGGAGTTTTGCATGTTGCCCCTGCAATATCCCTTTCTCTGTGTCAATTTTTGAAGGTCTTGGTCCCATTCATATTAGTATTCCTTGTTTTACAAGAGATAGCATGAGAGATTTTTATTGATAACTCCCCCTGTTATACCATATGCTCCTTACTATATAAGATGTCCTAGGCATTGGTCTATCACAACTCTAGGTTGTCTCTAGGAGCGACAACATCTTTTTGGCGTCGTTGCCGAGGATCGAAGTTGAGAAAATATAAATCCCTGGGCCTCGACAAAATCTGATTCACTCTTCAAGAAGGTGAGTATGGAGAGTTGAGAGTTGTAGATCCCTCACCTTGGCGACTCCACATTTGTTATTAGATAAATTCATTTGCAGTCTTGGCTCCTCGTAAGCCACACCTGAGGTCAGATACGACTCAGCCAAAGACACTTTCAGTGTCTGACCCTGAAAATATTATACATAGAAGAAATTGGAGGGAGAGAAAATCAGTCCACTCTGAAATCCCTGAATTGTCTGTAGAAGATTTTCCATCCTCTTATTCCCAAGAAGCTCAAGTGCCAGATCCCGACTCCACTGTGGGAGATACTGATTACTATTATTCAGATAGTCCACCTCAAGGAGGTGTCAGAAATAAAGATAATTTTCACCCTACTCCTGAGTTTGAAGAGGTTAAAGAAGTAACTGAAGTATCTGCTGTTAACAGACCATTATTCCCCTCAAAACCTCAGCCTGCTGTTCATTACATTCCTATTATTATTCATACTCCACTTCCACCTCCTCCTCCTCCTCTTACTCATCAAACTATTGCACTACCTCCACCCCCTCCAATGGCAAATGTTCCAGGCTTCTTGCTAAACAAATATGCCCCTTTGGCATTACCCCAAGTGTTGAATGATTTGCCACAGGATTATTTGAAGATTTTACCCCGATTCAATGGGGAAAATGAGATTGATGCTCAAAAACATATTGAGGTCTTCTGTGCTTTTGCAGAGAATTTTAATGTGGAACATTTAGATGTGGTCTTAAGGCTTTTTGTCCAATCTCTTGATGATGAAGCTCGAAAATGGTTTAAGACATTGGCAGGTCGTTCTATTACCACTTGGGAAATAATGGAAGATACTTTTCTCAGAAAATGGGGGGAGAAGAAAGACCATGGACATTGTCTTACTGAGTTCAATACACTCAAGAAAAGACATAATGAAGGGGTGTCAGAATTTATCAAGAGATTTAATAAATTGTATTTGAGTCTTCCTGCTGAGATGAAACCTCATCAAACTGTTGCTAAAGTTGTTTTTGTAGCAGCTTTTGATTCAGAATTTGGTTTCTCTCTCAGAGAAAGAAAGCCTGCTACTCTGGATGATGCTCAGTCAGATGCACTAGAGTTGGAAGCAAACTTTGCCCCCACTGGCAAATCAAAGGGAAAATCTGAACAAGATACTAGAAGAAGGGGCAAAGAGGAGGTATCTATCTCCTACCAAGACAGAGACTCAGCCAATGACAGAATTGAAGAAATGAGCAGAATGATCAAGAAACTTTCTGGTAAACTGGTCAAGCTCGAATTGGAGACCAAGAATTCAGCCCCCAAGAATTTCCACAATGCTCAAAACAGAGGTTACAATCCTCAGTACAGGAAACCACTCCTGCAAATATTTCCAAGGGAACTAAAGGAGCAACAAGATCAAGTACCACACCCATTGTATTTGGAGGGTCCAGTAGATGATTCTACTGAAGAAACTGCCTATGGAATAGAGGATGCAAATCTTGCTTTTTCAAATAGTGATGGAGAAGAATGCCCTTTGCAGGGAAATGAAGGAGCCGAGTGCCCATTTCAAGAAGAAGAAAAGACCAGAGACACAGAAGATGCAAAAATTGATCATTATTGTAAACAATTTGCTGATTTTATGCAAGCACAGTTCAATAGAAGATATGATCTCAGATCTTCTAGGAAGAGGACTCGTACTCAAGATCAAGAAGAAGAGCCTCCCCAGAAGGAAGCACCTGCTCAGAAGGAATCAACAATGCATAAAGTCACAGACAAAGGTAAGGGCCCTCTAAGCAAACCTTGGCAGTCTAATGATCAAATTCCTTCCTCATCAAAAGTAGTCGTTCCTCCTAATACCAAGTCTGTGTCAAAAGAAGTCAAGCCCTCAGCTGAAAATAAAGATTCAAAAGAGGTTGTAATAGAAAAATCTTCTACTGTTTTCAGTCTGCAAAAGGAACTTGAGAAAATCAAAATCCCAGTCCCCTTGACTGAACTATTAAAGCAACCTGCATATCAATCCCAAGTCACCTCTTTTATGATCCCTCCAGAAGCTGTACTCACTCCAGATAGTCTCAACCTTCAAGAAGAAAGACCCATGGTTGTCTTTGGTCCACATGTTGAAGAATTAGATGCTTCTACTCCCCCCTTCTATGTGTCCCTAGTGATTCATGACTTGCTATTACATAAATGTATGCTAGATTCTGGAGCTTCCCATAATCTACTACCTTTTTTAGTCATGGAACAACTAGGATTAGAAATCACCCGTACATACAAAGACGTCTATTCATTTTATTCCTAAAGAGTCAAATGCCTAGGGATGATCAAGGATTTGGTGGTCAATTTGGCCCAAATTCCAGCAAAAAGTGTGGTAATGGACATAGTGGTGGCTGACATCCCAGCTCGCTTTGGCATGTTATTGTCAAGGTCCTGGGGGACAAAAATTGGTGGGTCAATTAAGTTGGATTTAACATATGCTACCATCCCAGTTTTTGGTGGCCAAGAGAGGAGGTTGTACAAGGAGACTAGATTTTCCAAGATGGTGACTAAGGCTGACAACTCTGTAAATTCACCGGTCTACATTAAAGAAGGAGAATTCTCATGCTTGATGCTGGAAGAGGATCAAGATTATGCTCATGAACCGTCCTTCTGTCAGATCAAGACTGAGCAGCCCTCAGAGAGCCATGAAGCAGGAATCTGGACGCTCCATTTTGATGGAGCAAATTCAAGAGAAGGTAATGGAGTTGGAATATTATTGATTTCTCCTACAGGGAAATGGGTCCCATTATGCTTCAAGCTAGAATATGAAGCTACAAATAATGTGGCTGAATATGAAGCACTTCTGTTAGGATTGCAGACAGCCAGGAACATGAACATACAAAGTTTAAAAGTTCTGGGAGATTCAGAATTGGTGGTTAGACAAGTCAGGAATCAGTGTCAAATCAAACATCCATGACTGAGGGCTTATAGGAATGAAGTTTGGGACATGGTAGAAAATTTCTTCTTGGCATTTAATATCCAGTTCATGCCCCGAGAACAGAATAGGATGGCTGATTCCCTCGCTGTGGCTACTAGTACATTTCGACCACAGCAGAACCCTCTTTTAAGATATGAAGTTGAGGTGCGTTATCGGCCGTCAATCCCAGATAACATCAAACACTGGCAGGTATTTGAAGATGAAGAACAAATGAAGAGATTCCTGGAAACAGTAGGGGAATTCTCCAATATGGAGATTGATGCTGAAGAAGAGGTTGAGTCTGAAGATACTTTAGAAAGAAGTTGGGAGAAGAAAGTGGCAGGTAATAAAGTGCTACAGTTAAAGGGAAACATTATACCTAGAGGGCTGGTGCCTCTAGAAAGATTATTTGACAAGAATGATGTCCCACTGCAGCCAGGCAAAGTGGTAGAATAAAATCAAGTAGAAGACCTGAATCTTGGTACTGAGGCTAACCCCAAAATTGTAAAACTGTCCAGGAAGATCCCTGGAGAATGTAAAAAGCTACATCAGGAATTATTTCAGTCTTACAGAGATGTGTTTGCATGGTCCTATCAGGATTTGAAAACTTTTGATATCAGTATAATACAACACAAAATTCCATTGAAGGGAGATGCAAAGCCCCATAAGCAGAAGCTCAGACAAATAAATCCCTTGCTGCTTCCCTCTATTGAGAAGGAAATCAAGAAGCTGTTAAAGGCCAAAATAATCGTGCCATTGAGGTATTCTAAATGGGTGGAAAACCTAGTCCCTGTCCGGAAGAATAATGGGGAAATTAGGTTGTGTGTGGATTTCAGAAATTTAAACAGAGCATCCTTAAAGCATAATTATCCACTGCCTAAGATGGATCACATCCTGCAGAAGGTGGTTGAAGCTTCTAGGATGTCAATGATGGATGGATTCTCGGGCTATAGCCAGGTGGCTGTACTTCCAGAAGATCAAAAGAAGACTGCTTTCACCACACCATGGGGTACATTTATGTATGCCAGGATGCCTTTTGGATTGATTAATGCAGGGGCCACCTTTTAGAGGGCGATGGACATTGCTTTTGTTGGGGAGCAAGATAAATTATTGGTGGTTTACCTCGATGATATCACTGTATTTTCAAAGAATGATACTGAGCACATTGAGCATCTGCGTAGAACCTTTGAGAAATGCAGAAGGTATGGTCTCTCTCTAAATCCTCAAAAGTCTTTATTTGCATTAGAAGAGGGAAAAATTTTGGGACACATTGTAACAAAATATGGGGTGAAGATAGATCCTAAGAGGGTAGAGGTTATAAATGGTATTGATTTTCCCATAAATAAGAAAGAGGTACAAGTATTCCTAGGGGGCATCAATTTCTTGAGAAGGTTTATCCCTAACTATGCTGAAATAGTTAGGCATATAACTGACATGCTGAAAAAGAATAATGAAGTTAAATGGTCCCAGGAATCACGAGAGGTATTTACCAGTATAAAAAATGCTTTTGCAGAAGCCCGTGTGCTAGCTGGACCAGATTATGCTAAACCTTTCATGATCTTTTCTTTTGCATCGCCTCATACAATAGCAGGAGTTTTATTGCAGAAAAATGAGGAGGGGTATGAGCAGCCCATAGCTTTCTTCAGTCAGGTGCTCTGTGATGCAGAATTAAAGTACAACATATTGGAAAAGAAAGCATACACCCTAGTAAAATCCCTCAAAGCATTCCGCATGTATATTTTGCAGTCTTATATCACTGCATTTGTACCTGCAGCTGCTGTAAAAGATATCCTTATTCAGGGGGATAGTGAAGGAAAAAGGGAGAAGTGGATTGCTAAAATACAGGAGTATGACTTAGACATCCGCCCTACTAAGCTGATCAAAAGACAAGGGTTGGCCAAGATCCTATCTGAATCAAACTATCAAGCTTTGGGTATAAATTTGTCCATGATAGCAAGTGAGGTATCTGAGGAGAAAGAAGAGCGACAGGGAATTGGAGTAGCTACTCCAGAAACACATATAAAGTACCTCACCAGTCGGTGGTACAAAGAGATAGTAGAATATCTCCTCACACTCAGCTGCCCTCCAAGCTGTGATAAAGCTAAATACAGAACACTAAGATTGAAATCACAGAAGTGTATAGTCGCCAATGGCCGGCTATATTGGCGAGATCCCTCAGGTATCTTACTCCTGTGTCTCACAGAGGATGAGGTAGAGAGTATTATAGATGAATTTCGTGAAGGAATCTGTGGGGGTCACTACAGCTGGAGGGCCACTGCTCACAAGATCCCGAAGGCTGGTTTTTACAATCCCAAGATTTTTGGAGATGTTTTTGCCCAGGTTAGAGCTTGTGAGAAGTGTCAGAAATTTGCTGAAAGACAGAAGCTGGCACCTCTGCCCATGATTCCCGTACACGTGGATGAACCATTTCGACAATGGGGAATTGATTTTATAGGTGAAATACATCCTCCATCAAGTGGTCAGCGTAAATGGATATTAACTGCCACTGATTATTTCACAAAATGGGTGGAAGCTATACCTGCGAGGAACGCTACAGATGCTATGGTAATAAATTTCATGGAAGAAAACATCATATCCAGGTTTGGCTGCCCTGCCAGAATAGTGACTGATAATGCACAGGCCTTCAAGTCCGCAAAGTTTGTGAGCTTCTGTCAGCAATAAAACATCGCACTAAATCACTCTACAGCCTATTATCCACAGGGAAATGGCTTGGCAGAGTCATCCAATAAAACACTGGTGAGGGCACTGAAGAGGGCTATAAATGAAAATAAAAAAAATTGGGATTCCCAGTTGAAATTTTTTCTGTGGGCCAATAGAGTTACCAACAAGAGAGCAACTGGAAAATCCCCATATGAATTAGTATATGGGAGGGCAACAATATTCCCTATACAATTAGCCCTACCAGTAGCCCGATTCATGCAAGAAATTCAAGAGGAGCCTGATGATATGACTAGGCGAATAAATCAGCTGGTAGAATTGGAGGAAACTCGAAGCCAGGTGAATCAAAGGCTGACAGAGTATCAGGAGAAGATGAAATACCTTTTTAATGAGCATGCTAAGGACCGGAATCTACAGATTGGTGATCTAATGCTTAGATGGGACATCCGGAGGGCTGAAAGAGGAAAACATGGTAAATTCGATCCACTTTGGTTCGGACCCTTCAAAATTGTGGTGCAGGGAGGTAACAATACTTTCAAGTTGGAAAATTTACAGGGTGACTTGCTTGATGCCCCTGTAAATGGTCAGTTTCTTAAACCCTACTTCCAGTTCTAATTCAGGCAGAGATAGCCTGATGTATTATACTGTATATTAGTTTGTTTTCACTCTTGTTTGAAATAATGTGGGTATCGTGATGAATTATGGAAAGGAAAGGTAGAAGTGCTGAAGAGAAGAGTTTTCACAGAAGATTATCAGAGGGTCTGCGAAGTTCTCAACACGCTCAGGGATGAACGTGCCGTCCCCAGGTGGAGCCAATGTTGATCATATCAGCATCCTATTGAAATTTTGGTAAACATCCTTGCTTAAACCTTTCAGAACCCCTCGGTTTTCCCTGATAAATCCATTTTCTGCTTATCGTTACCTTCCTATATCCCCACATTGCATTATAAAAGGCCGAAAGTCCATGTTTGAAAAATATATAAGGCCTAACCCCTTCGGCCCTAGCCCTTAAATATTTTCCTCCACGTAACGCGGGCACTAAACCAGGTGCCAGCCTGAAACGCACTTATCAAATGTATATCGGGCGCATTTTGAGCCGTCAATCTATACAGATCGGACGACGTTCGTTCATCTCCGTCGCGCCCGTAGCCTGCCTAACTACCATCCGATCAAACCGTAAAATCAACGGCCCGGAGTCTATCTGTCCCGGTGGTCCCCACACCCGCTCACTGTGCAAAACCCGCCCGGTTTCTATCGCACCACCTTTCGGAGGCAGGCGGTATTTCTCAATTCGGAGCGATTCCATACATCGTGCGCCGCATGTCCCCGCATACGGCTCAAAAACCGCTCCCCATCGCGCGTTATTGTTCGGCATTTGAGGCGGCGCGATATTCATATCCACCGTTCAATCTGGGGCTCTTCATCCAGCGGTCATCGCACTCCGAAGATGTGCGGAAGTTAATCCAAGCCAATAGTGCCCCTGGCCCACCGTCTCATTTCCCTCCGATACGTTTTCCACCGTCGATCTCCTCCTGAGATCGAACGGTCTAGATTTAACCCATGCCACGCCATTGATCCCATATCTCCATGTCATCATTCCACGTGCTCCCGTCGTACATTCGTCCGTTTCCCCTACATATTCCTATTCAAAGGTCAAACGTCCACTGTCTATGTTAAATTTCATACATTCCCCCAACCTTTCCCAAAACATTTCTCCTCCCTTTCTCTGCACTTTTCACCATCGCTCCGCACTATCCCACCATTTCATCATGCCGCGTTGCTACACAGCCATCCCCACTGCATTGCCGTCCCCATGCATTTGTTTTCTTGACGAGTTTGCGGGTTTTGCAGGTTTATAGCGGTGGAAAACTATCATGATTCACAGTCTCTATTACTGTGATAGAGGACACATCAAAGGACCATTTCCAGGAGTTGAAATTATGAAGAAAGGCCCAGGAAGATATGCCGACAAGACTTCCATTAAAGCAGCAGGGTTAAATTCTGTCCAACCCTCCAGAGTCATTCAAAGCACAAGTTGCGCAGATGGAGACATTAATGGAGCAGAAGAGAAATATCAGTGAAGGATCAAGAATTCAACGTTCAGCACTGAAGATCTTAAACCATAATTCAGAGTCAGAAGGCAGAAGGTACCCCTCGCAGATAAAATACTTCAAGGCTTTCTTCTCAGTAGAATTTTCTCTCCAGAAAAGGACGAAATTCTCATTTGATTTTACTTCCTTGCCGTGTTCCTGAAGAGACTTATACCCAGTGCATTTATTTCAGTTAGCAGGCCACAGAGTACAAACAACATTACAAAGTCATCGAGCAGTATGGGCGTGCACGTCTCCGCCATTTTTTTTTAATGAGATAATTAAATGTTCATCACCTACTCCCTTTTTCGAGTTTTCTTGTTTTCCTAGAAATCTCCCAAAGAACAGATGATTTCAGGTTCCAGATTTTATCAAAAAATTATGCAGTGAAAGGATTTTTGTATACATTTTATAAAACTCTTCTATGAAGGCTTAGAGCCCATAGGGTCTCAGTGAGGAGGAGTTCCGTCTGTTAAAGAGGATTCTGGTCTTTGGTATTTCACAGTCTGTAACTTTCTCTTATGTGTTATTTAAATAGATCATTTCATTTCATCTGTCTTTCCTGTATCATGTTTTGGAATGCGAGTGGCTCACTGATTTTTGGTATGGATTTATCCTAGTTGATACCCATGTTTGAATTAGTCAAGCGCTTTAAATATGGCTCATGCATGATATTCTGTTCCACTATTCATCTAAACCATGTTTTTGCTATATTAGTTTCTTTGGGAGGGTGTTTTTAAAACCCTATTATCATGTACAAATTCTTAGATTGGTAAGCCCATGCATGGTGGTATTGTGTATCTGGATATCAGCTCAATGTTAACTAGTATCTTCTAAATATTTCATTCACTACATACACCTTCTGATAACTTATTTACGTAGAGGTGTTGAATCGGCCCGCTTTGATGGCTTGTCTACGGGGTGTCTATTGCTTTTATATTGGGTTTGCATGGCCCCTTTTTGCCAATATCCCTTTCTCTTGTCGGTTACGAAAGGTCTTGGTCCCATTCAGTTAGTATTCATGTTTTACAAGAGATAGCATGAAATTTTTTTATTGATAACTCCCCCTGTTATACCATATGCATATACTATATAATGATGTCCTAAACCTTTGGTCTATCCTGACTCTAGAAATTTGTCTCTAGGAGCGACAACATGATGAAACCCCGTCTGCGTGACCATTTGCAAGCTCGAGTCTCTTCTGTGCAATTTGCTTTCGTGGTTTCGGGCACTCCATACTTGAACCTGAACGATTTACCACCAATTTGACCGAAAAACCGCCGATCCACAACTCACACCATGGTCGATTCGATTAATTACTGCCTCTTTGTGGGAATTGTTGTAGCCATTAGATTAATGGGGTGGACGAGGTTAGAATCCCCTTACCAGCCCTAGAAAGCCAGCCAAACCCTCACACGATATGCCCTACGCCATGGATTCGAAGTCTCAACTGTTAAGCTTGGTATTTGTTTAATTTTTTTGACAATTTGTAATGCTAAGCTCATGGACCTGTTTCATTCTTGGACCAAATTGACTGTCAAGACGCCTGTTTACTGTGCTGTAGAGACCTGATAGAGCTACCTTCATTTCTTAGCTCTTAAATGAACGGAGTTTGGTTGACTTTAGCGTGTACCAGAGAAGACAAGGAAATTTTTTTGGACTGACGAAGGATAAAGAGCCCGCTCTATTCATTCAAGACGCTGCTGAAATATTACATCGAAAATGGATGTCTCTCTGCAGATAGGCGCTCTCGACGTTGGTCATGCATTTCAAATTTGCAACCATTGTTCATATCACTTTGTTTCTTTGGATGATTTGTTTTTGTTCAGAGGAAAAAAATCCTTCTCTTTCATTGATAAAAAAGAGATTACATATACATGTATCAGTTTCTTTGTTTACATTCATTTATCACATAATACTAATGAACTCAAAAATGCATGTCACTGTCTTTCTACTATCTGTCTACTGTACTTCTATCATCTCATCTGTAAAATGTAAAATTCATGTCACTGTCATTCTACTATCTGTCTACTGTACTTCTATCATCTACTTTGTAAAATGTAGACCCTGTATATTTATGTAACCATATTATCCCAGCTGTTGTGTCAAAATATACTAAATTGTTACATCATATATTTTCATCAAAATGTCTCCTGGTCCATGGGAAATATAAAAAATATTTCTCCTAAGAATAATTAATGCTGCTAGCATTAATCATGACATCCTGTTCAAACGCTGAAAAGTAGAACTTACTAGGCTCTTTGGAGACACCTCGTTTGGAAAGAAGATCTACAGTCATATCTCGTTCCCTGTATATATGATCAAATTGTATATGTTGGAAGGTATTTACTAGATTCTTGATACACTTCATCTAGTTTGATAGTATGGGAGGATTAAAACGAGTATAGTCCTTGACTCAATGATGCCCTTAGCATTTCCATATACTTGTAAGCTTTCTAATGCCAACCATTTTTCCGCAATAATTACTCCCCATAATGCGATAATTTTTCTCTACTGTTTGTACAATGTCCTCCCTCCCACCAGAAATATAAATATTTATCTGGCGTTAGTACTATGAATGCACCACATCCACATTCCCTCCGTGAACATGCCCCATCAAAAAATCCCACAGGAAAGTCATTCCAAATGTCTCTGTACCTGTGCTATCTTTTGTTAGAGCGCCTCTTAATCAGTCCAATTTCGTTGAAATATGAAACTGTCTTAATCACATCTTCCTGAACCACAACCCCTTTTTGTTCAACTATAAAAGTGTTTTTGCTGCGCCAAATGGACCAACTGATGTATAATGGTAGGGTTCGATGCTGATGTTGAGAGATGAACCAATAATATAGACAAAATAACAAGGTCTGTTGTTTACTTGGAGCGATATTTAATGTATCAAGTACCCCATCCCAGACAACCACAACATATGGGAAATGAATAAGCAAATGATATATATCTTCGGGTCCCCTCATGCACATATGACAAATTCCAGGACCTATAAATCCTTGAAGCTATAGGTTCTTCCATATGAGCACACTATCATGAACTGCCAACGAACAAAAACATTTGAGTTTGTTTGGAAACTCCCATTTCCATACATCCTGGTTCCATCTGTGGTAGACAAAATCCTTCTCTTCCCTAGGCATCTTGCGATATATATCTTTGACCATCGACTGACCCTTTTTTAACATACCATTCCAAGCCATATTGTCCTCTTGTTTTGTGATTGTAATACATGTTGTGCGTAATAGAGAAATGTATCTCTCCCATTCATAAGCATATACACCTTGCAACCCTAATTCCTTCGCACTGCTCCAGGATTGAAGACCAATGCTTTTATTGTGAAGATGATAGATTTGGTGGAGGAGGTATATTCCTTTGTCATGGATGTAATTAAGTAGTGGGATAGATAAAGAGTGGTTCCTAGAAATTCCCTTTATAGCATCTAACATGATCTCGACCTTAGTTCCATCACCAACCTCCTAGTGGATGAATCCCAAGAGGCACTGTAGGTTTTTCATCATGCTACACCAAATGTAGGAGACACATGTTTTCTTTCTGACACCATTCCTAATCTAGGATGTGAACAAATGACCACACATATATTTATCTCTAATAATGAGTGACCATAATCTGGATCCAGACATAGCCCTCCACATGTTTTCGTAATCAGAGGCTTATTAAAAGTTGATGGGTCTATGATCCCCCAACCACCCAACTCAATTGGCCTGGCCAATGTTTTCCATCTTACCAAATGGATCTTCCGCATAAGGTTGGTCCCAACTGACAAGAATCTTCCCATAATAGATTCTAATCTATAAATGATCTCTTGTGGTAACATGAACATATGCATCTAGTATACCGAGATATTTTGTGGCACATACTTTAGCATAATCATTCTGCCTCCCATCGGCAACCATATGTGTTTCCACCCATCCAATTTTTTGTAAATTATGTCGTTCATCCAATCCCAATCCTTAATGCAGTACTCGTTTGGTTTCAGTTTGAATCCAAGGTATACAAAACCTCCTTCATATTGAGTGGATGCAATATCAAATAGTTTAATTATGTCCCTGATCAACGAATCCTCACTATTGCCATATACCAGAAAAAATTTATTTTTTTCTCATGTATAATCCTGTGGCCTCTCCAAAAGTCTTAATGATATTATGAATATGTGTATATTATATAAGAGATGACTCACCATCAAATACTAAATCATCCACAAACATTAATGTTGGAAACACTGAGAGGGGGGTGAATCAGTATTTATTTTCAATTTTTAATTTTACCAGTTAGATCACCTATATTTAGAACACAAAATAAAAAATAAGAATAAATGCTTTTATTAATTTATTCTTTAAAATAAATCAAGTACAATATATGTAGGGCTCCAACCCTAGATGAAGACACCAATCTTAAATCTCCTAGGCTCCAACCTGTATTTGCCAAGCACCGACTTGGACTTCCAAGGCTCCAACCTGTATTTACCAAGCACCGACTTGGACTTCCAACGCTCCAACCTTGTTAATTCTGAGGCACCAACCTCAAGGGCTCCGACCCTATATCTAGTACAGGCTCCAACCTAGTCTCTTGAGGACTCCTATCCTTTAGGGCTCCAACCCTATATACCAAGGCACCAACCTTATCAATTTTGAGGCACCAACCTCAAGGGCTCCAACCCTCCGCTTCAATTCGTCAATATATATTTGGTTATACTTCACGGCTCCCAATGTCTTCTTCAACTAGCCCTATCAATCTTCACTTAGTCTTCATTGTAGTCTCCACATTACGTCATCAATGACAACCTTTTCTTCTTAGAAGGTGTCACCACTGCTCTTCATCGTACCCAAACACTTTCTCCAAGGTCACCTCATGATGACATCAGCGATGCATCATGATCTTCAATAATGCTCCAAGGTGTCCTTGATTTTCTTCAAAAGGATCTTCAATTTGTATGTCTTTAATTGAAAACTTCACTGTTCAATTCTTCGTAATTCTTCACTATACTTGGTGCTTGTCTCTCTTAGTGATTGACTTATGCTTGGCTTTTTCTTGACTTCACTGCGTTGACTTCAACATGTACTTGTCTTTATTACTGGACTTCAATTGATCCATCAATGCTACTGTTCAAGAGTATAGTCACAATCCTAGCATCTTACCACAGTACAAGGAGGGAGGTAATACAATATTTGAAGCCTTTGCACAGTCAGAATGTGAATGACACAACAGCCTAGGTTGAAGGTGTATTCCGAACCACTGTTTAAAGAATCCAGTCACTGTTTAATCAACCATTGTTTAAGGCACAATCCTTTAATATGAGTACTTTGATGAGTAGACCGAGATATACTTCTGCACAGGGGTTTGAGACTCTTGCTGCACATATCAAAGATATATATCCACAGTCTGAGGTTCTGTGACACTGTTCACAAGTTGCTGTAACAAGGTCTGAGCTACTGTATTGAAGCACTATAATGGAAAGAGACCAAGTTACCAAGGATTGTTCCTGCAACTATCCACACTGAAGTCTGAAATATGTCCTAGTCCAAACCTCAACCTTCAGGTCTGAATTGATAACACCGAGCCCAAAATATTATGATGGTTCTTTGGGACCTCCACAGGTGGCTGGACAGTTTTCTATGATCCGAGGTTAAAACAATTCTGAGGTGAGGACTGTCTCCACAGTCAGATGTCCGAGGTATTTTTAGGACTGTTTTACTGTTATGATTTGTTTTTAAATCGTAAACCAGAATTAACCCATCCAATATATTTCTCCTCGGCCTCCTTTATAATTCTTTCCCTTTTCTCTGAATTCTGTCCAAAATTCCTTGGTCAAATGAACAGTTCGAACCTCCTTTTTATATGAAATTGACGTCAAGATGAAGGGACAAGTCTTTTAGGGGGTAGGCCGACTTGAAAGGCAAGGTGTAGGTCGGCTCACTGCAAAATATAATTTTGTTGACTTAAAAATTCAATATCTCACAAACTACTAGGCGTTTCGGGACAAATAATGGCTCATTGGAAAGAGGAAAAAATCCTCTTTAAGAAGGTCTAGGTTCCATGTTGAAAAATTGCCTCTAAGGTTGAAACAAATATTTTTCTTTGTGATTGTCCTTAAATTTTATGCATAAAAAGTTTGGGACAACATGAGGAATGTTTGAGATAACGTGGTTTCTTCATTGTTATCAGTGTCATCATAGGATCATAGAGTCATTATGTAGGAGTGTAGCATTCATGTAACATCACATATCAACCAAGTCATCATATACTAGCGTAGTGATATGTCATAGTGAAGCCTTCATTAATTTGTCAAAAGCTCCAAAGCAGTCTTCCAATCATGTCAAGGTGTGGTCATTATTCAAGAGTATCACTTCATCAATTATAGTCCTCCACTTCAAAGGCTTGTATAATGGCACTTAAGGTCTAGATCATCAATCAAGGCGCATGATTGGCACTGGCAACATTATATTTAGTTCAAGGACTTGTTCGGGCAAGACTTCTTCATTAGTGGCTTGACATCTTCGTGGCTTGACATATTCATTGATGACATTTTTATCAACCAAGAGTTATGACATCATCATCTGGAACCAGACATCTATTGTCTTCAACCTTATCATCACATTCTAGGGAATCTCAAGAATATTTTCCATCTCGGTCAATTCCATATTGACATCAATGACAACCTTGATTAACAATCTCCCCCTTTGTCATTGATGACAATATTCTTGCCCTTCGAACATTCTCTCCCCCTTTGACATCAATGGCAAATGCGATGCCCAAGTACTCCCCCTGTCAAGATGCTTCTTTTCTTCATCAATAGTATCTCTTCATAGGTAAGTTACTCCCCTTGTCATGGTGCTCTTCCTTCTGGAAATGTGCTCAATGATAGATGTGTCTACATTTCTTCATGTGATGAACCAACTCCCCCTGTCTGCATAAATTCCTCTACCTCAAGAAATATTACTTTCTTAGTGATCAAATGGAAGAGATCCTCAACAATAGTCCACTGGATTAGTAAGTGATCATATTCCTCAATGGAGTTGCTCTTGAGAGATGATTTATCAAAGGATGACTGTCCATGTGTGACTCATCAAGGATTTTATAGGGCCCTTTCAGAGATAGCTTCTGCAAGGATGATTAAGAATCATAAGCTCCCCCTAACAATATGCATAGTCTCTTTTTGGCAGGGTTTCACCATCAAATTCTTGGAATATCAAGGATGACTTCATCTAGTCAACAACATGTGTTGTTCACTGGAGTGTTCAAGAGACTTCTGGATTCAACTTGTTTCCTTCTCCACACTTGTGTAGCTTTCTTCTCTGGCATGGTTCTAGCTTGTGCAGGGGCCCAAGTCAAGTTACAATCGCGTGCCATATGTCCAATGTTATGGAAATTGAAGCACTCTATCTTGTTCATGAATAAAAAATCATGACTTCTTCTTGCAAAATTGCTTCGAGGAGATTGACGGGGACCATTATATTTGTCTTTGTGATATGCCTTGCAATATTTTGCCACGTGCCCAAAGTTTGTACAAGAATAGCAATATCAAAGAAATATACTTTGGTACCTGGGTGATGAAGAGTTCCTTGAAGTACTCGTGAAGTATTTTTGCCTTGGGATTCTTTGATGATATTCATTGCCTTTTGTATTCTTGACACCATATGCAAGTCTCCTTAGAGTAGAATTTATTCCATTGTTGTCTTGATTCTTCTCCTTCCCTTTGTTGGAACTAGGAGCATCAACATTTCTTTCTAGGTTCCTCAAATCTTTGTTGTTTGAAGCATTATCATTCTTGCTTGAGGATTCACCTGCATAGCCAAGACCTGATTTATCAAGGGGAGACCTTTGCTGACTTAGGATGTCATCTAGGGTTTGAGAGCTTTTCATGTTTTTATTCAGCAATTCAACTTCCTTTTCAAGAAAGACAATTTCTCCTTTCAACTTTTCACAATCTTCATCTTTCATAAGTAGTTGCTTCTTCATTTCTTCCATCATCCTTGTTGCTTCATGTGCTTCGATTTTAAGGGAGATGATATTTGATTTCATTTTGAAGATTTCTTCATTCTCCTTTGCTAGACTGCTCTCCATTTCTTCTTTTGTTCTTGTAGCTTCACATGTTTCAGCCTTGAGAAGATTGATGTCTGATTTTAGTTTCAAGATTTCTTCATCCTTTTCGTCTAGTTGGCCTATCATGGTGTTTCTCTCCTTTTCTGCTTCATTAACTTGTCCTTCTATGAATGCCAAAGTTTCCATCACCTTCTCAGCTCCTTGCGCTTGTTTCCTTGCTTCTTCTAGTTGAGATATAAGAGAGGAGACCTCTTCCTTATATTGACCAATCTCTGCTTCAAGATTGTTCAAGCTCTTAAGTCTTTGTTCAAGGTGGCTTGACAAAGTTTCTTCCCTTTTATTTGCCTTATCCAATTGATTAGTCATAGATATGACTTCTTCATGATGCTTTCTTTTATTTTGATGAAATTCCTCTTTAATTTTGGCGAGCTCCTCATCTCTTTCTTGTACTTGAAGCTTGACAAAGTCAACTTCCTTCCTTGTCTTGCCTTGGTTACCATCTTGCGCTTTCCTCTTAAGTTCCTCATTTTCATTTTTCAAACTGTTAATCTCTTCCATGGAAGCCATAAGTTTATTCAAGAGATTTTCTTCAAAGTCTTCTTTTTTCCCTTCATCTTCTAGGTTTTCTTTAGCCTTGTTTTCATCTCTCTTATCTTCAGCTTCCTTGACGTATTCTGGACTTCTTTCTTGTTTTCGATCATCTTCTTTACTAGAGATCATTGTCTGTAGAAATTTGAATAACTGATATATTATTCACCGAGATTCTCCTGATCACACACTATTTTAGCTTCATGCATAATATAGAATCTCTTCTACCATTGATCATTAATTGCGGAAATAAAATAATTGCATGCACACATTAAAACCACAAACAATCACACATATGAACACATTATTTAATGGGAAAGCTTAAAGCTGAAAATCCAAACTATCTGTATATTATATGTCATGGAGATAATGTAACAATCATAGTACAAAGCTCCTCACAAGCTCTCATGCACACCCTCAATTGCTACACACTATCAAGCTAGATCTAGCAAAACACATGCTCCAATCTTTTGCCACTTGATAGCCAACCTCTATTGCGTTATCAATGCTATGGGATGGCTTCATTAAATAGATAAACCACCTGGCTTGTACTGCGCAATCCTCATGGGCTTCTCCACCTATCTGTGTGTTGCAAATAACAACTGTATAGTCACAACTGATAGTTAACCTGCTCTTTCACCTATTTCTGCACTGGTCTCCACTGAAACTGTCCATGCACTGAAGTTAACTGATGCATTCTTTAGTTGATTAATGAGTTTATAATTAGTGAATTAATTAATAATTGATTCACACCACTCTCACTAATTGTATCAATTAGTTAAACTGAATACAAATAGCTCAACTATGTTTAGATTAGTTAAACTGAATACAACTCCACTAACTTCCTCAATCAACTCCACCAAACTCTGTCACATGAGTTCTAACTGAAGTATCCATGCAATATCTCCACATAACCCTTAGGAATAGCGTAATTCCTTCTGTCAGCTCCTGTGCCACATCTGTGCACTTAACTGAAGTGCTCCAAGAGAATAAGATAATGTTTAGAGTCTAAATATTATTAAGAGCTAATAATATTCGACATATCTATTTTTAGACCGGCAATCTAAAAATAGATTCCGCCCAATATGTCTAAAAATAGAAGTCCATCTATTTTTTCCGACTTGACCAACCATCCACAAATAGCATCCTGCAACTCATAGAACATGATCCATATGTCTAAAAATAGACATAGTCTAAAAATAGACTTTGTGCCAAAAATAGCCTGCGGGCCCACTTAGTGAAGGCAACTCCTTTCCACTAAGCTCATCATCTTGTTGCAATCTCAACACTCCCTCTCAACAAGATAAGGATTATCTGCAACCCCTATCCTGCCCCTGTGGTATTCGAATTTGCTCCTGGTGAGCGCCTTCGTCAAGATATCAGCATCCTGATCCTCCGTAGGAATGTATGAAAGTAACATGATCTTCCGCTGCACACAATCTCTGATATGATGATACCGATCCGTGAAGCCATGCTGCCTCAACTCATCCTCCTATCTGTACCATAATCCATATCCCGATGTGCCTCTGAGATATCTAAATGCATGCTTCCCTGCCTTCCAAAAGAGCTTGGTTGGCTTAACCATAGCTTATGAAAGCTGGTTAACAACATAGCATATGTCGGGTCGTGTATTGAACAGATACATAAGCGACCCCACCAACTGTCGATAAACAGTGGCATCCACTACCTCCGCCGAAGTAGCATCCTCCTTCCTCCATCCACCAAGAAGAGGAGTATCAACAGGCTTGCATCCATGCATGTTGAACTTCTCCAGTATCTCCCGGGCATACTTACCCTGAGAAACAAACATTCCACCATTGCGCTGCCAAATTTCCAATCCCAGGAAATAATGAAGGGGGCCCAAGTCCTTCATCTCAAACTCTTTTGCAAGATCATCCTGTATGAGTGTATCAACAGTTCATCACCTGTCAAAATCAAATCATCTACATAAAGTACAATGATCAGCAACTTACCCTCCACCACAATCTGGTATAGGTTAGGATCCGCCTCACTCTTGGAGAATCTAAGTCCGGTGAAATAACTGTCTATCCATGTGTACCAAGCACGAGGTGCTTGTTTCAACCCATACAGCGCTCTCTTGAGCCTGCACACATGCGACTCGCTGCTGAAGATCTCAAAACCTTCGGGCTGCTCTATGTACACCTCCTCCTCAATGACCCCGTTGAGGGAACGCAGTCTTCACATCCATCTGATGAATGTGCCACCCCATCTGCGCTGAGAGAGCAAGAATCGTCCGTATGGAAGAATACCTTGCGACAGGTGCAAAGGTCTCCTCATAATCGATCCCCTCTATCTGTGAGAAGCCTCGGGCAACAAATCTTTCCTTGTACTTCTCCACACTCCCGTCAGCTGCCTGCTTCACTTTGTAGATCCATCTCGAACCCACCACTGATTTCCCCTCCGGCCTCGGGACAATCTCCCATGCAATGTTTCTGACAATCGAATCATACTCTTCCACCATGGCATCTACCCATGCGGGATCCTCCACAGCTTCCTCAAAAGAGGATGGCTCTATCACGATACACTTGCTCATAAGAGCCATGTATCCAGTATATCGGTCAGGTGATTGTCTCTGTCTGCGCTATGATGTAGGTGCTCCTACAACCTTCTCTGCATCTTGAGCCAGTCGCTCAGCTTCTGTAGTGCGCTTCTGCCCTCTGATGGTTGGCGCTGCTTGAGTGGTCTCTTCCACTCCATGAACCTCATCTTGTGGCTGATCCACATCCTGAGACTCATCCTTAGGAACTAATAGCTCCTCATCTGCATGCAAGTGTGGCTCCCTCTCAAGCAAACACTTCATGGATTTCTCCTCATGAAATTTGATATCCCGTCGCACAACAGTCTTGCGACTGTCTGGAAAATACACACGATAGTTGTGGGGTGTATTAGTGTACCCCACAAATATCCCAACCTCTGCAGTCGGCTCCAGCTTCTTCCCGGCATCCTTCGTCACATGAATGTAAACAGGTGAACCAAAAATCCTCAAATGGGAAATATCAGGCCTCTTACCAGAAAACGCCTCCTCGGGTGTACTCATGCCAAGTATCCTGTGAGGACAACGGTTCTGCACATATACTGCAGTATTGCATGCCTCCACCCACAAGTGTATGGGTAGGCCCTGATCATGCAACATCGCCCGTGCAGCACCCATGATCATTCTGTTCTTCCGCTCAGCAACCCCGTTCTGCTGTGGGTTATGAGGTGCTATGAGCTGAGCGACATAATTCCTTCGTAATACAAAATTAAGTCCTTGAATTCGCTTGAGATGAATTCACCACCATTGTCGCTCCTAAGATCCTTCACCTGCTTCCCCGATTCTTTCTCAACCAGTGCCTTGAACTCACAGAACTTTGAGTATGTCTCGCTCTTCTTCTGCATGAAGAAGATACAACACTTACGAGAAAAATCATCAACAAATATCACATAATACCTGTGCTTTGCTGTCGAAGCTACTGAGAAAGGTCCACACACGTCTGTGTGAATTCTCTCAAGGATTGTTGTGGTGCGACTATCCTTCTCGTGAAAGTTGGCTTCAAAAATTTTCCCAAGGTACATCCCTTGCACTGATCTGACTGCGCAAGAGTACCCTTAGGAAGCCCAGTAGAAATCTGCTACAGTATCTTCAAAGCTCCATGGTGAAGGTGGCCCAATCTTCGGTGCCACAGCTCGCCATCATCCCGGCTCACCACTCCTTCTGCCTTGCATGCCATTGCTGCGCAGCCATCTACTTGCAATTGATAAAGGTTCTTGACTCGAACCCCTATCTTCCAGGTTTCTCCAGTTGTCTTACTGCGCAGGAAATCCTTTCCCTCGCTGAAGACAACATCATACCCCTTGTCTTCTAACATCGCCACAAAGATAAGATTCTTCTTCAATCCTGGAACATGCATCACATCCTTCAATACGAAGGGTTTACCAGACTCCCTCTCAAAGGAAATGGTACCAATACCGGTCGCACTGTATCTACCATCATCGCCCATCTCGATGTGCACTCCAAGATCTTTCTCATCCAGATCAGTAAACAAATCTCAATCTCCTATCATGTGAAAAGATGCACCACTGTCAAGAAACCACACTGAACCCATCACACTTGAGACCAAGCATGCGATCAGCAAAAAATCCAGCTCAAACTGCGAGGCTAAGGCCTCTCCAGCTGCAGATCCAGCAGCCTGCTTATTTTTCTTCTTCTGTGGACAACTAGTGGCGTAATGTCCGTGTTGGTGACAGTGAAAGCACTTCACCTTGGACATGTCCTGCTTCTTGCCTTTCGCACCGGATTGAGAAGCTTTCTTGCTCTTCCCCTTCTTTGCTTTGGAAGCCAAAGCGCAATTCTCTTCATCAGAGTTCTTTGATGAAGATCCGTCCCTGGTACTTCGCCTTATCTCCTCTTGCACAAGATCCGACCAAAGTCGCTCCCATCCTAGCAATTTCTCCCGACCATTGACAGAGTCCTGATAGGAATGCCAACTCTTCGGAAGCCCAAGGAGAGCCAAGCTCACCAAGTCCTCGTCATCAATAGTAACCCCCACACTTCCCAGTTCATCCCTGCATTGGATGAACTTCGTGAGGTACTTGGGCATACTGTCGCCTTTCTCCATTTTTATGTTCCTGAGTTTATCCTTGAGCACCAACTTCCTCTAGTCGCTCTTGCTTTGGAATAAGTCTGTCAACGCTTTCCACATCAAGAATGGAGAAGCCTTACCATGAAGGTTGGACACTATGTGATCCTTTACACCTTCCAACATAATTCTTCGACACTTTTCTATCTTCTTTTGCCATGCGTCAAGTGCAGCAGCATCGCTAGAAGCAGGTTTTGGAATTTCTCAATCTATGAACTCCTTCAACCCATTGTCATCCAACACCGCCTCCATCCTGTCCTTCCATGCAATATAATTCGAGCTGCCCTCAAGGGCATACTCCAATCGCAATCCGTTGAAAGACATCTCAACTTCGACACCAAGAAAACACTGCTGCAAATTCGAATTCCACCAGCACAAAACTCAACCGCCTCAATGTTTTGCAATTTCTCCAATGATCAATATCGCTCTGATACCATGTAGAAATTTGAATAAATGATATATTATTCACCGAGATTCTCCTGATCACACACTATTTTAGCTTCATGCATAATACAGAATCTCTTCTACCATTGATCATCACATGCGGAAATAAAATCAATTGCATGCATACATTAAAACCACAAACAATCACACATATGAACACAATATTTAATGGGAAAGCTTAAAGCTAAAAAACCCAACTATCTGTATTTTATATGTCATGGAGATCATGTAACAATCATAGTACAAAAGCTCCTCACAAGCTCTCATGCACACCCTCAATTGCTACACACTATCAAGCTAGATCTAGCAAAACACATGCTCCAATATTTTGCCACTTGATAGCCAGCCTCTATTGTGTTATCAATGCTATGGGATGGCTTCATTAAATAGATAAACCACCTGGCTTGTACTGCGCAATCCTCATGGGCTTCTCCACCTATCTGTGTGTTGCAAATAGCAACAGTATAGTCACAACTGATAGTTAACCTGCTCTTTCACCTATTTCTGCACTGGTCTCCACTGAAACTATCCATGCACTGAAGTTAACTGATGCATTCTTTAGTTGATTAATGAGTTTATAATTAGTGAATTAATTAATAATTAATTCACACCACTCTCACTAATTGTATCAATTAGTTAACCTGAATACAAATAGCTCAACTATGTTTAGATTAGTTAAACTGAATACAACTCCACTAACTTCCTCAATCAACTCCACCAAACTCTGTCACATGAGTTCTAACTGAAGTATCTATGCAATAGCTCCACTTAACCCTCAGGAATAGCGTAATTCCTTCTGTCAGCTCCTGTGCCACATCTGTGCACTTAACTGAAGTGCTCCAAGAGAATACGATAATGTTTAGAGTCCAAATATTATTAAGAGCTAATAATATTCGACATATCTATTTTTAGACTGGCAATCTAAAAATAGATTCCGCCCAGTATGTCTAAAAATAGAAGTCCATCTATTTTTTCCGACTTGACCAACCATCCACAAATATCATCTTGCAACTCATAGAACATGATCCATATGTCTAAAAATAGACATAGTCTAAAAATAGATTCTCATACCAAAAAAATAGCTCAAGGCCCACTTAAAAATGAAGTGCGTACTCCTTTCCACTAAGCTCATCATCTTGTTGCAATCTCAACATTGTCAACGCTCCTTTTGAGTGAAGATCACGAATTTTGTCCCATATGAATTTTGTTGACGAACATTTTTCAAAATTGGCCTTCATTTAATTTGCATTAGAGAAATTTTGAGGTCTAAAATGGGCCTCCTAAGAAAATAATAAAATAATAGCTAAACCAATAAAATAATATTTATGAATTTTCAATTCACTTTTTGTACCACAATTCATGTAACCATAGTTAAATTCAATTCAAAAGTTGTACCAAAATAAAATTAATAAAAAAATTGTATTGATGGACTATAAATAAAAATGATCTTTTCAAGAAAAAGTCATTATCATTGAACAACTAATGCATTTGTCCTTTGTACTTAAATAACTTAAAATAAAATATAAATATAAATTTATAAATTCCTAATTATATTATATTATATGCTATTAATTAAAATTTATATTATTTAAATTGTATAATAACATGTAATTAATATACTATATGAAAATAATAGTAATATAATATATGTAATATATTGTTTTATGTATGAATTTTATATTACATATTGAATTGATTTGATTTATAATATTGAAATGATGATAATAATATTTTATTCAAAAAGTGTGAAATGACATTTATTACGAGTACTTTACTTTATGACTTTAAAAGTATTTAGAGCACTACCATGGTTAACCATGAGTTTTTATCCACTATTAGAATGTGACAAGTAAGTACCTTTATCTCAAACAATGCCACCAACCATTAGAGTGATGTCATCACCCAAAATGTGATTGGTTCAAAGTAAATTTTGATTGTAAATTTTCCTTAGGAGGCCCATTTTAGACTCAAAACTTCCTAATGGTAAACCATTCAAAATTGCCTTCATTGCTCTTGTATTGTACACCTTGGATTCTTCGTTCATTGTGTCATTAGTAATCACTAATTTCCAAACTTCAATTCCTTGAGTCTTCAAGAAATTCCTCATTCTTGCCACCCATATATCAAAATTTCCATTGAACAATGGAGCCTTCGCAAATTGATTTACTTCAATTTCAATGTTTGAGGAAGACACATCTTTAGGAGGATTGGAGACTTTCTTCCTTGGCTTTGCCATTTGTGTTCTAATGATCAACCTTCAAGCTATTAGGCTTTGAGTGAAGGTACTGGCTCTGATACCAATTGTTGGAAACACTGAGAGGGGGGTGAATCAGCATTTCTTTTCAATTGTTAATTTTACCAGTTAGATCACCTATATTTAGAACACAAAATGAACAATAAGAATAAATGCTTTTATTAATTTCTTCTTTACAATAAATCAAGTACAATATATGTAAGGCTCCAACCCTAGATGAAGACACCAATCTTCAATCTCCTAGGCTCCAACCCTCGCATTTTCCAAGCCACGACTTAGAATTCCAAGGCTCCAACCTTGCACCAACCTCAAGGGCTCCAACCCTATATCTCTGCATGTGCTCCAACCCTAGATGAAGACACCAATCTTCAATCTCCTAGGCTCCAACCTGTATTATACCAAACACTAGATTGGACTTCCCAAGGCTCCAACCTTGTTAGTTTGAGGCACCAACCTCTAGGGCTCCAAACCTATCTCTCAGACAGTTCAACCCCTGCAGATGAAGACACCAATCTTCAATCTCCTAGGCTCCAACCTGCATTTTCCAAGCAATCACCTGGAATTCCAAGGCTCCATTCCAACCTTTGCACCAACCTCAAGGGCTCCAACCCCATATCGGTACAGCTCCAACCCGGTCCCTTGAGGACTCTTGTATCCCAAGGCTCCAACCTCATTCTTCAAGTGCACCAACCTTATCAATTCCGAGGCACCAACCTCAAGGGCTCCAACCCTCTGCTTCAATTCATCAAGATATATTTGGTTATACTTCACGGCTCCCAATGTATTCTTCAACTAGCCCTGTCAATCTTCACTTAGTCTTCATTGTAGTCTCCACATTACGTCATCAATGAGAACCTTTTCTTCTTAGAATGTGTCACCACTACTCTTCATCGTACCTAAACACTTTCTCCAAGGTCACCTCATGATGACATCAGCGATGCATCATGATCTTCAATAATGCTCCAAGGTATCCTCAATTTGCTTCAAAAGGATCCTCAATTTGTATGTCTTTAATTGAAATCTTCACCGTTCAATTCTTCGTAATTCTTCACTATACTTTGTGCTTGTCTCTCTTAGTGATTGAATTATGCTTGGATTATGCTTGACTTCACTACGTTGACTTCAATGTGTACTTGTCTTTATTACTAGACTTACATTTGATCCATCAATGCTACTGTTCAAGAGTATAGTCACAATCCTAGCATCTTACCACAGTCTAAGGAGGGAGGTAATACAATATTCCAAGCCTTTGCACAGTCAGAATGTGAGTGACATAACAGTCTAGGTTGAAGGTGTATTTCGAACCACTATTTAAAGAATCCAGTCACTGTTTAAGGTACAGTCCTTTACTATGAGTACTTTGATGAGTAGACCGAGATATAATTCTACACATGGGTCCGAGACTCTTGCTGCACAGATCAAAGATATATATCCACAGTTCGAGGTTCTGTGGCACTGTTCAAAGGTTGCTGTAACAAGGTCTAAGCTACTATATTGAAGCACTATAATGGAAAGAGACCAAGTTACCAAGGATTGTTCCTGCAACTATCCACACTGAAGTTTGAAATTTGTCCTAGTCCAAACCTCAACCTTCAGGTTTGAATTAATAACACCGAGCCCAAAATATTATGATGGTTCTTTGGTTTGAGACCTCCACAGGTGGCTGGACAGTTTTATATGATCCAAGGTTAAAACAATTATGAGGTGAGGACTGTCCCCAGAGTCGGATGTTTGAGGTATTTTTAGGATTATTTTATTGTTATGATGTGTTTTTAAATCCTAAACCAGAATTAACCCATCCAATATATTTCTCCTCGGCCTCCTTTATAATTCTGTCCCTTTTCTCTGAATTCTGTCCAAAATTCCTCGGTCAAATGAATATTCCGAACCTCCTTTTTATATGAAATTGACGTCAAGATGAAGGGACACATCTTTCTGGGGGTATGCCGACTTGAAAGGCAAGGTGTAGGTTGGCTCACTGCAAAATATAATTTTTTTGACTAAAAAATTCAATATCTCACAAACTGCTAGGAGTTTCGGGACAAATAAGGGCTAATTGGAAAGAGGAAAAAATCCTCTTTAAGATGGTCTAGGTTCCATGTTGAAAGATTGCCTGTAAGGTTGAAAAAAATATTTTTCTTTGCGACTGTCCTTAAATTATATGCATAAAAAGTTTGGGACAACATGAGGAATGTTTGAGACAGCGTGGCTTCTTCAATATTTGGCTTCTTCATTGTTATCAATGTCATCATAGGATCATAGAGTCATTATGTAGGAGTGTAGCATTCATGTAACATCACGTATCAACCAAGTCATCATATACTAGCGCAGTGATATGTCATAGTGCAACCTTCATTAATTTGTCAAAAGCTCCAAAGCAGTCTTCCAATCATGTCAAGGTGTGGTCATACTTCAAGAGTATGACTTCATCAATTGTAGTCCTCCACTTCAAAGGCTTGTATAATGGCACCTAAGGTCTAGATGATCAATCAAGGCACATGATTGGCACTAGCAACATTATAGTTAGTTCAAGGACTTTCTCGGGCAAGACTTCTTCATTAATGGCTTGACATCTTCGTGGTTTGACATATTCATTGATGACATTTTTATCAACCAAGAGTTATGAAATCATCATATGGAACTAGACATCTATTGTCTTCAACCTTATCATCACATTGTAGGGCATCTTAAGAATATTTTCCGTCTCGGTCAATTCCATATTGACATCAATGACAACCTTGATTAACAATTAAATGAGTGATAACATAATTTCTGGTAACATGAACCCCAAGATCATCCCCCTGTCCCTCACATCTCCCATCTTGTGATTCATACAATATATCACTAGGAGAAAGAGGAGAGGTGATAGAGCACACCCCTACCTCAGGCCCCTATAGGCTTTAAAGAATTGTGTCAGCTATCCATTAATAATCATTACAAAATTAGCATTATTGATGCATGCCAAAATCCATTTAATGTTATGTGGGGAGATACCAATTTTGATCAGTACTAGTTTTAGGAACTCCTAGTCCACACAATCGTAGGATTTGATCAAATCAACCTTGAGTATACATGACTTCAGCTTTCGGGTTTCCATAGAATGTAGGAACTCTTGTGTAATGGAAATGCCATCTTGTATCTGCCTACCCTCCAGAAACCCAAATTGTTCATTTTTTATGTGCCTCAACAGTGCCAACTTGAGTTTGCAGACAATTAATTTGTAGATCTTCTTATACATAGAGTTGGAAAGAGAGATCAATCTAAAATATGCAAAGGTCCTAGGTTTCTCCATCTTAGAAATTAAGGCTATGAATGTGGCATTGAAGGTCCTGTTGTACGGTACAACAACCCCCCATTTTAACTTGTTCACATCAAATAATGGGGACCATTTCTATAAATTTGTTCGCTAAACACCTTTTAGGATTTTTATTGAGTCAATTAGCTTACGATTTTGTTAATTTTTCATTTTCTTTAGATTCTTATTTTGATTGCTCGGATGAAATCGATTTTTTATAAGCTTCCTGTTGACCTTGTTTCGTCTCATTTGGTCAACCGATTTGTAAATAACACTCATTTGAAGTCTAATCAATTATGTCATCTAGGTTAGAAAATGCGTAAAATGTACAATATTTTTTTTTATTAGTTCAATAATGCATTTAGTTTAAAATATTAACCCATAGTTAGTTATATATATATATACAGCCAAATAACGAGGCATCGGGATTTCGATAATTTACTCCAATTTTCAAATAAATCTAAACTCGGAAAATCTGAAAAATCCAAAATGTTAAAGTGACTGTAATTTAGATAGACAAATCATCATCTTAGATAAATTCATAATCTAATTTAACATCATTAAAATGAAACCAAAATAAAAAATCAATTTTTAATGTTAAGTTTTAAATTAATTAAATTAATTACTATATAATTAATTAATTAAATGAAAATTTAATATAATATAAAAATTATATATAAAAAAACAAAAAAACAAAAAAAATAATAACAATAAGAAATTAAAATTCATCGCATCGGAAGTTTTAAAACTCCGACGAACACATTTCATGCGATGCAATGGTTTCATCCGATGCGATGACTTAAAATAAAATCCAATGCGATTAAGTGCATTTGTTCAATTGCGATGAGTCGCATTCAACTCATTCCGATTCGATGAGTTATGAATCGCATTTATAACATTCCCAATGCAATTAAGTCACATATGTTTTTATACGATGTGATTGAGTCACATTCAACACCCGATGCGATTGAATCGAGTTAAGAGGTAGGAGTCATAGTATTAAAGTTTAATGTAACATTAGTTCAAAAGACATAACGTTAGTGTTTAGATTAATTTAGTATTGGTAATAGATAGGTTAGTTTAATGTTAAGTGGCAGTGGAGCTTTAGTATAGATAGGTTAGTTTAATGTTAGGTGGTAGTGGAGCTTTAGTGTAGGTAGGTTAGTATTCTTATGGTAGGTTAATATATATTAGTTTAGTGTTAGTATATGTTAGTTTAATATTATTTTAATGTTAGTATAGTAATTAGTTTAATATTAATGGAATGCTAGTTTAGTTTTAATTTAACATTAGATTTACTATTTAATATTTAAAATGATTAGTTTTAAATTAATTAAATTAATTAATATGTAGAATATAATTAATTTAATTAGATTTATTATTAATTAGATTAATTTGTTTATGAAGAGTTAATTATATTAATTAGTTAGATTAATATTAATTTAAATAATTAGTTTAATTTATGATTAACAATTAAATTAGGATTAACTATTAGATAATCAGAATTTAATTTAGGATTAGATTTTTTTAATTAAAATCTGATTTTTTTTAAGCCCAGCAACTGAATTTCCAGATTTATTTCAGATTTGACTTATCAACTTTGAAGGCTCATAGATTGAGTTTTACTTGGCCAAATGAGGCCCAGGATGGCTCATTGGAAAGAGAAAATCAAGGAGAACATTTCTGAGGAGGTTTCACTAACAGATTTAGTCATTTATTGGGTCAAAAATCAGGTAGAAGATCAAGCTCCAAATTTCTAAAATAAAATCAATTTTTTGAGTTTTGTTTTCTTCATTTTCATTTGCTCAGCTTCTTCTAATTACAGATTCATGCATCAATAATATCCTTGGTTAATGAAAATCATTATGAACATCAATGGGAAACACAAATTTTCTTTTTATTTATTTAAATAGAATTTGATTGGATTTATTTTAATGCTAGAAATAATATTTGGATTTTATTGTTGCATCTTAATTCATTTTAATTTCTTTTTGCAAGAAAAAGCAACAGAAGGGATATTGAGGAAAAATATTTCAATCAGTGAGAAGACTCCAGCAATTAAAGATTGGAATGTTTGAGCAATTAAAATTGATTTGGGCAGATTTTTCTTCAACAAACTCTCTTCTAAAAATATTTTTGGAAGAATTATAAATTCCAGATTGCAAAATGTAAAATAGGCTGCTCTCCTTTGCAATTCCAGACTTCTAAAAGCATTTATGTAATAGGAATTTAGAGTCGTAGATGAGGAGGAGAGAAAATTTCAGATCTGAACATTATTGAGGGTTTTTCTTTATGTCTTGAATTATGCATAATGGGCAGAGTTTGCATTTCTGCAGCTCTAGTTTTGAAAGCAGAAATTCAAGTAATGTAAAGTACTATTAGAGACCGGGATCAGAGAAGCATATTCAATTAATTGGTATTTCTGGCATTTCTGTATCAAATACCAATTTCATTTTTATGTTAATAAAATTGTTGTTTCATTTTATTCATGTTTTGGCATTTATGTTGATATGGATAATTCGAGACAAATTGTTATGTATCTCTGCTCTTATGAATTAAACTCTGATTTCTGAGTAACTATTTACTCAGAAATCTGTCTTATAAAACTGATTTATTAAATAGTAATGTGTTGCGAATTTCTTCCACATATTATTGTTTAATTATTAGCTTGATTGATTTGACAATCGATATCATTTTTGTGAATTTCTTCCGGAGTGTTGTTGATTTATTATTTCAGTCAAATGGTCTCAATAGAATATGTTTTTGTACTCACAAATTTCAGCTACTTGAATTTCTTCATTAGCCTGACATTAATTAAAAACCAAACATATTTAAATTCTCATCACTTAATTATCTTGCTCTTAGTTGGGTTAGATTTATATCTACCTAATTGAGATAAGATTTAGATTAGTTTATTTTTCTTACATTATAGAATAAGTTTGCATTTAGATTAATTTTTGCATTCTTTTAAGTCCTCTTCTCAAAGAGGCAAAATCTTAGTTGTGGTTTGACTGAACCCAAATCAACTTAAGGGTCATTCTCTTGCCTGATCAGCAAGAAGAATTGATCTGATATCCCTGTCTATTGGTAGTTAAAGATACATCATAAACCAATAGTGATAGGAAAAAGGTAACTGGACCTAGTTAAACGAGTCGGAGCCACTATCATAAACGGAAAAGACGCTGTATTAAGGTCCGGACTGGGTGGTTATTCCCCAATGCTGTAGCAGTGATTTTCGAGGCTTCAACATTTTTGGCGCTAGAAGGAGGGCCTGAAACTTGTTTTACTTTAGAGTCTTTGAATTCTAACATTTATTTTTACGATGGCTCCTCTTAAACTTCCAATTTGGAGTTGTATACATGGACGTGCATGTTCCAATACTCCACCCGAAGTGGTAAGACTCTTGTCTCAGGTAAAGTTTGATGGTAAGAAAAATTATTCTGCTTTTAATCATGTCTTTCAATTTATTCAAAATGTTTCAAATTATGATTTTCAAGGAATTGATGAAGGCATTTTATGCAGAATTTTTACTCTCACATTTGCGGAAAAAGCTAAAAACTGGTGTAGAACTCTTCCGATTGCCTCAATTCTCTGCTGGGATCAATTTGTTACACTTTCATTTGTAAATTTGACGGATACGATTATGAACAGGTATGCGATGAAATTGAATATCTACAAAGATTTGAAAATGAGTCTATTAGAGATTTTAATATTCGATTTCATTTGAATTGTTTAAGATTTAAAGTTGAAGATAAACCTACGGAAGAAGAATCACTAGATTGGTTTGAATATATTTGCTCTCTTCCTCCCATTTCCAATCCATATGAAATTAGTTCAAACTTTTTTCCATCCGCTTTTGACATAAATGAGAATTCTAATATCGATATGCAAATAAATTATGATGAAGTGGTCTCACAAAACTTGAAAAATATTTCTATCCAAATCCAAGAAGACAATAGCATTAATTTTGGAGAAAAAACTGCTTTGAAATCTGAAAATGCCTCTACATTAAATTCAGAAAATCAGATCACAAATCAACACGTGAAAGAAACAATCAAAGTGAATAATAAAACACAAGCTGCTGTACAAATTTCTAAATTTTTTCATGATAAGCAAATGCCACATTCAGAAAATCAAAGCACAATTCTTCAAGAAACCGTGGATACACAAATGAATGATCTAGAATCTGAAATTTATAGTGAGCATAATGTACGAGAGTTCTCAAATAGAGAAAAAATTGAATTCATTATTTCTGATTTTCATTTTTCCCTTTATCCTGATATTTTTAATATTGGTAATTTCTCCCCTCTTGGTATTAATGATATTTCAGAAAATAAAGAGGATGATATAAATGAATTACCAATAAATTTTTATCAAGATAGAGAAACAATTAATGATCATTCTTTTGCCATTAATGAACATGAATTTTTTATTCCTCCTTGTTTTGATGTATTGGACGGGATCGAAGAGAATTCTGAAGAGTATTGTGAAGTTATTTATGATAATTATTATGACATCAAGGATGTTGATTTCTGTTCTTCTCAAGAGTATTCTCATGATAAAATTCAAATAACAACTGAGAATGAGGAACGTTTCAATTTAGAAATTATTCCAACCAATCCTCATTTTGGAGTAGCAAATTATCTTCATGATTTCACCATTCAAGAAAACATTCCAAATTATGATTCATATCATGATCAAACTCCCATTCCTGCTCATAATCATAAGTCTCTTTCTAATTCACAAGTTGGAATTGACAATTATTCAAATTCCATTATTCTCGCAATCCTTGTAAAAGAGAAATTATTTCAAAACAATCCTAATTGTGATGTAACATTAGTTGTACCAATAAGGATTTCATTTTATTTTTTCTTTCATATTTATTTTGTTCAAATTTAGATTTGTTTTGTGATTTTATTTTTTAAATTTTTGACACTCTACGCTAGCATATTGAGCACTTTAAAAATGAACACTCAATTGATGCATTGCCCTATTGGGAAATTGAAGTTTCATATTATAATCATGAACATCAAAAGCTATTAATATTTCAATTTCAATCAAAGCTAATGTTTTATCAAAAGCCTCTATTTTCCCAAAGGAAGTGTCAACAAGAGGGTGTATTTTTACAATCTGGCCAGCAATCTAATCCAATTGATAATTTTCCATCTTATTTGACAGATTTCCATCCACTTTTCATTAACTCGTTTGAAAATTGTTTAGAAAGTTTTCCTTCATGAAAAATTGTTAATAGTTTAACACTTACACATTACACTTACAATTTTTTTCAGGCCTTTCAAATTAAAAACTCATGTCCACAATCTGGCCTGTCATCTCCTCTTTTAAACATTTTCCAATCATTAATGGAAACCCATCCATATTTTTATGATCCAATTGGAATTCAGTTGGAGAAGACATTTCAAAATAAGGAGATTGTAAATAAGCTGTTAAAAATCACTGTAAATTCTACTTACAGATTTATTTTTTTTAGATTTGTGTTTTTGTTACTAACATTTGAACTGTACATATATGCAGGAATTAAAATAAGAGAATGGTTACATTGGAAATATGACTATACCTAGTCATTTTCATGTATATGGTTAGAATAGAAGTAGAATTAATTTAGTTAGTTTGTTTTATGTAATTAATTTATTCTTAATAGTTCTGCAAATTAAAAAAAAAAATAAAAAAATAAAAAAAAATAAAGCAAGCAATCAACCCTTCTCATATCATAAACATTTTTAGAGAAATATTTGCTTCTTATCAGAAAAATTCTAATTCATGCTTCCCATTTTTAAATCAAAATTTATTTCAACAATATCTCTACTCTGCCTATTTTGAATAACATCTTGATTAAATTCAATTGAAGTTGCACTTGGCACCAATCACCTCAAAGCCACTTTTCTCTATTTTGAAATGTCCTCATATGATTTTCTCCTAAAAATTTATTTGTTAAAGGTTTTGAGGATATAAAACTTTATGATCTCATTATCCCATGAATTGTATGACTGTCTATTATAAGTTTAATGTCAATTTAATCGTTATTAGTTAGTCTAAATTTTTGCTGTAATCATATGAAGTTCATATTATTTTCTTCGAAATTTGTTAAAATGACTTTAAGGATGTCCATTTTGCTGTGTGCATACATTTAAATCTGTGTTGATATTTTTCCATAATTAGTGGCTTTATCCCATCCCGATCTTTAGTTTATTATCTGATGCTGCAATATGCATCATATTTATTTTCCAAAAGCATTATTAAACAATCACTATAACAATACAAATTTTTCTCAAGTTAATTCGGAATGAGTAGAGGAAATAAATTGCTGTTGCAATTCAAAGGAAAGCCTATTTTCACATTTATTTCTAGGGAATTTTATGAGTTTCAGATTTCCTGAACATGAGTAAACAGATTCTATTTAGGCTAATTGCACACTCCGATTTAGAATAAATAAGAGAGGAGTTTGAACAAAGTTAGAATTTTGATAAATCAAAAGAAGAATTGGAAGATTCATAAGGTAAAATCCACAGACAATTTCCTTCCAGGTACGCATTTACATGTTCATTTTCATCTATTAATAGTTTCTCTTTTCCTTTGTTTATTTTTGATTCTTGTTCTGTTTCATTTGCATGTTTTCATTTGTTTTCAAAAACTTCAAGTAAGCAGCTAACCCATTTCAAATTTGCAACAGGTTCAGGGAAATTTTTATTTTGGAATTCATTAGAATTTGAGCATTCTTTAACTTTACTTTCATTCATTAGAAAACCCAATTGAAATTTAAAACAGTATCTCAAGATTCATGTCTGAAATGTTTCAACTTGATTTCTGATGCAAGACCTCCGATGTGTTACCTCATTCAATATTCCATAAAATACCAAATTTCATATATCATTGGAATAAATTTAAAAGTTTGTTTTTCATCACAAAAGTTCTGATGTGATAAATCAGATCACAAACGCACATGTCGCATTAGGCATAAGGTTAATTCTTCCATTTAAAAAAAAACTCCGATGTGATAAAAACTTGATTGCAATCGCGAATTGATAAAGTCATATCACAATTGGTTAAAAAGGTCAATTTTTAAAAGTTCCGATGAGATGAAGTCTAATCGCAATCGCATTTCAGCAGAGTACTATCACAGTTGATTCGTTCATTTCAAAAGTTTCGATGCTATGAACCCAATCGGAAATCGCAAATCAGAGAGACCTCATTTTGATATATCTATTTTCAAAAAACTCCGATGCGATAAAGTTCTAATTGTAATCGCAAATTATTAAATTAGTCAAGGATTAATTTTAAAGACCTCCGATGCGATTAGTCCAATCGAAAATCAAGAGGAAAATTAAACACATCCTTGTGCGTTCATTTTAAAAGTTGCGATGTGATAATTCATCACCAATTGCTTATCGCTATCGCTTTTTATTAATCGCCGATTTCTCATTGCTCATCGATTTTTACTAATCGCCGATTTTTCATTTCGTTTCATTCATCTCTCATCACCGATTATTATATCTATCGCATTGCCGATATCACAATCACTTCATCATATTTTTATTCATGGTCATGTCATTATTCCAAATCTACGATGCACAATGTGCAATGTACAAAATACAAATCGTGAGATGTGGTGTGCGATGTGTAGGTTGCAACATGACTGTCCCCAACATAAAATTTCTTCAATGATATGATCACTCCATCTCATCGCATATATTCTTTTCACATGATTTCATATCAACAATTTGCTACTGCAACCCCCGATGCGATAAACTCCAGTGCATGCCTCTACATGCAATACGCATTATCTGATAAGGTATTGTGTTAATTTAAAGCAATCTTGGGTAATCACTATGATACTAAAGCGATTGATGATAAATTTGCAACATATTCAAATCATGTTGATTTCTCATATATTTCAGTTTGAAATAATTTCATAATTAAATTTCAAATTTAAAGACCTCTTTATTTTTTTAAATTTCATTATCTTAAATTTGGTCTTAATTCTGAACGATTTATAAAATCGTGGAATTTGTATAAAACTTATAATATTTTGAGAACATTCATCACTGCAAATTTTCAATCTAATTTCTGATGCATTTGTTTTAATTTCAACTCCCTTGAACACAAAGCATTCCATTTTTACATTTTACTGCTTGCTTTAGTTTAAATAAAATAAATAATGATTTTTGGGTTATAGGATTTTGGTTAGTTTGCGTTCTTCATATTTTTAATGTCAACTAAAAGAAGAAGTTAGCAAGTATTGGAGAAATTGATACCTTCATGTAAGATCAAATGCAATTATCCAATGGTAAGATTCATGTACCCACTTTCATTAATTTCCATTTCATTACTTTAGTTTCATTTTTGTTTTTAAATTATGTTGATATAAAAATCTGTTTTGCAACTCTTCAAAAAAGCTTTCAATCATCTTCCAGATCATATTTTGGAAGCCCTATGCTCTTCTCTTGGTTTTATTTTTCAAGAAGCAGCGATAGTCTTCGTTGAAACAGCTACACTAGGAAGTTTCTGAACCTTTAATCTATTTCTTTAAAGCATTCATTTTATTACAAAATGATTAAGATAATGCTTGAAACAAGAAGATTGACATCAAATAGAAATTTTTCATTGTGAATGAATTTTATGATCACTACTATCTAAAGCCTAAAACACTTACAACCCTGCAAAGTATAATTTTTCTGGATCTCGACATAAAAAGGAATGATTACATGATTTTTTTTTTTTATTTCATGTGTTGAGACATTGGTATAAACATTCTTGTTAGAGTTTGTATTTCAAAACTTGGATTTTCCTTTCCACTTTTAAATTTCTTCATTTTTATTTTCATTTGCTGATTTCTTTTCTCACTTTAGCTTAAGAATTCTTTTCCTTTGGTTTTCAGTTTTGATTTTGGTGACTTTGCCATGATTTATATGGAAAGCCTTCTTGTTACCAAACAATGGTTAGCATACATAAGAAAAATTGTTAATAGTCTCCTATTAACTTTTCTTAAAATCTCTTAGCAGAATTTGTTTTTCTTATTATAAAGGTAGACATACTTAAGAAAGAGATTACAAAACAAGAGAAGTTGATGAAGTATCATGAAATCTGAGAAATTTCTTTTTCATCAAAATTGTAATTATTTTGAGATTTCAATATTTTATTAAGATCTTTCAAAATTCTATTATCAGTCAACAAAAGTTATTTTTAACCAAGTAAAGACACTTTACAGCAAAGCACTTTTAACTCTGAAATTGTCATTCTGAACTCTTAAGGAGTTAATGATTCTCCCTATTTAAAAGAGTTTTATTTTTCTAGAGTGTAATCCAAAAATATATTTAAAACTTAAAAGATAAGAGGTCTCATCATGAGCCTGCTTACCATGATCATAGGGGAAAAATAGGCTGACATTACCAACACTGCTAAACAAACCAGGGTAATGGCTTATAATTTCAAACAATTGTAAGACAAGGGGTCTCATCCCGAGCCAGCTTGTTCAGTCCAATTATAACCAGTGAATGGCATTGTCAACTATCTTGCTACCAAACCAGGACAATGGCTTTTAAGAAATAAAAATAAATAAAAATAAATAAATAAATAAAAAATAAACATATATAAATGGATTTATCTCTAGGTCAGTAATTCTTAAATAGATAGGATTCTGAATCATTGATGATTAAAAGCTAACCCTGTCGAGACTATAGATGTTTGCTGGTAGCAGTGGCTCTACCTGTGACAAATGAGTACATTTTAAAAGCTAAGCTGTAAAGTGACCACTGCTTTATCTCTAAAACTAATTAAGGACTAATATAAAATTTTTAAATATTTTAATTTATGAGGAATTTTGAGAAAATTACAATAAGATAATTTTTGCTTTTATTCAGATTAATGAACCTAGTCAAGCATTCCAAAAATAATTCTCTTCTTTAATTATTTTTACTTTAATTTTAGGAAAATTTCATTTTTATCAAATAGAGATAAATGTTTCTCCAGTGAATCGCCAATTGTTGTACGGTACAACAACCCCCCATTTTTAACTTGTTCACATCAAATAATGGGGACCCTTTCTATAAAATTTTTGGCTAAGCACATTTTAGGGTTTTTATTGAGTCAATTATCTTACGATTTTGTTAATTTTTCATTTTCTTTAGATTCTTGTTTTGATTGCTTCGTAGAAATCTTTTTTTTATAAGCTTCCCGTTGACGCTTGTTTCATCTCATTTGGTCAACTGGTTTTTAAATGGCACTCCTTTGAAGTCTAATCAATTATGTCATCTGGGTTAGAAAATACGTAAAATGTACAATATTTCATTTTTTTTAATTAGTTCAATAATACATTTAGTTTAAAATATTAACCTGTAGTTAGTTATGACTAATATTTTTCATTTCTTTTTCCTTATACAGCCAAATAACGAAGCATCGGGATTTTGATAATTTATTCCAATTTTCAATTAAATCTAAACTCGAAAAATCCGAAAAATCCTAAATGACAAAGTGGTTGTCATTTAGATAGGCAAATAATCATCTTAGATAAATTCATAATCTAATTTAACATCATTAAAATGAAATCAAAATAAAAAACAAAATAAAAAAACCAATTTTTAATGTTAAATTTTAAATTAATTAAATTAATTACTATATAATTAATTAATTAAATTAAAATTTATATATATAAAAAAAAACAAGAAAAAAATTAGTAGTAAAAAATTAAAATTCATCGCATCGGAAGTTTTAAAACTCCGACAAACACATTTCATGCGATGCGATGCATTAAAATAAAATCCGATGCGATTAAGTGCATTTGTTCCGATGCAATGAGTCGCATTCAACTCATTTCGATGCGATGAGTTATGAATCACATTTGTAACATTCTCGATGCAATTAAGTCACATGTTTTTATGCAATGTGATTGAGTCACATTCAACACCCGATGCGATTGAATCGAGTTAAGAGGTAGGAGTCATAGTATTAAAGTTTAATGTAACGTTAGTTCAAAAGACATAACGTTAGTGTTTAGATTAATTTAGTATTGGTAATAGATAGGTTAGTTTAATGTTAAGTGGTAGTGGAGCTTTAATATAGATAAGTTAGTTTAATGTTAGGTGGTAGTGGAGCTTTAGTGTAGGTAGGTTAGTATAATGTTAAGTTAGTATTCTTATTGTAGGTTAATATATATTAGTTTAGTGTTAGTATATGTTAGTTTAATATTATTTTAATGTTAGTATAGTGATTAGTTTAATATTAATGGAATGCTAGTTTAGTTTTAATTTAAAATTAGATTTAATATTTAATATTTAAAATAACTAATTTTACATTAATTAAATTAATTAATATGTAGAATATAATTAATTTAATTAGATTTATTATTAATTAGATTGATTTGTTTATGAATAGTTAATTATATTAATTAGTTTGATTAATATTAATTTAAATAATTAGTTTAATTTATGATTAATAATTAAATTATGATTAACTATTAGATAATCAGAATCTAAATTAGGATTAGATTTTTAAAATTAAAATCTGAATTTTTTTAGCCTAGCAACTGAATTTCCAGATTTATTTCAGATTTGACTTATCAACTTTGAAGGCTCATATATTGAGTTTTACTTGGCCAAATGAGGCCCAGGATGGCTCATTGGAAAGAGAAAATCAAGGAGAACATTTCTGAGGAGGTTTCACTAATAGATTTGGTCATTTATTGAGTCAAAAATTAGGCAGAAGATCAAGCTCCGAATTTCTAAAATAAAATCAATTTCTGAATTTTTTTTTCTTCATTTTCATTTGCCCACCTTCTTCTAATTACAGATTCATGCATCAATAATATCCTTGGTTAATTAAAATCATTATGAGCATCAATGAAAAACACATTTTTTTTTTAAATTTTTTTATTTAAATAGAATTTGATTGGATTTATTTTAATGCTAGAAATAATATTTGGATTTTATTATTGCATCTTAATTCATTTTAATTTCTTTTTGCAGGAAAAAACAACATAAGGGATATTGAGGAAAAATATTTCAGTCAATGAGAAGACTCCAACAATTAAAGATTGAAATGTTTGAGCAATTAAAATTGATTTGGGCAGATTTTTCTTCAACAATATCTCTTCTAAAAATACTTTTGGAAGAATTATAAATTGCAGATTGCAAAATGTAAAATGGGCTGCTCTCCTCTGCAATTCTGGACTTCTAAAAGAATTTTTGTAATATGAATTTAGAGTTGTAGATGGGGAGGAGAGAAAATTTCAGATCTGAACATTATTGAGGGTTTTTCTTTATGTCTTGAATTATGCATAATGGACAGAGTTTGCATTTCTGCAGCTCTAGTCTTGAAAGCAAAAATTCAAGTAATGTAAAGTACTGTTAGAGACCAGGATCAGAGAAGCATATTCAATTAATTGGTATTTATAGCATTTCTGTCTCAAATACTAGTTTCATTTTTATGTTAATAAAATTGTTGTTTCATTTTATTCATGTTTTGGCATTTATGTTGATATGGATAATTCGAGACAAATTGTTATGTATCTCTACTCTTATGAATTAAACTCTGATTTTTGAGTAACTATTTACTCAAAATCTGTCTTATAAAACTGATTTATTAAATAGTAATGTGTTGCGAATTTATTCCACATATTATTGTTTAATTATTAGCTTGACTGACTTGACAATCGATATCATTTTTGTGAATTTCTTCCGGAGTGTTGTTGATTTATTATTTCAGTCAAATGGTCTCAATAGAATATGTTTTGGTACTCACAAATTTCGGCTAATTGAATTTCTTCGTTAGCCTGACATTAATTAAAAGCCAGACATATTTAAATTCTCATCACTTAATTATCTGTCTCTTAGTTGGGTTAGATTTATATCTACCTAATTGAGATAGGATTTAGATTAGTTTCTTTTGCTTGCATTATAGAATAAGTTTTCATTTAGATTAATTTCTGCATTCTTTTAAGTCCTCTTCTCAAAAAGGAAAAATCTTAGTTGTGGTTTGACTGAACCCAAATAAGCTTAAGAGTCATTCTCTTGCCTGATCAGCAAGAAGAATCGATTTAATATCCATGTCTATTGGTAGTTAAAGATACATCATAAACCAATAGCGATAGGGAAAAGGTAATTGGACCTAGTTAAACTAGTCAGAGCCACTATCATAAACGGAAAAGGAGTTGTATTAAGGTTCGAACCGGGTGGTTATCCCCCAATGTTGTAGCAGTGATTTTCGAGGCTTCAACAGGTCCTTGATATGAATCCATGAGTCCTTGATTCCTAAGTAACCGCTAGGAGGTTTGGAATCATCAGGTCAATGAAATGTAGAAATAATTCTACCCCCATCCTTTCAGACCAAGGCTCTTTTCCTTCACACAATCTTTCAAAACCTCTGTCAGTTCTTCCCTAGTGATCGACTGTCCCAACATATCATTATCCTCCTTAGAAAACATCTTAGGGACAAGTGCTATATAAACCATTTGTGAAGAAAAATCTTGGTCTTGTGCTTTGAAAAGCTCACTAAAGTTCTTGACAACAACCTGCTCGATCGCTGATTGAAAGCTATGTAGCTGTCCATCTTCATTCCCAATCTGCCTAATGGCATTGGATTGATTCCTAAGATTAGCATGCATGTGAAAAAATATGGTATTTTTATCCCCAAAATTAACCCATATACCCTGAATTTTCATTCATATATATTCATATTCTATAATTTTGGATTGGTACAGATCTGAGAAAAATAGAGGGTCTCCAGAGTCATTGTAATATCAGAGTATATTCTCAATGTCAAATAGAACTTTATATTTATCCTCCCTCTTGCCTTTGATCCATATTTGAACTTCCTTTTTTAGGGCTTTTAATTTCTCACATATAGAAGATATGCTGTTTGATGGGCGTGGGGGGAGGGGCGGGGGGTTGGGTGGAGGGGATGTCAAGTCCCTGTTTTATACATTGGACACCGGAGTCTCAAATTATTTCATTATGGTTAAATTTAAAGGGATATAACCTCCTCATACTAACCCCTTCTCAGGATAGCATGATCGACTAATGATATGAAATAAACAAAGGGATGATATGAGATCCAATCCCCACTATATTGTTATACAATGATTGAATCAAAATGAATCTATCCAACCTCTTGGAAATGCCCTCACTGCCAATATGTCCATTCCTCCATGTGGGGGTAATGGGCACTGGTGAAGCATCTATAAGGACATTAACATCCAATACATCCTTGAAAAATGTAGACATATTATCTTACTTTGACTTACCTCCCCAAATTTCCCCCGGTCCCATAGTAAAATTAAGATCCCCCACAATAATCAATGATTCAGTCCCAACAAATCGGATCAAGATATAAGATCCCAAAAGTGTTTGCGTCCATCATAAGGTGCATATGAGTTAATAATGCACATCCTATGACACAAAACCTTCAAATGTATAGTGAATATGACGCATGCACATGATAGAAACACCTTTAGCTCAAATACTTTTGGGTTCCACATCACCCCCAATCCACCAGAGTGACCATTCGCATTAGTGGCACATACATGCCAGTCTGGGTAGACCGACAGTAAGGCCTCCTAGGATTTTTCGCATTTGATCATAGTTTCTTGAATAAGAATCATAGAGGGGTTATGCATCCTGATAATACCTCTAAGGGAAATGATTTTATGGGTCACTCCCAATCCCCTGGTATTCATAGATATAATGCACTTTTTAGTGGAAGACAGTGAAAAAGTGCATTTAATACTTTTTATTAGAAGATTTGGAATGTGAAGAAATTTAAGTTTTGGAAATTTTTTTCTAATGTGAGCATAAATCATTTTAATGGAGGGATAAGGTATGCTATTTTAATTTGTATAACATTTTTGGAGTGATAAGTTGCCTTTTGTAATATTTGGAGTGATAAGTTAATTTTAAGGGAAGGTAAATTGTTGTAGTGTTTTGAGAGAGAATGAGTAGTAATTGAAGTTTAATTTCAAAAATCATTGAAGTGAATTTGTTGTGTTATCACAACGTAAAATTTCAAAATCATAATTTGAAATATGTCAAGTTTACATTTAGATTGTTTAGATTGCATAGCATCATGAAATGATAAAATTTATGATTAGCATAAGTTTTAAAGATTGTATTAGGTTGTTAGGGATGATCTCAAGTCATATCAAAGGGACAAATCATGAATAGATACTTTCAATCGACCTAAAGTCTCAAATATGGCCACTTGTCAAATTTTTTCTGAGTCCGGAGCAATTTTAGTTCTAAATTAACAGATTTTGCTGCGGAAACACGTAGTAGTTCCATAGCGAACCTGACACTTGTAAAACTAAATGCGCTACGAAAGCTCTGTCACCTTTTAACAGTTTTCTGCATAACGATGAGTTTTTAAAATTTCAGGGTTTCGAGGTCATGCTGTTAGAATAGGGTCATCATTGAAAGCCCTTGGCACATTTTGGCATCGACCACCATTTCTTTAATAAATCCCATCTTATTTTTTCAAATTCATCCCTCATTTCTCACTCTTTACTTTCCGCTCTTGTAAGCTTCTAAAAAAATAGCTTGCTGTCATTTGCATCTCCCGTAGAAACCGTCTGTCATGTCAGCCCTCTTTTTCCATAGAAGCTTGTTGTAATCAAAGGATTTTTATTGAATAGGTGTAAGAATACAAAGAAGGCCACCGCTGCAGAACAAGAAGAAATGGCCACACCTAAGAAAGTGAATAAAGGAGGTTTTCCATTCAGGTACGAGCCTACAAGTCCAAGTTTAATCATGGAAGATCCATATTTCGTCGAGATTTTTACAAGAGCAGGCTGCATTCAGTTTTGTCAAAAATGGCAAGGTCATCACAAACATGTATCACTAGACTTCGTACTCAATTTCAAGGGAACATCTACAAAATTTGGTTTTCTTCATGTGCCAATTTTGCCTGATAGCATTTCTCAAGCAACATGAATCGCTAGGACCGGAGAAGAATGGTTTAAAGCTACTAAGTTCAATTTGAGAAGTTGTGATGATTATCCAAAGCTTGAACATGTAGGGATAAATATGACTGTAGGGATTCCCAGAACTTGTCTTAGAGATAAATACTCTAAATTATTGACAGTCATACATAAATACTTTACATGCGAAGGCAGATTCCAAACAATTTACATGTATCATTTCAAGCTGTTGCTTCACTTTACAGGGAAAAAAATGATAGATATTCCTTTTTACCTTTTTAGAAGTCTTGGAAAAATGGCAGACAAAGTGCAAGGTAGACCTGAACGAAGTGAAACTTCCATATTTCACCATGAATTGATGAAATTACTAGTTCTGGAAGAATTAAGTAAACTAGACAGAGATTGGGCATCGTTCTTGTTTATGAATGGCTACGAAATGGATGTTTTATCTCCAAGGAAAGAATCTAAAATAAAAACTCCTTCTTCTAGGCAAGAACTGAGTGCTACTGTAGAATTAGAAGGGAAACAACAAGAAGGTTTAAACTCTACAGCTAAAGACGTGGAAGAAGAATCTAAATTCATCCAAGAGACATCACCACATTCAGCAACTAGCGAGCAAGCTAGAAATCATATCATAGATAGCAAGACTAAACCTGTAGCAAAAAGGTCTAAAAGAGGCACAAAGGAAACTAGTGGAGGAAAAGGCAGGCTTGAAGACATCTTAGAGGCTATAGACATTGCAGAAACCCCCGTAGTGAAAGAAACTAAGGTAGAAGGATCCAAGGTTAAGGGGAAGGGGCTTATAGCCAAGAAATTAGATTTTTCCTTAGAAGATTCAGGTTTCCTTTTTAAACCTAGAAAGCCTTTCACTAGATCACAAATTTATGAGACTATCACGATTGGAAATAAATAAACAGAAGGAAGATAAAGGAAAAATGGCAGCAGTACAAGAAGTCATAGTCATATCCCCTATTGAGACAGAGGTTAATAAAGAAAAGAAAGGTCAACCTAAAAGAAAGGTTCAGAATAAATATGAAGCAGATTTTCCAAAGGGACAACTTACAGACAAAGAAGAAACAATCAAACAGAGAAAGGGAAAAGAAAAAGTCATAGAGAAAACTGAAAAAGAGGTTCTTGAAGAACAGTTAAGAGCAGTTAGGGAAGAGTTGTCTGAAACAAAAAGAGAGCTGGAAAGATATAAGCAAGATATACAAATGATAGATGAGGTGGAGAAGAAAGTGAATGATCAGGTTACTCATTTTGAAAAGTCTATTGGAAAGAAAAAAATCTTATTGAAGAATTCATAGCCTTTACGCATCATGATGACACACACAAGGTAGAGAAATTTATGGTTACAGGCAGAGAGGAGAAGTCTTCAGAGACAAGTCAAAGAGTTGAAAGAAAATATGGATATGCTGAAGACAAAATTAAAGAAGAAAGGTTTGGAAAGAGGAACTATGGAGAAAACTATTAAAACTGCTCATGAAGAAACTGCTAGTAAATAAGAAGGTAAAAATGGATTATAGACCCTTTTTGTCTTATATGATCATAATTTACATGTAGGTATATTCATGGATCTTTCCATAGCTCAAATCCTAAGTTTTGTCAAAACTCTGAAAAGTTAGGCAATTCCGCAGCGTATGCCAGGCTTGAAGCCCATTTTCTGCTGCGGAATTTCTGAAGAATCATTTTTGGTTTTAAGGTTCTTAAAATGATAGGGATGAAGAGGTTTGAAGGCTGTGTTTAATTTTATTTGACCACTTAACATCTTCCAATGGTTAAGAATAGCAGAAGATTACCACACATCACCTTTTTGTTTGTGCTACGAAAATAGCTACGAAAGTAGCTCAAAACTTTGTTTTGACAACAAGGTTAATTTTGGTGGTTAATTTTGGAAGGAGTAAAATAAACATATATTTCAAAGCTATTCTCCATGAGAGTGCCAAAGAGTATCAGGGAAATGACAAAGAGTATCAGATCAATGGTTTTCTAAGTGAAGATATTTTTTCAAGGATATAGTTCGAAGATACCAGTTTACGATGTTGCTATATCATCAAACTGACAACTCCTTAATAGTAGGTAGAGCAGTTTCATGAAGACAGTTAGAGTACTAATGTTCCATTGGTGGCCAACATGGTTGAAAGATATGATTCGTTTAGAGGAAGATTTGCATCATCTTTAGATTAAATGTAATAAGTAGGTGTTTGAGTCATAGTAGGACTCTGACTCCTAATTCGAAAGGTGTCAGTTATAGTTTTAAAAAATCTAGTTAGTGGTTAGATTTGGTGTCAATAGTAGAGTTTAATGATCTAGCCATTTGGAAGATTGAATGTAAAGGCTAAATGCCTATAAGTAGTGAAGACTTTGATGTATGAAGGGTTGGAAAATGTTATTTCAACAGACTACTTTTGTAAAGCTTTGGATTGACTGATATATATATATACAGAAGCAATTTAGCTTTTCTTGACCTGAGATTCTTAGTGTATTTCAATGAGTGTATATCTTATCTTTGAAATGTTTTCCTGCCATATTTTTAATGCTTATTACTAAGAATTCATGGTTTATCATGCTCTGACTTCCTTTAAGTATTAAACTATGGTCAAATGAGTTTTAGGTCCTATCTTTGAAAGGTTTTCTTAAATGTCTTAATGCTTATTACTCAGAATTCATGGTTGTTCATGCTCTGACTTCCTTTAAGTGTTGAGATTTAAAGAAACTCTTTTAATATTTTCCTTTCAATACCTTTATGTATCATTACTCAGAATTCATGTACTATATGCTCTGACTTCCTTTGAACCTCAAGTTATTGGGATTTTCCTGAATGTGTTATCCTTTCGCTAAAGTATATACAAGCCTCAGCTTCCACAAGGAGAGCCTTTGTCATCTTTATCCCTGTCACTGACTCCATAGCCCAATGGTAGCAAGCCTTCATCTTTTCAACCTATAAACATACAAAACCAAGACATAATTCATAGAGTTAGCCATCTATCTTTATCATTAATCAATATCATTAACCCTTGAGAGAGCCCTCTTAGGTTGAGGAGGCTAAGCCTCAGTCACAATATTGGTTTGAAATAGTTACACTGAAGTTATTTGATCAACAGCAAATCAGGTACGATTTTGGTGATAACAATTTGGCGCCGCTGCCGGGGTGCTGAAGGTATAAATTTTCCGTGGAAAGAACGACAAAGTTTCAGTTCTAAGGTCTGAGAGCAACATACACTTAGGCACATATTGGCTGTATTTTTGCTATGGCGACTCCACACATCAAATAATCAATTGGAAGGTGACTCCAATGCTTGAAGATTAGTATCTTGATGAAGTTTCAGAATGAGTTCCATTGCAAGAATAAATGCCATGTATGCCCCTATGAATCGGTCTCATATCCCTGGTTTTCCAAATCCTATGCCAACGGTTGAATGGTTAACTGATCTTCCTATATTCAAATATGAAAATAAAGACAATTCCGCTCTTCATTTGGTTAGATTCCATATGCATGTACACAGTCTTAAGGTTTAGTTCCTTGAGGATTGTCTCATGAAGATGTTTATGGCCACTTTATAAGGAAAATCATGGTCTTGGTATGAAAGCTTGCCAAATGGTCCATTATATTATCTTGTTGATTTCCATGTTGCATTTTATGAGATGTATGAAGAATATCATCCCTCCTTATTGTTGGTCCAAGACTGTTGTAAACACTGTGTGAGTTTTATTAAATATTTGGAGAATTGTTATGAAGATGATGAGTTCATGTATGAGGAAATTTTAGAGGCCCTTCAAGACATCCCTTTCATCACCAAGAAGAAAGGATAATCTCTCCCTTGGATGAAAATGAAATTCAGCAGGAGTTTATTTATGAAAATCATGTTACATCCTCTGAGTTTGAGGAAAATTTCTAGCAGACTTGTCAATCCTTTGATCATCAGGAGAATGAGAATCATTTCAAACAACAAGTGGAAATATTGGAAGATAATTTCTACAATCCTCAGGTAAAGGACGAAGTTTATTATTCATGTCATATCTTGCATTCGCCTACATCAAATAATGATCACACTAATGAAGAAGTGGGTGAAAATTTTTCTTTATCCTTGTCTTCTAATCTGAAGTAATTTGAGTGCAAGTTAGAAGATAAGATTCAATTTGTGGATGAAGTTGATAAGAACCATGAAAAATATATTGAATTTTTGGAAGATAAAATTCAATCTCATAATATTCATGATCAAGATCAGTCTTTTCAAATGATTTTTATGCCAGAAAACAAAGATAGGGTGCTGCCACCTTTCTCCTTTGAGTTTGTGGAAGAATACACTGTTTTTGAAAGTTAGTTTGAAAAGTAGTTTGAGAGCACAAAACTGAAGTCTTATGTGGTTGATCAAAGCATGGATGAGTTGTCCAAAGTTGCAGAATGTCATGAGAAGCTTAAAACAGATCATGTCTTCTTTGATCCTATAGCTGACTACATGGAAGAGTTCAACAGTCCATATTTTTAGTTATATTTTCATTTTGAAGATCAGATATATTTTATGTTGCCTTGGTCATCTCAATATCATGTTTATTTTTGGTTCAAGTGTAGTCAAGATGTTCAAATGTCAGATAAGATAAATGACTGGCTTCATTGGAAGTTTCATATTGCTTGAGTTAAATGGAGATTGCAATTTATAGGGTAGGTAGGAGTGTGTGCATAAGCTCAAGGTTGACTGAGCATCTTTTCAGTAGTTACAGATTTATGTCTTCTGCAGTGATCAACAACCTTGAGCCCGAGGTGAAGGCCATAAGAGTTTGAAGAAGACTTGGAAAAATTTCAGAGTTTTTTATTCTAAAGGATGGACGGCACTGGAACTACAGGTTCTTTGGTATGCCACAGGGGCACACCATCCCAAGTGGAGCCACTGTTATCACACCCTAAAATTTCAAAATCATAATTTGAAATATGTCAAGTTTACATTTAGATTGTTTGGATTGCATAGCATCATGAAATGATAAAATTTATGATTAACATAAGTTTTAAGATTGTCTTAGGTTGTTAGGGATGATCTCAAGTCATATCAAAGGGAAAAATCATGAATAGATACTTTGAATCGACCTAAAGTCTCAAATCTGGCCACTTGTCCAAAAATTTCTTAAGTCCATAGCGATTTTAGTTCTAAATTAACAAATTTTGTTGTGGAAACACCTAATAGTTCCGTAGCGAAACTGACACTTGTAAAACTAAATGTGCTACGAAAGTTGTCATCTTTTAACGGTTTTCTGCATAATAATGAGTTGTTAAAATTTGAGGGTTTCGAGGTCTTGCTGTCAGAATAGGGTCATCATTGAAAGTCTTTGGCACGTTTTGCCATCAACCACCATTTCCTGAATAAATCCCACCTCATTTTTTCAAATTCATTCCTCATTTCTCACCCTTTACTTTCCGCTCTTGTAATTTTCTACCAAAGAAGCTTGTTGTCATCTGCATCTCCCGTAGAAACTTTATGTCATGTCAGCTCTCTTTTTCCATAACAACTCGTTATCATCAAAGGCTTTTTACTGAATAGGTGTAAGAATACAAAGAAGGCCACCGCTGCAAAACAAGAAGAAATGGACACGCCTGAGAAAGTGAATAAAGGAGGTTTGACATTCAAGTACGAGCCTACAAGTCCAAGTTTAATCATGGAAGATCCATATTTCGTCAATATTTTTACAAGAGCAGGCTGCATTCAGTTTTGTCAAAAATTGCAAGGTCATCACAAAAATGTATCGCTAGACTTCGTACTCAATTTCAAGGGAACTTCTACAAAATTTGGTTTTCTTCATGTGCCAATTTCGCCTGATAGCATTTCTCAAGCAACAAGAATCCCTAGGACCAGAGAAGAATGGTTTAAAGCTACAAATTTCAATTTGAGAAGTTGTGATGATTATCTAAAGCTTGAACATGTAGGGATAAATATGACTGTAGGGATTCCCAGAACTTGTCTTAGAGATAACTACTCTAAATTATTGACTTTCATACAGAAGTAATTTACATGCGAAGGAAGATTCCAAAAAATTTACATGTATCATTTCAAGTTGTTGCTTCACTTTACAGGGAAAAAGCTGACAGATATTCTTTTTACCTTTTTAGAAGTCTTGGAAAAATGGCAGAAAAAGTGCAAGGTAGACCTGAACGAAGTGAAAATTCCATCTTTCACCATGGATTGATGAAATTACTAGTTCTAGAAGAATTAAGTAAACTAGACAGAGACTGGGCATTGTTCTTGTTTATGAATGGCTATGAAATTGATGTTTCATCTCCAAGGAAAGTATCTAAAATCAAAAATCCTTCTTCTAGGCAAGAACTGAATGCTACTGCAGAATTAGAAGGGAACCAACAAGAAGGTTTAAACTCTACAGCTAAAGATGTGGAAGAAGAATCTAAATTCATCCAAGAGACATCACCACATTTAGCAACTAACAAGCAAACTAGAAAGCATATCATAGATAGCAAGACTAAACCTGTAGGAAAAAGGTCTAAAAGAGGCACAAAGGAAACTAGTGGAGGAAAAGGCAGGCTTGAAGACATCTTAGAGGCTATATACATTGCAGAAACCCCTGTAGTGAAAGAAAATAAGGTAGAAGGATCCAAGGTCAAAGGGAAGGGGCTTATAGCCAAGAAATTATATTTTTCCTTAGAAGATTCAGGTTTCCTTTTTAAACCTAGAAAGCCTTTCACCAAATCACAGATTTCTGAGACTTTCACCATTGGAAATAAACAGCAGAAGGAAGATAAAGGAAAAAGGGAAGCATTACAAGAAGTCATAGTCATATCCCCTATTGAGATAGAGGTTAATAAAGAAACAAAAGGTCAACCTAAAAGAAAGTTTCAGAAGAAAATTGAAGCAGATTTTCCAAAGGGACAACTTAAAGACAAAGAAGAATCAGTCAAACAGAGAAAGGGAAAAGAAAAAGTCATAGAGCAAACTGGAAAAGTGGTTCTTGAAGAACAGTTAAGAGCAGTTAGGGAAGAGTTGTCTGAAACAAAAAGAGAGTTGGAAAGATATAAGCAATATAGAAAAATTATAGATGAGGTGTAAAAGAAAGTGAATGATCAGGTTACTCATTTTGAAAAGTCTATTGGAAAGGCCAAAAACTTATTGAAGAAATCACAGCGTTTATGGATCATGATGACACGCACAAGGCAGAGAAATTTATGGTTACAGGAAGAGAGGAGAAGTCTTTAGAGACAAGTCGAAAAGTTGAAAGAAAATATGGAGATGATGAAGACATAATTAAAGAAGAAAGGTTTGGAAAGAGGAACTATGGAGAAAACTATTAAAATTGCTTATGAAGAAACTGCTGGTAAATAAGAAGGTAACAATGGATTATAGAACTTTTTTGTCTTATATGATCATAATTTACATGTAGGTATATTCATGGATCTTCCCAGAGCTCAGATCCTAAGTTTTGTCAAAACTCTGAAAAGTTAGGCAATTCCGCAGCTTATGCCAGGCTTGAAGCCCATTTTCTGCTGTGGAATTTTTGAAGAATCCTTTTTGGTTTTAAGGTACTTAAAATGATAGGGATGAGGAGTTTTGAAGGCTGTGTTTAATTATTTTTGACCACTTAACATCTTATAATGGTTAAGAATAGCAGAAGATTACCACACATCACCTTTTTGTTTGTGCTACGAAAATAGCTACGAAAGTAGCTCAAAACTCTGTTTTGACAGCAAGGTTAATTTTGGAAGGAGTAAAATAAACATATATTTCAAAGCTATTCTCCATGAGAGTGCCAAAGAGTATCAGGGAAATAACAAAGAGTATCAGATCATAAGTTTTCTAAGTGAATATTTTTTGTCAAGGATATAGTTCGAAGATACCAGTTCACAATGTTGCTATATCATCAAACTGACAGCTCCTTAATAGTAGGCAGAGAAGTTTCATGAAGAAATTTAGAGTACTAATGTTCCATTGGTGGCCAAAATGGTTGAAATTTATGATTCATTTTTAGGAATATTTTCATCATCTTTAGATTAAATGTAATAAGTAGGTGTTTGAGTCATAGTAGGACTTTGACTCCTAATTCGAAAGGTGTCAGTTCTAGTTTTAAAAAATATAGTTAGTGGTTAGATTTGGTGTCAGTAGTAGAGTTTAATGATCTATCCATTTGGAAGATTTAATGTAAAGGCTAAATGCCTATAAGTAGTGAAGACTTCGATGCATGAAGGGTTGGAAAATGTTATTTCAACGGACTACTTTTGTAAAGCTTTGGATTTACCGATATATATACAGAAACAATTTAGATTTTCTTGACCTGAGATTCTTAGTGTACTTCAATGAGAGTATATATTATCTTTGAAATGTTTTCCTTCCATAGTTTTAATGCTTATTACTAAGAATTCATGGTTTATCATGCTTTGACTTCCTTTAAGTATTAAACTATGGTCAAATTAGTTTTAGGTCCTATCTTTGAAAGGTTTTCTTAAATGTCTTAATGCTTATTACTCAGAATTCATGGTTGTTCATGCTCTAACTTCCTTTAAGTGTTGAGCTTTAAAGAAACTCTTTTAATATTTTCCTTTCAATACCTTTATGTATCATTACTCAGAATTCATGTACTATATGCTCTGTCTTCCTTTGAACCTCAAGTTATTGGGATTTTCCTAAATGTGTTATCCTTTCATTGAAGTATATACAAGCCTCAGCTTCCACAAGGAGAGCCTTTGTCATATTTATCCCTGTCACTGACTCCATATCCCAATGGTAGCAAGCCTTCATCTTTTCAACCTATAAACATACAAAACCAAGACATAATTCATAGATTTAGCCATATATATTTATCATTAATCAATATCATTAACCCTTGAGAGAGCCCTCTCAGGCTGAGGAGACTAAGCCTCAGTCACAAGATTGGTTTGAAATAGTTACACTAAAGTTGTTTGATCAGTAGCCAAACAGGTACGATTTTGGTGATAACATGATTTTTGAATAAGGGACCAAACAAGTAAAATATTGTAATTGAAAAGTTTCTCTTGGGTGTAAGAGCACCTGTATAATAAAAACATATCTTTTTGGTGATTGTGTCCTAGATCTGCCCGAAATTGAATAAGGGGATCTTAGCTATGTTGAGAATTTAGAGGGTTGGTGATTAATTCAAATTATCTTCTTGATAATTATCTGTGAGCTTACTTGAGTTAATTATGTCTTCTCTTGCTTAACTTATTTAGTCTTTCATCAAGTCAATTACCAAAAATAGAAAAGACACAAATTTAGGCTCTTCGATCTAGGGAAAAACCTCTCCCTCTTGGAGAGGAAAACCCACGAGAAATTCTTCTCATAGATCTTCAAATGACAAGTACCATGACCAAGACTTATAACCTTGACCTATGCATGCCTCCAAGACCTTGTCTTTACTTATATGACTGCCTCCAACAATTATCCTTCTCTTTTGCTCCAATCTGCACTAAATATTCTCTATGGAAGAATGAGTCACCTTGCATACATTTGTACCTTGTACAATGCCTTCAACATCACTTAAGTTTCAGGTTCTTTGCTTTTCTTAACCCTGTACAAGATCTTAGATAACTGCACTTATATCCTTTTGAATAATCTGCACTTATAGACCTCATAAATCACCTTTGAAAATCCACACTTCATCACTTATGTGGTCCGCATTTTTCACTCCTGTAATCTGCACTTTTTACTTAGCATCATCCACAAAATTCAGTATTTGTGACCTTGATCACATATTCAAAAATATGCATTTATTACTTCAGTAAATCTGCATTTACTACACCAATAAATCCACATTGTATAAATCCTGAAATCCACATTTATAACTCAGAGTAGTCCGCAATTTTCTGTGTTAATGAGGCTGCAGTCGAGTGTATTTATATAGGGCACATACCCTATCTTTAGGCCGACCATACAACCGACTTCAACACTATGCTTTAGGCTGACTTTGACCTAACATTGTAGCTTATCTTCCAGCTGTTACCAGGATTAATCCCACTTGCAGACAAGAGAGATCTCCTTGGTACTCTAATGAGTAACTAGAAACAAAGTTCCATTGAATATATCTTTCTCTAGATTATTTTTATTTTATATTATTACAACCATGAAAATAAAGACATGCTCCTACCTTTCAATCCAGATGTCTGATGTAGTCCTTTATCTTTCGCTCCAAATTAGTTCTTCAATAATGAGTAGAACCTGTAATCACAGACAAGACAAACAATCAAAGCACCTGCAACATATAATAATTGTAAATACTAATCCAACTTAGTGATCAAGAAATATAAGTATTGCCATCATTCCCATGAATTCATAAACAAGACAATGAGAAAAAGAGATCCATATGTATTGTCATAAATTAGAAAGAGAAATCTTACAACCGAATGCCTTGATGTTGTACAGATTCCTCCCGTGTGTCTGAGCAATTGTTTTCATTCAGTCTGATAAGCCTTCCTCTCTAGAATGTCCAGCATGAAGTTATGGACACAAATATGTGATCTTCAATATATCAAAAACAACTCACTAGCATAGAAAATATGAACTCTATGAACACTCTCCAGCTTAGAAACTGTACAAATAATTCTCTATTCACATTGGTATCTACCCTTCAACCTGAAACTTGAGCTCAATATATAGAGAGATCGAGTAGTTTCATATCTATTAAGAGAGGGATGGGTTCCTTCCATGAAGGGATATGAGTTCCTTGGACCAAGGGATAAGCTCCATAAGTGGAGGGATGAAGCTCGAACTGGCGCGACTCTAAAGGATTCTAGTTGGGAGAATATTTGACCAACTAGGCTTCTAAAAGTTACTTTTTATTTTTACATGCTTTTGATGAAGTTGCGGGGTTTAGTGAACTTCTTCCAAGTGGCGATCGCTGCAACTAATGGAAGAATCATCAACGCATGTGTAGGAAAAGGCTATAAAAACTACGCAGGTAATATTTTATGGGTTTACAGAAATTTTCTCCTATTTCCAAGACTTGATTAAGGAACATGAATATTTTTGACCTCTAAGGGAACATGATATGGATGGTGGTAGACCCATATGAATAGTCAAATGTCATGGTGACAAAATGACGTGTAACAAATTCCCCCCTAAAGTGCGAAGTTTGAGAAAATTTTTCTTAAGAGTGAAGTGCTTTATCATTCCGAGGATTGGATTGGAGACAACGGTCGAAAACCTGTAAAAAAATTCAATGCAAATATATATCATCCCTGAGGTAGGTATTCCCATACTCAGAGAAAAAATAACTAAGTTTTCTGGTACAGATATGATTTCAATATTACATCAAAAGTAGACATAGTATAGGCGCAGCCATCTATCATAAAAAGTATACTATATTATGAATAAAAAACTTCTCACAGCCTAGATGGTGGAAACTAGATCCAGGGTCTTGATTTACGCTTCTTGAACTAGTACGAATCTATCCATGCGATTAATTATGTCGGAGTTACCGGTCAATGATGAGAACCGTTAACAAGTGTGAAAGACACCATCAATAATGACAATGGATTTCAAAGTACTTCAACACAATCTATGAAGTGTGAATGAATGATTTGTAGTCAAACACTCATAGAATCATTTGATCGAAGGTCAATGATGAAAACTTATCGTTGAAGGCGAGAAATATTCCATTAGGGAATGAAAATTCCAAGGTACTGATAGGATTCTAAATCAACTTTCTAGATAATGAGCTGATGTCGATAGAAAGTGATCCATCATAGGAAAGCCTACGACACAAAACCATTAGATCAAGTTTTGAATAAATGTTTTGCAAGGACTGACTTAGGGATGGTCAATGCGAATGGAGGCAATTGTTTGCAATGAATGGTAAATTCAAATTTCTCTTGAACACATAACGAAATTGTAAATGGCTTGGCAACATTTGACCTAAAGATAATACCTAGAAACCAGCTGAAGAATTTCAATGTGGTTTGATTTACTTTAAGACAAAGGATTTCCAAAGCCAGGTACAAGTGTAACAAAATGTCGTGTCAAGAGCGACATGCTGCTTTCTAAAACAAGGACATGAATGGATTCTTTTTCTCACTTTTTCCCCCACCCTTACTGGAAAGTACCTATTTATTTTTGTCAAGCTTGAGGCGGATAACATTTGCTTGTTGTGTAAGATCATCCTTCGAATGAGTCTATCTTAGTATTAAAAACGAACCCTAAGAAGGAGTGGTTCAGTCCTATTGTGATCGACAGGTTTTGTACTATTTAATTTTAATGAGTCCAGTATAGGATTAACTTGGAATTTTTCAGTTTTAGGGGGTCAAAATAAAAACATAAGTAAACTCCATGGTTTTTATTTTTCGTAAATTTATTCCCTCAAGCCCGAAAAAGGATAAAATAATGTAGGAGAGAACTCTATTGGCCATGATTAGTCAACGTATACCTTTTTCGTAACTAGTCCAATGGAGTCCGAAAAACGGGTAAACTTACACTGAATGGACGACTGTTCATTTATTTTAACGAGTTCTAATAGTCAAGTGCTCGACGATATTTTCATGTTTAGAGAGTCTAAAAATGGATTAAAAGAGGACTCCAGGGTTTCGCTTTTTCATATTTTTATAGAGCCTGAAAAAGTGATAAAAGTATACTCAATGTCAAAATGATTCTTTTCACAAAATATCCTGTTTCCTGCACAAAAACTCAAATAATTACAAACATCTGCTCTCAAAAAGGGAAAAACATTTTAATTTGAATTCTAAAGTAAAAATAAATGAAATAATATTATTTTATTCATTTAAAACTACAAAAATAATGTTAAACAAGTCATTTTCACCTTTTGATTTTCAGAGCAAAGCAGAAAGAGTTTTTGCCCAAAATCTTCCGCGGCTGATATCAGGAGAACCGACCAACCATTTCGAGAACCGTCCACACGAGGTAATCCACATCATCATTATCTTTGTTTTCATCTGTTTAATTTTTGATTTTAATCTTTTAGGGAATTTTTTAGAGGGAAACCATGTTTTAAAATCCATCCTCGGGGGTGCGTGGGTTATCGTGGAGAAAACCGCGCACCTTGATGATTTTTGAACAGAAAAATCATCGGGCCGCCGCGGGTTTTGTTTATAATGCGTGCGCAAAAACGCAATGTGTAAACACAACACCTGCACAAGCGCCGTGGGGTTTTGAAAAACATATTCCTCTCCATAAAAATGGCTCAAAATTCTTCCAATTGATTTCTAATGATTAAATTGATGGTTTGTAGGTTGAAAATCATGTTGGAATGGAAAGAAAGAGAGCATGAACTTGTGGAAAATGAAGCCATGGATTATTAAAAAATAATGCAATCATTAGAAAATTATGGCTTGTATAAGTTTTGGGCGATTCAAGGTATGAAAGCACAGATTGAGATGATGACCTGGCTAGTGAATGCATGGGATGTCCGAGATCAATGTTTCATTATCGGAGACCATCGGCTTGTGATCAAGCCAGAGGACATATATTTCCTCACTAGATTACCTCATAGAGGGAGGGAAAATTCCTTATTTGGGACCAGAAAAGGAGGTCTTCCCACTGCTTCTTACATGGCTCAATATTGTAGCCGAGATTCAGAGTTAAAGGACTGTCACACTGATATCAAAACTATCGTGCTACTGGACCTCAAGATCATAACATTCATGGTTACCAGGTTATGTGGGAGTGTAGCTCCACATGTGGCTACCAAAGCACAGATGCAGACTGCAGTTGAATGTTCCGAGGGAACAGTTTTCAACTTGGGAATAGATTTCAATTGGAGTGAAGGAGTGTTGGCTAACATGAAGGGCCAAATCATGAGAGCTAAGAATGGGAAGTTGAAAATTTTTGGATATGGGGCCATTCTTGTATATTTTGTTTTAGAGAGGATCTCACTCCTTGTGCCTCAGTAGTCTATGGTGGATCCCACAGGACCTCAGGAACCACGTATGTTGCATTGGGTAGCATTGATGGCTTGCCATGGTGGCGATGGTGGTGCAGTGGTTTGCTTTACTCCTCAAATTTTCATATGGCTTAGGAAACATATCTTCATGATCAAATATTTTCCTTATGTAGGGATGGATTTTATAGGTGATCTTGATACATCTCTCCCACCAGGGGCACAGTGGGATGCGACAGGTAAGAAAATCATTTTGAAGTTTTTATGTTATCTAATTTTTATTTTATTTTTATCGTCCAATACTGACAAAATTTTAAATGCAGATGTCGGTCCAACACGACCAACAACGCTTCATTGCTTTAATAGGCGAGAGGCACAACCTATAGCAGTCCCACCACAAAATGATGCTGCAGAGATGCTGACAGAGCTAGAGAAAAACCTAGAGAGGTTGACTATTGATGTTCCAGAGACAGGGATAGATGATATACCTCTCAGGCTTCAGAGACATGTGACTGGTGTCCTAGGCCCGTTCAGGAGATTTCTGCGTAGGGTGGCACATGCCATAGTTTGCTATCATGATCATAATCATGGATAGTTGATGGTCAATTTAGATTGACATTTTGGTTTTTGTATCGATATCTTTCAGATCATAAGGTGTTTGATACCTATGATCATAGACAATGTAATATTTTTTGACACAAAAACTATTTAACCTAATGATATTACTACCTTCGTTCTCTGAGTATCTTGTTCAACATGGATTGAATGTTTTTTTTCTTTACTTTTTAATGCTGCAGATGTCTATTTAAAACTCAATTAGCTAATGCATCAACCAATGTGTTTAAATTTCTTGAAATGTGTTGACATTCGATATAATCAAATTGTCTTTCCAAGAGACGAACCCTCAAAAAAATTCTAAACAAAGATGGATTTTTGATAGCATACAAACCGTTTGAATGTAATACAATATTTGAAAATCTAACCTAACGATCAAACGTCGAATACCAAATGTGATGGCATCAGATAATAACTCAATTACTGCATTATATTCTGCAATATTGTTCGTTGATTGACCAAGGTATATCCCATGAATAGAGACTAACTCATTGATGGGTGAATAGATAACCCAAGCCACAGAGAGATGTTCCGTGTACTATGACAGACGCCGTCAGCAAAACCAATGAAATTTTGAAGGAATGTCGACATCTGCAATATCAAGAGTAATCAAGATAAGAAACGGAAGTAATAATAGTTCTAAAACAAAAATAACTAATCTTAAGGAACACTTGTCTAATCTAAGGCACGCTATTCTAAAATGTAACTAATGTACAAAGGAGATATTCACAAAAAAACTTCCATAATATCTCTTGAGATAAAGACCATTTCTGGGTTTATCTAAAGAGACACCATCATAATCAATTAATTCATAGGCTCCTTTTGTAAGCACATGCTTCACAATATAGGGACCATACCACATCGGTTCGAATTTTACTTACCTGACTTGTGCGCGATCTTGATCATATCTTAAAACAGGTCTTATCCCCTACCTATGCGGGGTTAAAATTTGATCATACTGAATACTTTAACACGTTTTTGGAAAGCCCGACAACTAATACGACGGTGCGGCAGGTCTCATCCTAGCTGTGCCTAGAGTATAAGCGTTTCTCACTCTTCGATGGTGACAATGATTATTGACTGTTTGGTGTATTCACATTCAATGGGTAACACAACTTCTAAACCATAAACAAGTTGAAAAAGAGTGAACCCCGTGGCAGTTTTTGCAGAGGTATGCTATGCCCATAATGCCGAAAAAAGCATGGTATGCCAGTTAGATTTATGAGTTCCGACAATCCATTTAATCATGGTGGTTAAAACCTTGTTTCCAGCCTCAACTTGAATATTAGCCTGTGGGTAATAAGGTGTAGAATTATCATGGCATAGGCCAAGTTGATTAGAAAGTTCAGTCATCATAATATTTCGAAAATGGCTTCCATGGTCTGTAACGATAGCTTGAGGGACACCGAACTGAGCAATCATGTGATTGAATATGAAAATTGTTGTAGTTTTACCATCAACCGCGAATGTAGGCATCGCCTCAGCCCATTTGGTAAAGTAATATAGGAAGAGAATAATATACCCATGCCCCCCGCCCAAGTGAGGGTTACATGTAATGAAATCAATGCCCCATTTGGCGAAAGGACCACCATCAATGATTGGGTGAAGAGGAGCTAGAGGTGCACGCATATTTCGATCAAAAATATGGCAATTGTGGCATTTTATAACCACGATAATACATTATTTGAATAAAGAGGGCCAAAAATAACCAGTGAGAAATATCTTTTGGGCTGTGGAAAACCCAGACATATGAAAACCACACGCTCCAGAATGAAAATCATTCAAAACTCTTTCAACTTCTTCATGAGTTATACAACGTCGAAACACATAATCGACACCATGGCGATAAAGAGTGTCACCAACAATATTGTATTGCTGAGATTGGTATCGAATTCTTCGTCGATCTGATCATGAAAGCTCTGGCCGAACGGTTTGGGTCTGGAGATATATAATGATATATCCAAACCGTGGATCTTAAATACTGATAAGAAACATAGATTCATCAGCGAGAGGATTTTCTGCCACCGTTTCAGACTCATTATTGGGAAAATCACATATAAGTTCGGAAAATGCTAGTGATTTCTTAGACTTGGATTTCTCGAACTCCTAATCAAACTCTTGCAGTATAATGATCCATTTGGAGTATTTTCCCCCTAATTTCTTCGTCAAAACATACATCATCAGGTTGCAATTAGATATCACTGTGGTTTTTCATAATAATATATAATGACGAAAACATTGGACAACTTGAGCAACTGCCAAGGCCAATTTCTCCACATGTGAATACTAGATTTCCGTAGAGCTGAGATTCCGACTTAGGTAATAGATCACATGTTCATTGTTAGATTCATCCTCTTGAACTAAAACCATTCCAATCATGGAATCAGATGCAGCTAAGTAAAAAAATTAATCCCGGTGGTAATTGGGCGGATGTAATAATGGTGCATGGGTCAACACATTTTTAAGTGCATCAAAATATTTATCAGCAATCTTGTCCCAAATGAATGGAACATATTGTTTCAACAATCGGGTAAAACGTTTTGTTAACTCTGCATAGTTTGGGATAAAGCAACGTAAAATGTTTGCTTTCCCCTGCAAAATTTGGAGTTGGAGAAGAGTGGAAGGAGGAGGTAGATTAATGATAGCCTCAACCTTCGATGGATCGATACGAATGCCCTCTTTTGAAATGACGAACCCAAGTAAACGTCCTGATTGTACACAAAAAACACATTTTTGTGGATTCAAACGAATGTCGTAATGCCTACATCTCATAAAGATAACACGTAAGTGTGTAGGATGATCTTGTCTGCGTAAAGAATGAGCATGTAAGTCATCTAGGTAAGGCTATACAATATGTTTGATATTGTGAAATGCATAAGACATAAATCTTTGAAAATTTGCTCCAACATTTTGCAGTTCAAAAGGTAATTTACAATATGAAAACGTACCCCAAGGACATATAAATGTTGTTTTAGGTTGATCAACAGGGAGTATGTTGATTTTATTGTAACCAAAAAACCATCCATAAACGAGAATATTTTGTTTCCAGCACAATCATCAACAATTTGATCGATATAGGGGGTAGGATAATTGCCTTTGGGACAAGCCTTGTTAATATCCTGATAATCGACACATACTCTGATAGTCCCTTGTTTTTTCATTATGGGAACTATATTAGATACCCAATCTGTCAAAGGAATAGGATAAATAAATCCTGCTCGTAATATCAATTTCAGCTTTGACTGCTGCAATTTTCTGCAGATGTATTGGACGTAATCTCTGTCTAATAGGCTTAGCATCCGAGTATGTCTTAATCTCATGAATAACAATCTTAGGATCAATACCTAGTATTTTTTTGTAAGACCAGGAAAAAATTTCTCGGAATTCTTGAAATAGGGCTTTGTAAGTTTTGATCTCTTCAATCGAACAAGAAGCACCTATATGAATGTTTTCAATTATTCTAGGTTTAATCGATATGTCAATAGGAATTGTTGTAGAAATATTTCCCAAATTTTTTTTCTTCAGAATCCGAATGTATAATCGATGTAGTATTTTGAGGTTGCTTGACGTAATCAATCATAAATATAGATGAAAAATCATTTTCAAGTTTGTCAAGGTTAGGAAAAAAATAAGATCGACAATGTAGATCGTCCCATGGAAATTTGTTCGATGACAAGATTTCGCGAATGTTTTCATCAGTTGCAAATACATGTTGAAAGGGATATGGAAATGATGTCAAATTTGAGCTTGATATAGAAGATTATTCTTCACTGACCACATTCATTTGATCAATAGAAGTTGATGTAGTGCTAGAACAAGATTGTACTACTACGCATGCCGATTCAAAAGGACATAAAGGAATCTCGCCATTATAAGAGTCCAATTCTGATTCTAAAGGCATAGTCCATGTGTCATCAAATGGAATTGTGCTTTATGTAATCATATTTATATTGGAAATAGTTCATGGTACGTTGGGAGAGGGCATAGCGAAATTTCTCATAAGAGAAAAATCCTTAACTAGCCCTATGCCAACATCTTCGTAAGGGATAAACGTTTTTCCACATGCTGGATACTATGTGTAGAAGTAGGGTCTGTAGAAAAGTAAGAAAACTGATCGATATTAACAACATTTCCTTTAGGAGGAAACATGATCATCCGAAAAAGTGATGAAACAACAATAGTCATAGCATAATACCAACTGTGACCCATGATAGGGTTGTAATCAAGAGGGGCATCAACAACTTCCACCTCTAGCATTATGATTTTTCCTTATACTTCTATAGGCAGATCCTGGAGTATTCCGAATGGGAGAAAACCTCTTCCATCAAAGGATTTAAGGATGGTCGGTGATTGGGTTATTGCTGGAGAACCAAGAGTTTTCCAACAAGCTAATGACATTATACACGTAGATGCTCCCTCATTAATTACAGTGCGAAAAACTTGCCTTGATTTGACTAATACTGGAATTTGAAAATCCATTTGATGTGGGATTCTAGGTACAAAATTTTCGAGATCAAAGATCATTAGATTCGAGTATTGAGGATAAATAACTCCTATTTCTGATAATAGTAATTTCCTCTGGGCTGGACATGATTGCAACACCTCGAGGGCCGACATTGTTGAAGGGGATATAGCCAAATCTTCAACAATGTTGTAATTCTGAGCGACTCTTACATGTGGATTGAAAGCCGATTTTCGAAGTACACCTTTGGCAGGTGGTTTAACTACAATTTCGATAAACAAACAAATCTCAAAAGAAAGCAATTTTTTAAAAACCCTAAAATTATAAACTTCAAAATCAAATCAAAGTTCTAATTATGAATCCTAACTAGGATACCTACGAATGTTTTGTAAATAATTTCTCTTAGGTGTAATCAGACTAAGAATGTTTCCACTTATCCCAGCAGAAATGAAATCATAAAAGAGTACTTTGGGACAATCAGGCTTTGGTAATCTGTAAGATTTTCCATTTTGCAGATGAATAAGAAACAAATATTCAAAAAAACTAAGTTTGGCTATAATCCTGTTGGCTTAAGGAGAAAAAAATCATAAAACCAATGATCTGAGGTAAATGAATGTATCTTCCATGAAGAGAAATAGTAAACCAGGGCAAACCCTAACTTGTAAAATGTAAAAAAGGATGATTAATCACAGAAGACTCAAAATTGTTGAAGAGGAGTTCTCACACAGGTTTTGAAAGCTGGAGTAAATAAGGTTAAACTTCAAGAATTTGGTTATCTGGCTCTGAAAGAGAGAATTTCAAAATTTCCCAGGGGATGTGCAGCGTCTCAATTAACAACAGTGTGCATGCGCACTAGACTGAACTGACAAGTTGGGCAGGTCTTTGCTTTGTTTTCCACAGAAAACTGCGCAGGAAGATAAAAAGTTAGAAAAAATATATTTTAGGTTTTCTTTCTCAGAGATTCTAAAAATTCATGTACCCAACCACACTTAGAGAATTCAAAATCAGAAAGCTAGAATTTCACACTGAACACAGCCAAAGAAAACTAAACTTGTCTTCCCTAGTATGGTCGCCAATTTTTTACCATGATTAATCCCTCTTGCGGAGAAGAGTGATCTCCCTAGTACTCTAACGAGTAACTAGAAACAAAGGTTCATTGAATATCTCTTTCTCTAGATTTTTTGTATTTTACATTATTGCAACGATGAAAATAAAGAGGACATGCTCCTCCCTTTCAATCCAAATGTCTGATGTAGTCCTTTGACCTTCGCTCCAAAGTAGTTCTTCAATGATGAGTAGAACCTGTAATCACAGACAATACAAATGATCAAAGCACCTGTAGTATATAATAATTATAAATACTAATCCAACTTAGTGATCAAGGAATCTAAGTATTGACATCATTCCCATGAATTAAGAAACAAGACAATGAGAAAAAGATATCCATATGTATTATCATAAATTAGAAAGACCAATCTTACATCTGGATGCCTTGATGTTGTACAAATTCCTCCCATGTCTGAGCAATCGTTTTCCTTCAGTCTGATAAGCCTTCGTCTCTATAATGGCCAGCATGAAGTTATGGACACAAAGATGTGATATTCAATATGTCAACAACAACTCACTAGCATAGAAAATATGAACTCTATGAACTCTCTCCAGCTTAAAAAATATAAAAATCAGTCTCTATTCACATTGGTATCTACCCTTCAACCTGAAACTTAAGCTCCATATATAGAGATATTTAGGTAGTTTCAGATCCATTATGAGAGTGATGGATTCCTCCCATGAAGGGATCTGAGTTCCTTGGACCAAGGGATAAGCTCCATGAGTGGAGGGATAAAGCTCGAACTGGCGCGACTCTAGAGGCTTCTATTTGGGAGAATATTCGACCAACTATGCTTCTAGAAGTTAATTTTTATTTTTATTTTATTTTCAGGGGGGTGTGCAGGTTTTAGTGGTGAACAAAGCGGCGATCGTCACAACTAATGGAAGAAGCATCAGTGCATGCGCAGGAAAAGGCTATAAAAATGCGTAGGTAACCTTTTATGGGTTTTACAAAGCTTTTCTCCAATTTCCAAGACTTGATTAAGGAAAATGAGTGTTTTTGACCTCTAAGGGAACATGATATGGATGGTGATAGACCCATATGAATAGTCAAATTTCATGGTGAAAAAATGACGTGTAACACCAGTGTGGTTTGAGGGCTGAATTAAATCATTCTTTCACGGTTTCTTTGGCAAGGTCTTGGAGCATTTATTTAGACTAGATCCTTCATATATATGACACTTAATTACACTTATACCTAGAAGACAAAACCATAATAGACATCAAGAAGAAATCTATTAACCTAAAATAAAATATTTCTCATGAAACCCATGAAGCAGGTACAACAAATATACATTTTATTATCTTTGTCTTCTTCTTTACATAAATACATAATTACATAGTCAATATGAATACCGATCCTAGTTACACTTTTCAACACTCCCTCTTAACTAGGGAGGTATTCATACAGGTACATGGTCACTTCAAACTGAATAATATCATAAGAAGAATCGGATTGGTAATCGCATCTGTATAGCATCATATCAACCAACATTGTCCTAGTGAAAGGCCTTGACTAATAGCCCCATATCTCAATGAGACAATGGGCTACAATGTTGGCGAGAAACATGACTTATAGACACCATAGTCATTGTATCTCTAAGGTACATACTCCACCCAGGTGTTCCCAGAGTATGACCTTCTTGGACTATTCTTCTCTTGGGTAGCCAGCCCTCAAAGAATATCGGTCCTCGACTACTCTTATCTTGAATGCCCTATCACATTCTCAAGGAGTATCGAATTCCAGATGATTACCCAACCCTCCATTCTGTCTTCTATGTGAAGACCAAAATGATGTGTCTATCCATTCTCTCCACATGGTCTTCACTAAGACTTACGATTGTTAGTCCTGGTCTAGTACATGACACATGCATTAGAGAATCACATACGTCACTCCCTCTTAACTCAAGAAGGACATACTTCAAGTTTCTTCCAGGTAAGAAACTTACCACCCGACTCCCTCTCAACCAGGGTCCTCCAACAATAATGGTGAGACACCCACCTGCTCATGAATAATTACTCCCCTCGATGTCATGGATTTCGATATTGAGGAATCTTCAACCTTTGGCTCAATAGGGCACAAATCATCCATCACTTTCATTCATGAGTCATGTCAACCATCAGAAAGTGATTCATTAGTCTTTCTCATCTGGTCCACCTTTATGCCATGCTGATTTCCTTCAAATCATCTCCAAGGATCTTACATCCTTCCACATGATTGGCATCCCTGCATAAACTTATCCAGATAAACATATACATATGAATTTTTAGATCAAAAGTTACCGCAGTGATGATCTTTCACCATGACATCTTCTTGTAGGCATCAACATCCTCTATTCAAATTGACACATCTCCTAAATATATGTCTTGTCAAGGGTCTTCTTCTTTACCAGACTTCTATCAGAGTCTACATATCCTCCCAAGAGATCTCCTAGTCACATCTTCTTAGCTTTCGGATGATAACTGCCTCTTGACATGGTTGGATTTCATGATCTCTTCCTTTCTGCACATTTTGCATTCACAACAACTTACAAATTTTCTAGTTCCTCGTTCATATACAACCACCTCATATTCCATATGAGGATATATTATGTTGATTTCATCTGTCAGTGCACCGAGAGATCCTCCTCCATAGATCATACTTCCAATTATAGAAGTCTATTACCAACAACCATATGACATGAATTCACAACATCTAGTATTAGCATATAAATATATACCTCATACCTTTTTCATTTGAGTCATCCTGTAGCAGTTTTAATAGAATGAAGAGCTTAATTCCCTTGATATGCTCCATCAATATGTCATCACATCCCAGAATTCTGTAGCGTAGAATTCTTGATGAAAAAATTATGCTTTCTTTCTAATTAGTGAATTCATAGATAGCTCCATTAGAATATGTCAGCACCAATTTCCATGATGACCCTAGATCTTGATGACTGCCTTCCATCAGTAATGTTATCAAAGATGTTATCTCGGAGCTGTTTCACCAGGAGCTCCTACCATCTTTCTAACATACTATTTTACAACCAACATAAATCACTTAAAGGAGAAGATGATCTCAATCATAGTAGAGATCCCTCGCTTCTTCTTTATTATATTTATTTGCATCAGGTTCTTCCCTCATATATGAGATATGAGCTTCTTCCCTTTTCCTCTTGGCCTTGTCAGATTTAGGACAATCTCTTTTATAATGGTCAAGTTCATTACATCCAAAGCATCGTACATTGTCCATATTTCTTCTTTTATTTTGAGGACCAAATTTTCCAAATCTTCTTTTCTTCTTGTAAGTGGCTGCAAAGGCTTGATTCTCTTCACTTTGTCCTATATCAGCATTGGATTTTAGTCTTGTTTCCTCTATTTTACATAGAGACCATATATCTTGGAATGGTGTGGATTATTTCTTCCCGTATAAACTTGAAGTGAAGTTTCCCCATTCTTTTGGTAGAGCATTCAACACCACTGTAGTCATCTTAGTGTCAGACATTAATTCTCCCAGTTCCTGTAGTTGATCTCTTATTTCATAAATCCTCATAAAGTATGGAGTGATTCCTTCTTCCCTTGACAATTTCATTTTATATAGTTATTGTCTTAGAGATATTGCTTCTCCTGCAGTACTCACAAAGAATAGCTCCACCAGTTTCTCAGATATTTCTTTAGCAAACTTTAGTTTTGATACATAGGGAATGAGTGAGTCCTTAATGGATTCTATGAGAATCCTCTGGGATTTGATTTCTCCTTTCATGTATTTGGCATGAGCTGGAGCATCTTCTTTTGCTGGTTGAATTGTAGATCCTTCTAAGTATTCCATAACTTCGTCTTCAGTTAAATTCAAATCTGTCCTCTTCTTCCATGCACTAAAGTTTGATGACCCAACCAGCTTGTTGCTCTCTTTACAGTAAATCATATTGACATTTGAGTAAGGTTACAGATACTTACTTGAGTAGAGAGGCTTGCAACTTCCTTGATGAAGTCAGGAGCTTCTTCTAAGATATAAGTCTTTAATATAGGTGTTCTTGGATCCTTGATCATAAAGGATATCTTTAAAAGATGATGACCTTTTTATAACAATGTCTCGAATGTAAATTTTTTATGGAAAATTTTATTTTCTTGAAAAGTTGATCCTTTGAATGAGATGAATATATTTATCGAAAATATCTTGAGAGTCTTCCTTGCAAACTGATTTAAATTTTCACCCAAACTTTGATTTTTGCTTCTTGGAGTGTTTTTTTGTCAAGTAGCCCTTGAGTTCAACACCTTAGCTTTGATCCCATGTTGAGAATTTAGAGGGATCATGATTAATTAAAATTCTCTTATTGATAATTACTTGTGAGCTTACTTGAGTTACTTATGTCTTCTATTGCTTAACTTATTTATTCTTTCATCAAGTCAATTACCAAAAATACAAAAGACACAAATTTAGGTTCTTTGAGCCAGGGAAAAACCTCTCCCTCTTGGAGAGGAAGACCCATGAGAAATTCTTCTTATAGATCTTCAAATGACAAGTACCATGACCAAGATTTAGACCCTTGACCTATGAATGCCTCCAAGACCTTGTATTTACTTATTTGACTGCCTCCAACACTTATCCTTATCTTCTCCTCCAATCTGCACTGAATCTTCTCTATTGAAGGCCGAGTCACCTTGCATACATTTGTACCTTGTACACTGCCTTCAACTTTGATTACGTTTTAGGTTCGTTGCTTTGCTTAACCCTTTACAATATCTTAGATAACCGCACTTATATCCTCTTGAAGAATCCACACTTATAGACCTCAGAAATCACCTTTGAAAATCCGCACTTCATCACTTCTGTGGTCCACATTTTTCACTCCTATAATCTGCACTTTTTACTCAACATCATCCGCAAACTTTAGCATTTGTGACCCTGATCACATCTTCAGAAATATGCATTTATTAATTCAGAAAATCCGCATTTACTACACCAAGAAATCCACATTTTATAACTACTGAAATCCGCATTTATAACTCCTGAAATCCACATTTATAACTCAAAGAAGTCCACAATTTTCTATGTTAATGAGGCCGTAGTCCAGTGTATTTATATAGGGAACATATCCTATCTTTAGGCTGACCATACAACCAACTTCAACACTCTACTTTATGCTAACTTTAACCCAACATTGTAGCTTATCTTCCAACATGGTTTGAGGGTTGAATTAAATCATTCTTTCATGGTTTCTTTGGCGAGGTCTTGGAGCATTTATTTAGACTAGATCCTTCATATATATGACACTTAATTACATTTATAGCTAGAAGACAAAACCATAATAGACATCAAGAATAAGTCCATTAACCTAATAAAATATTGCTCATGAAACCCATGAAGAAAGTACAACAAATATACATTTTATTATCTTTGTGTTATTCTTTACATAAATACATAATTACATAGTCAATATGAAGACCGATCCTAGTTACACTTTTCAGCAAGGTACACCATGAGTATGTTTGTGATGGCGCATGATTCTTGATGTTGCTTATTTTTTGTGTCTAGTTTTGACACTATATTTGTAATATGGTACACATGGAGTACACAACAAATTCAACAAATGCATGCACATAACGAATTCTCTTCAAGCTCATGTAATCAACCATACATAAGAAAAGTACAAGCAATTAAGAAGTTGCAATACATAATGTAAGATATCAAGTTATCAACATCAACATTCAAAACGATTCTACATCAACATGAAATTCAACATCATTCACTCAAGGCAATAAAGTTAATGAAGTTGTCATCTACATCAACAAACAACTACATCGAATTTCAAACAATGCTCTTGCAACTTTTTTGTAAGAGTCCACTCCAAACAAAATTGTAACTTGCAAATCATAATTTGTAAGTTAACTTATAATCAAATCCATTTTGAGTTGAGTTGTAAGGGTGCATTCTCAGTTGAAACCGACAACCAAGCTTTGAATTGACAGGAAATAAATTAAATCAAGTGAGTCCATTTTTTTCACTTGAGTCAACAAATTCATTTGAACCTGTCATTCAAATCATTGTAATAATTCTCTTGGGTGCATTTTCGATAGTATTCGACACCTTTCTTTTTCAAATAAGCTAAATCAAGTGAACGAGTTTAAGCAGGTGCAAAGTGCAAGTGAAAAAGTTCAAAGAATCAAGCGAGCGTGACATTCAAGCAACAATCAAGCAAGCATGAAGTGAGCGAGTTCAACTCTAAAGAAAGCTAATGTGATATTTAAACACCAATCAAGCAAGTTTAAAAGCAAGCGAGTGTGAGTTTCAAGCAAGAAAATTCAAGAGTTTAAGCAAGCGAGTTCTAAAAATCAAGAAAGTATTAAAAGCAAGCAAGCGTGAGTTCAAGCGAGTTCACATGGAGAAAAATATTTAGTTGTTACAGGTTCTTAACAATTTGATCCTATCAACTGCTGAAGACATGATAAAAATGTGCAAAGAAACTCTTGCTGATATTCAAGTGCATCTACAACAAGCACATGAGACAATTGAGTTTCTTCAATTGGAGTCACAACTACAACAAGATGAGTTGAAACAAATGAGTGATGTTTCTAAGTCATTCGACTGTATAGATGAATATAAAGATGATGATTCCAAGCCACTCATCCAAACAAATTCAAGTGCAGAAGTTGTCCATGATCAAGTTCACCTTTTTTCTTCCAAGCCAATCATCAAGCCGTGGGATGAAATCCAAAGTAACTGTTAGGGTCCTATAATAATAAGATTCATAATTTTTGAATTGAATATGATAGTCTTGTAAATATGTACATACCTTTCTTTCTTCAAGTTGTTTTCCCATATTTTGAAAATGAAAAATAAATAAAAAATAAAAGAGGGTAAAATGTCCTAAAAAAAATTCAAAGGAATTAGAAAAAGAATAGACCCCAAAAGAAAAAGAGATGAAAATAAGACCTGAAAGTTAGCAATTCAAAATGCCACTACTATTTACTTTACTATAAGAATAATGATTATGTGCATATTGTCAATAAACACCATAATCCATGATTGGTTAAACAATTTAAACTTAACTTTTCATGCTTTGAATTTGATGTTTTAGATAGAGAATAAAGATATGTCAAACAATGTAAACTTGACAAATCATTAGATTAGATAGAGAATAAATGAGGAGCTCAACAATTTAATTTGAGCCCTCGGATGGAATAAGGTTAGACTTAGATAGATTTATGCTTTAAAAGAAAAACTGATTTAGGGTTTCAAGCCTAAATGCACCCATGAAAATGAAGAAAAATGTTAGAAATAAAGATGGGTAGGTATAAAGCAGTTGTGCTAGCATGTAATAAAGCATCATTGAACAAAAAATACTAGTTTCCCCTCCCCTACAAATATTAAGTATTCTAAACTATCAATAAAAAAGGCTCAGAGAATTTCTTTGACTTCTGTTGGGACCGGACCCAAGGCTCAATGACTGATTGGTTAAAAATATGGAATTCCCACACTAAACCCACATTCATCAGAATTTATCCTTCATTTCATAATCCTAATCCCTTTTCCTAAGTAAAAACCCATTTTTACTTAGTAAAAGAAAAACCCTAAATAACTAATTCCATTTCTTCCAAAAAAAGTTCATAAAACCCTCAAAAATACATTTATCCTAAGTTAAAGTGTGAAGTAATACAAAAAGGAAAACCATGTTATTTACACTTTATTTAGAGTGAAAAATGTGTTTTTCATATCCCCTACACTTTAGCATTAATTTCATACTAACTACTAACTATATATATTAATTCCCTAAAGTTACACCCTCCCGTATATTATTAAATCCCTTTATATTAAATAAACCCACAAAAACCTTTTATTTTAAGTTTTAAACCAATGTTTAATACCCCATGTGCACAATATTATCCTTGCCATATCCCATTGGTTTTAAAATATCTATATATAAATATCCCACCCCCCTATAGTTTTTAAACAACTGTTAAAGGTTGAAAAAACTATATAATAAAAAACTTGCGCTCATATGAATGATTTAAACATTGGCTAATGATTAAATTAACATATAAGCCTTGTCTCACCGCATCATATTTAAACCCAAGGTTTTTAAAATTATTAAAATGTCCATTTCTAAAAAGTTTTAAAAGCCGACCCTGCCGCCTATAAAAACCTCGGTCCCACTCCCCAATCTCGACGCAACTCTCACAAGAGATCTAGAGTGTTTGCAGTCCAATCCCAGGATCCGACGGTTGAAAACAGATTTCGCAAATAAACTTGTACCTATTTTCCCTATTCCATTTCTACACGAAATAGGCAGTATTTGGATTTCCTCTCTCCTCCACGTGGTCGATTCTTATAGGATCGCGTGGGTTTTCTCTAAAACTACTTATCACCTAAACTGCACGCAATAACAACTTATGGTTTTGACTCTTTGAGCCCGTAAACCACCTTCCCGCCCAATGTGACTGCCATTAATTGCCCGTTTAAACCTAATTTGACTAATAAACATAGGAAATGCACCCATTTCCTCTCCTACTGCATATAAACTCTGTATAAGCCCCGACTGTTAAAACAAACCTTTTTGCATCATCTTCGAGCCAAAAAGCCTGCAAAACTCAACCAACAACCATTGAAGATTACTGAGGAGCTCTGCGTTGCTCCAAAGATCAGAAGAAAGCCATTTGACCCGTTCAAATCCTCAAAAACCACCTCGAAACCTTATACCTACGTATAACAGGTATTTATCTAAAATTTAAACCTGTTTTAAATTTGAAAGGCCCTATTAAAAGACAAATTCCATTCATAAGTCCAAAATAATCATAAAGAACATGTCAAAAACCCAAAAAACAGGCCAAACCCTGTCAATTTTTCTGCAAAAACCCTGTTTTATTGAATATAATATTTTTAAGGGAATTCATGAGTTTTTTATAGTTTTCGAAACTGTTTAAACTCCAAATTAAACTAGAAATCCTATGAAGGTATCCCAAAGCCTCTGTGCCTAAATTAAAAACACTTTTAGCTCAATTTATCAGTAAAAAAACTAAGGAAACCCTTGTTTCTTGTTTCTAAACCATCAAAAGCCTGTAAATCCTATTTTGACAGTAAGAAGCCCATATTTTGACCATCTTCATCCAAGTAACCTCTGCTAAAATAAAATTACCTCTGCAAACTGTCTAAACTTGAAAAATTAGCCAAAATGCCTAAAAAGCAAAGCTCTAGCAATCCTGAAGGTTCCAAAGTACCAAAATAAACTCCAGCCATGACTTCTAACATTGCTATTGTTGTAAATCCTTTGCAACCCCCTGTCATAGACATTGAGCATATTCCATTAGCTGATACTGATTACAAGATAGTAGACCCAATTGTTGAGTTTAATCTGCTAGATATTCATAACTTGAGCTATGAGAAGTCCTTATATAATCAAGAAGAAGTACATATTTTGGAATCCCATTTGCCCAAATATGTTGTTCCATTAACTCATCCATGCCAAGAAGTTATTAGGTTATGTCAACAGTACTATGTACCTGAACAAAGAGCCATAATAAATGCCAACAAAGAAGTGCTTCTTACCATTAATGTTGAATCTATTAACCAAATGCTACAACTACAGCCCAATCCTCAAGCAGTCCCTTTATCTATAGAGGCCCTCACCAAGTTGTATATTGGTCTATATTTTCCCAAGAGATTCATGATTTTCAAACATTTATGCCTTTGCATGTGGAAATTCCTCATATAAATCCCCCATATTCCACTTCCAGATTCCCAGAATGTTCAAGACATGTGATTTGCATGCTTTCCTTCATCCTAGGGTATTTCACTGATGAATACACAGATGAATCCATATTGGATTTCTTATCTACATTTACCCAAGGACAACCCCCATCTACAATTTTTGATTATGGTGGTTACATTGTAGACAATATTCATCATCAATTGACCAATTTTCCAATTGAAGGAGTGCTCAGATACACATCCTTCCTCTTCCATATGTTTCTATATTTTTAGTCAGAGAATTTTCCAGTTACTCTTCAAAAGCTTGACATAGAGGGAAATCCTCTCTCTGTCATTTTCCGGAATATTTTGCTCAGGAAAGAATGTGCAGATTTCACTTATGTATAATTTTCAGAATTGTTCATACATCCAGTGACCAAAATGTTAACAAAAACAGAGCATCCAAGGATACATGAAGAAATGAAGAAAATATTACAGTTATCAGAGTAGAATAAAGTTGGTGATTGGTACCTACATGAAAAACATACTGAGATAAGAGTTTTTGGGTCAGATTTGTTACCTTACAAGTTACCCTAACATGTTTCAATGAGGATCTTTGCCTTGGAGTATATCAGGAAAATCCTAAACTTCGATTCTATAAATTTCATGGCAGCAAAAAAGAAAACTCAATTCAAATTAAAGAATCAGATAGGGCCATTCATCTGCAATCATAGGGATGCAGAGAAAGAGGCAGTAAAGCAGTTATTGGAATTTAGATTTGAAGAAAGTTTTCCTTGTAATTATGATCCACAAGGGATCCTAAGTAAACTAAGGGTTAAGTGAAAATTAACACCCTTCATTCATGAAAAAAATCCAGGGATAGAAAAGTATGCAAATCAAACTAAGTGGACAGAGAATAACTTAACAGATGCAGTGAAGAAAAGTAATACTAGTCATACTTTAGAGACTGCAGATCAGCCAGAAAAATCCACCAAGAGAGTAAGGGAAGAAGGTGCCTATGTTGCTGAAACTACAACTGAAACTAAATTCAAGTTAATATACAACAAAAGGCCTAAGTTAAATTCAGTAGGAAAAGATAAGGTAACAATTTATGTGGAAGAAACACATCATATAGAGACTAACACTGATTTTCCAGAAATAGATGTTGCCACTGTGATCATCAATCAGCCAGCTACTAAGAAGCATAATGAAGAAGAAGTCAACAATGAAGATGCACAGTTGATAGAAAGCCTCTTCATCATAGGCAACTGAGGAGAAAGACATGGACATCAAAGAAAAATACAAAAAGATCAAGCTAAAAAATGAAGAGATAAAAAACAATATTTATTCTCAATATCTCAAGCAAACACCAAGTGTGCAAAAAAGAGTTCTGTCTGCATTTGATTATTCAAACAACAAAATAATCATGTCAGTATTGCAGCCCACAGTCAAATCCCCAAAGACAGTGGTAGATTATAAGAAGGTTGATTTGGAAGTTCAAACAGAAAAGATTCATGCCCTTGATCAGATTGAATTCCATAGACAAACTTCAAAAATGTTGTACTCTACTGTTACAACTAAAGCCATGAGTGCTCAAAAACTCCAGAATACCAGAATAACATGAGTGCTTGTATTCTAAGGATCTAAGGATAAAATATTTGGAAGAACTAGTTTTACAGGTGGGATATGACCCTGCTAATATCAAAGCAACATAGTTATTAGTGAAGAAGAAAAATGAAGATATAGCAGCTTTGAGGAAATAGCTTAAAATTCCTAAAAGTGAACATCCTCAAACAAAAGAAATAATAGAAGGACAAAAAGAAACAGATGACATGATGAATTTGATTTTCCAGCTTATAGCATAGATAAAGGAAATGGAGATTCAGATGGACAAGTTTGTCTAGGAGAAGGAAATACAAAAAGTACCAGAAATTCCTACAATTATTCCTATAATCACTACAAAAGTGCCTTAAAATTTAGCTGAAAAGTTAGCACCCAAAGAATCACTAGCTATTATAGTGCCAGTAACTTCATCCACAACCTCAGCTATAGAATCATCTACAACAGCAGTTTACCATAGAGATGAGGCCAACAAACTGGTAAAGGCCATGGAAGAAATGTCTCTTAAGATAAATGAAATCAGCAGATTAAAACAGATGGTAGAAAATCTTGAGAATTCAAACAAATTGGCTCAAATAAATGCAAAGACACATGAGCAAAAGGCCATCAGACTGAATGAAGAATTGAAGAAATTGTAAAAGGCATTGGCCTTGAAAGAACATATTTCCTATGTGAAAAATCATTTGTGGAACAATATCATAGAAGCCATCAATGATATATGGACTTCCATCCAAGTGATTTTTGAACAAAAAGACTTATTAAAGGCAACATTAGAATAAATCCAAAATACTAATAAGGAATTGGATAACAAACCAGAACAAGCTCTAGAACTGATAAAGTTCCTCAACAACAAGAATAAGCAAGAGTTGGAAGAAATTGAAATAACTGATAGAACTGAAACTATCATTGAGATAAAGAAGGTTATAACCAAAAAGAACCTGATGAAGCAGTTGGAGGAAAAGTGTGAAAACATGAACATTTATATAACTAGGTTTATGGTTAAATTCGAAAAATTGAGGCAAAGGACTTTGCCTAATATCTTGGTCATCAATGACAAGTTGATGCCTCTGGAAGATTATAATAAAAAGATCATAGAATATGCCAAGGAACAAGTTGAAAAATCAGGTGGTGGACAAGGTATTCCAACAGGCAAAGTCCTACTTAGAAGTTTTGAGGACTTATTCTATTTACAACATGAAATTAAACACTTGTTTTTCATCAAGCCAACTTTCTCTAGGTACACAGAAGCAAATGAAAATTTTAGAAAACTAAAGAAGATAAAAATTCCAAGTAATGAAGTTTCAGAATCATTGATAGATTTGTTGTAAAAAGTAAAAAGGAAAAAAAGTAACAGTGAAAACAGTTTGCTGAAATTTGCAGTCAAACAAATTTTTACAGCAGTGAAGATCTTTTACAGAGTTTAAAGAGTATCAGTGGAAGTGTATCAGATAAGCAGATCAGATTTCACAACAAACTCGAAATATCTAAAGCCAGCAAGGAAGACAACAAGGCAGCCAGTTGCTTCTTATCCTAAATCAATTTCTATTTCTTTTGGATAGATAGGAGAACTTGCTGATTTGTTAAGCAACTGTCTCTATTATTGTTGTAAATATATTTTATTTTCCTTAGATAATTCCTAGAAGCATTTTAGGATATTTTGTAAACAATTATGTATAAATACTTCATCCTTTGAAGTATTATTGTGGAATAAATTGCTGAAGATTTCTATAGACATTTTTGTGGACTTGAAGGCTTTTTGTGTTCAAATTTCAAGTAGCAGACTGAATCAATCAACTAGCATCATATTTCAGGATTCATGTGATGAGAAATTTGGAGTGAAATATTTTCTACTTGTCATTGTTTATCTTTCTTTGTTACATGCAATCCATTATGTGTTATAAATTTGAATGAATGAATAGGAGGATTACTTCAGGATTTGTTAAAAGCACCATGTCTTAACTATTTGTCATTTCCATGTTTTCATCTGATTTCCAATGTAGGGAACCCTTAATTGCTCCCTCTCTTGTTTGACCTTTGCCTACTACTTCCTTTTTCCGGATCAAGGAACCCTTCATTAATCTTTATCCCTATCATACCATCTCAAAAAAAAACTTTCCAAGATCTCCAAGGGTTATATATCTTTCCCTGAAAACATTTGAATTTTTTACCTTCATCCCAACTCTGCATGCTTGATTTTTGACTCCTTAGCCCAATGGAAAAATAGATCTCCCACTATCCATCTCTTTCAGTGATTTTTCCTACCAAACCAATCAAAACCAAAACCAATTGTACAATCATAAATAGCCTAATATTTTATTAAACAAACAAAGTTAAATTTTATAGAGAGAGCCCTCTATGAACCCTAGTAAGGCTAGATCCTAGAGTTTAAAAGTTGGTCTATGGTTACCTCTAGTTTTCTCAACTAAAAACCAAAAGTATCACAACTAGAGAATTACTGGAGTGATAATATACTGACGACCATATTGGGGATCTAACCAATCCTTGGTTGTTAAATAAACCTTAAAGGAAATAATTTCTTATCATATTTTTGCCTTTAAGATTGTTTAACTAGTTGAGAGTATAAAAAATTGTAATTCTTGCTTCTAGGAAAGTTTATTATAACAGGTCTAATATGGACCTTAAACCTGCTGTTATAGTAGACAACCCAGACATAATAGGAAAAAATAAAAAACAGAGAGAAGATTTAGATGCTAAAGTTTCATTAATAAGAGTCAGTTCATTACCCCAAGAATTAGTGAGCTTACAAGATATAGAGTTTGATTTAGAATTTGAACATTATTTATTCAGGACAAAATCTGAAAGTAATTTAAGTACTGCTTTTTTAGACCTTGTTTTTATGTATTTTTTGGAATCAAAACAGAAAAGTATTGCAGCAAATTCTGAATTAAAGAAAGTTAATAATCAAAACAGACTTGAAGAAATTAATGCCACTATTCTTAAAGAAATTGATAAAGCTATAGAATTAGCTCAATTGTTAGCTTATACATCTAAACCTTCTATTCCCCATTTAGAAACCACTACATCATCTATAGTTTCTACTACCATTCGATCCACATATCCATTTAGTCCTAGATTACCATTACAGCCTAGAAATTTATTTCCTTCATCTCCTTCATCCACTTCACCCACTGGCTTCACCACTGCTTTTTCAACTACATCATTTTCATTTCCTAGAAGTTCCATATATATTCCAGCTTCACTTCCCATTACCTCAGCTTCAGTCTTTAGTTCTTCAACTACTTTTTCTAGTTCAGCACCTCATAATCCAGTTTCATCAGCCACTACTTCTAGTTCATCTCCTAGTACCTCTACTTTACCTCATAGCCAAGATAGAATTCAAGCTATGGCTGCTAGGTATGCTCCCCTTGTTCTTCCAGTACAACTTCATGACATGCCCCAATACTACCAAAGAAAAATACCACAGTTTGACGCTACTACACATTATACTGCACAACAACACATAAACAAAATGACAGATTTCTTTGAACTCCATGAGATAGATGAATCATATGTACAAATGAGGTTGTTTGCACAAAATTTAAGAGGAGAAGTAAAGAAATGGTTTAAATGTCTTGCTGCAGGTAGTATAGATGATTTAGCTATTTTCCATAGATTGTCTTTAAATAAATGGGAAAAGAAGAAAAACCCTCTGCAAATTTTGTATGTATTTGATGCAATGAGAAGAGCTCCAAATGAATCTGTACAAGACTACTGCACTAGATATAACAATGTTTACAATTCAATTCCTGCAAATCTAAATCCCACCCCTGACTCTGTCTTAGTCAAATTCCCAGATGGATTTGAAACTGACATGGCATATCAGTTAAGAGAAAGGAATGCAGAAACATTAGAAAGAATGCAAACAGATGCAGTAAGTGTAGAAGTAAACGTTCTAGCTAGAAAGACAAGATTAAGAAATGAGAAGAGAGTGACCATGAAAGAAGAAGCTTCTAGTTCAGACACAAAAATAGATATGTTAGCTAAAACCTTAGAAAGGATGATGGATAGGTTAGATAACATATAAAGAAGACCTCAATGGGATACTCGACAACAAATCAGAAATCCCAATTTTAGAAAAAACACAAATTCAGGAAAATCAAAAGACTCAGCCCCAAACCAAAAAATAAGAC